>ML787118.1:79290-93389 GCA_009831015.1 Picea engelmannii
GCTTCTAGAAGGATCTTCCTCTAGATGCTTCTCTTGATAGACATATTTAGTATAAATAAGGGTTGAGGGTATGAAAACCCTAGCTTGGAGATTATTGTAACAGAGCATTGCTCGACTGGAGGTTTCCCCCTCGAAGAGGCCTGTGAACATTTCTTTCTAAATCAAAGTGTTATTTCTATTGTTGTTCTTATATCATTTATGTGTTATTGTGGAGATTATGTTGGTTATATTACTGTTATTCTACCATTTCTAGCATTTTATTTCTGTTCTGCATACTTTTTATATCTGGTATATTACAAACACCTTGCTTCTTTTCACCATGTCTCTCACGAAATGGTATTGTACATCAATGTGCTTAATCTTAGAATGATAAGCTGGGTTCTTTTCCATGAATATTGCACTTTGACTATCACAACTTATCTTCATAGATTTATGCTCAAACCCAATTCCCGAACACAACTTTTTCAAACATACTGCTTCTTTACTTCCATGAGTGGTTTCCATGTATTCAACTTCTGTTGTTGACAAGGATATGACCGCATGTCGCTTAGTCATCTAGATTATTTCTCCACCGAACATCTTGAACACATATCCACTGGTTGATCTTCGTCAATCTAGATCTCCAGACCAGTCAATGTTGACAAGGCCATGTACATTTACTTCACTGTCATCTCTATATTTTCCTTGGTAGCATATATCATAATCTTTTGTGCCACACAAATACTTGAATACTCTCTTGACAACTGTCCAGTGCTCCTTCCCAGGTATCGACATGTATCTACTCAACACTCCCACTACATGGGAAATGTCTATTCGAGTGCAGACCATCACATACATTAGACTACCAACAAAACTTGCACAGGGAACACATGCCATGTCCTCTATTTCCTCTTGTGTCCTTGGACACTGTTCAAAAATTAGCCTTGCTCCCACATGAATTGACACCTTCACAGGTTTGCAATCCTGCATGTTGAAATTTTTCAAGAGTGTTTCAATATACTTTTTGGTTCAACCAAAGCTTTCTAGCTACTCGATCTCTCTTGATCTCCATTCCCAGAATGAAGTTCATTGCACCGAGATATTTCATGTCGAACTTGGATTATAACTATTTCTTCACCTCCTTTATTTTGTTCATGTTGTTTCCAATCAACAACATGTCATCGACATACAATGCTACATATATGAAACAAACACCTTCTTCTTTGGAATATATGTAGCGATCAACTTTGCTTTTCACAAACCCCAAACTAAGGATGTATGTGTTGAAATTTTGGTACCACATCCTTCGTGATTGCTTTAGACCACAAAGGGATCTTTTCAGTTTGCACACTAAATATTTCTTGCCCTTAACTACAAATCCTTCCGCCTGTTTCATGTAGATTTCTTCTTCTAGATCCCCATGTAGGAACACTTTCTTTACATCCATTTGTTCTATTTATAGATCAAATTCTGCAGCCAGAGACATTAGTACTCTAATGGAGGTTAATTTTGCAACATGGGAAAAAATCTCACCGAAGTCGACTCCTTCGACTTGGGAATATCCTTTCACTACCAGTCGAGCTTTGAATTTCTCGACTTGACCCGTGATGTTCATTTTTTTCTTGAATACCCACTTGCTACCAACGGAATTTATTTCATTAGGTAATTCAACTAAGTCCCATGTTGTCATGTCCCATTTTTGGGTTCCCCTATTTTGTAGTAGAAGGGACTTCCGCAGCTTATCAGTGGAGAAAAAAGAGTAAAAAGGGGGTCATTTAATGTCACTTAGTTAAGAGGTATTATATTATTAAAGTGACATTAGGGAAAGTAAAATAACTTAAGATTAATAAGTTACTTAATTATTATTAAAGTGAATTTTAATCCTAAAGTGAAAATTGGAGAGAAAATAAGGGTTATATTTGATTTAGTCAAAAAGGGGAAAATTATAGAAGAGTTGATTTAGTCAAAAAGGGGAAGTTATAGAAGGGGTGGAGGATTTAGAAGGGGTTGGAAAAGTATAATCACTTCTCATTGTGATTATTTGTTATTTTATTGGAGTGCTCTTGTAGCCATAGTTTTCGTTGGGGTTTTGGGAAAAACCCTTCCACTATTGGTTTGGTTTCGGTGGTGCAATATCCACCCTAGCTAGACAAGAGGGGAATCCATCAAGGATTTCCATTAGAGCTTAGACAAGGAGGAGGATCCATACCAGATATTTCTTTGAGCTTCATATGTGTTTTTGTAGATGGGACGAGTTTTTGTAGCTAAGACGAGTTTTTGTAGCTGGGCCACATTTATGTAGTAGGGCTAAGTTTTTGTAGATGGGCCGTGTTTCTGTAGCCGATAAATTTTTTCTATAGTTGGGCCATGTTTCTGTAGCTGGGCCGAGTTTCTATAGCTAGGACATGTTTTTGTATATGGGTTGTGTTTCTGTAGCTGGGCCAAGTTTCTGTAGCTGGGCCAAGTTTCTGTAGTCGGACCACATTATGTAGCCAGACCGAGTTTCTATAGCAGGGACGAGTTTCTGGAGCATGGACGAGTTTCTATAATTGGGCCAAGTTTCTGTAGTCGGGCCGAGTTTCTGTAGTCAGGACGAGTTTTTGTAGTAGGGCTGAGTTTCTGTAGTCGGGACGAGTTTTTGTAGCAGGGCTGAGTTTCTATAGTTGGGCCTAGTTTATGTAGTCGGGTCATGTTTCTGTAGCAGGGCCAAGTTTTTGTAGTCAAGACGATTTTTTGTAGTGGGGACGAGTTTCTATAGTCGATCCAAGTTTATGTAGAAGGGTCGAGTTTCTGTAGTCATGTCAAGCTTCTGTAGTCGGGCCAAGTTTCCGGGAGAGCCTTGGGCATCATTGAGTGGCATCATTTTAGGTTTCTTATTGTTTATGTAGTAGATTATGTAGCTTTTTGTTCCTTCATAAATCTGGATAATCCATGGATCTTGAGCCTGAGAAGCAACATTTATGCCTAGAGGCTCTTATTTCCCTACGTTGACTACGGTCACATTCCTGGGATGAATCCATGATACCTAAGACCTCACAATGGAACCCCTATTCAACTCTGATGTGAAATGATCCCTAGATAGGGATTGCGTTGTTCTTTCCAGGTGTTGTTCATGGTGCTTGAGCTTGAGAAGGTTATATTAGGGTCTAAGGTTCTTATTTTCCCCATACCATTTTTATTCCTAGAGACACATTTCCAGTGCACAATATCTACTCATGGTGCTTGTATCCCACTTGAAGGCTAAAGAAACCCTACAAGGTTCCTGTGTGTTGGTTTGAGTACTTTTTCAAGGCTCTTGATCTTGAGAAGCTTCAATAAAATACTATTTTTTTTTTTTATTATTTGATTATGGTTAGGGCCTTGCAAACCATCCATGTTCTCTTTTGGTTGTTTAAGGACAAGTTCATGGCGCTTGAGCCTAAGAAGCTATGTTTAGGGATTGAGGTTGTTGTTTCCATCCATCAAAATATGTTGAGGGCCTTCATTATTATTTCCCTACCATGAATGTTCAAGGCCTCAAAACCCATCTATGATGCATGAAACATCTTAATGGAACCCATATCTAAATCCCATGGAAAAGACCCCTTAATGAGGGTCCATGTCATTGTGTCTAGTTTTGTTCAGGGTTCAACTCAAGAAGATTGAATTAGGGATTACGACCCTTATTTGTCCCTTTGAACATTATTAGGAATCCATACCCATTTCTAGTGTACAAAACCCACTCATGGCATGTGTATCCCACTCAAACGTCTGTAAAGAACCCTTACAGAGGATCCAAATGTTGGTTAGATGAATTGTTCAAGGCGCTTGAGATTAAGAAGATTTAATATACAGAGGGAGAAATTAGAGCCATGAATGTTGATCAAGATTTTAGTAAAGAGGCTCATTTGGTGCAAAGTCATGATGAAATGTATTCATCTCCTAGCGAATTTCTGCAATGTCATGGTGACGTGTTCCAGGCTAAGAGTCCACCTTCCTCACCTCATCTATCTAGTGCATGAAGAAGAAATCCAAGACATGTTCATTGGATGAAATTGCTCTATTGATACTTCAAGGTAAGTTACCTAAATGAACTATTGATCGAGGGTGAAACAAAATTATTAAAGACTATTTTAAATTAAAAGAAAATGATGCATCTAAATGTCAATTATTTGTAGCCTTTTTAAAATCACACAGTTTAGTTGTTGCTAGGAAAATTCTCATCATAAGGAAAGTTAAAGTTTCAAGTTTCGAGACCACTAATCATGTTGTTAGAAATATTCAAGGTGCATTTAATACAATTGGAAACAATATTCTTTTGAAAGATCATAATGTATCCTATCGTGTATTGTCAAAATCGATTGTAAACAAGACCACAGGAAAGTGTCACTTTTTGACACACATCTCACATTTTTAAAGTATGTACCAACATGATTTGAAAGTATTATATTAGAAGAGAAAACCTTGACAACCCATGCCAAACAAATTATTTGACCTTCATTGACACGTTGCCTCATTCTCATATGAAGTTAATTGGAGCGTTTAATAGACTAGTCCAGAATTTTTGGCATGGACATATGATGCCTTCATCCAATCATAAAAGGGTGCTAAAGTTGAGAAAAGGTTCTAGTGATTGTGAATCCCATGTTAAACACCTTCTTGACATGTCATAGATGAAACTCTATGAGAGATTCAAGAATGAGGACAAGGAGATGGACCTTGGCTAAAGATCTTCCGAGAAACACAAACATCGATCTGTTAGAATATGCATAGACCATAACCCATGCTCCTTTAGACAAGACATAGAATTTGGTTATTATTAGGACACATACATAAAATTTGGTTATTATTATGACACACATATCCACATCCATTGTGTTTTTCATACTAACCATGTGCAAGAATGTTGAGGTATACGACCACCGATTTCATCAAAAGACTTTATTCATAGTATCATGTCCAAGCCCTGATGGGAAAATATTATGAAAAATCTTTTTTAGATGGGACATGTCCCTAAGTGTAGTGGATTTGCAATATTAAGCCAATGCATTCATGAAAGTAAAAACCATGAATTTAGCAGAAAAGAATGTTGAGGCATACAACCACCAATTTCATCAAAAGACTTTATTCATAGCATCATGGCCAAGGCCCGATGGGAAAATATTATGCAAAATCTTTTTTAGATGGGACATGTCCCAAGTGTAGTGAATTTGCATTATTAATCCAACGCATTCATGAAAATTAAAACCATGAATTTGGCATGATGGTGGTTGACATGCAAAGCTTCAAATATGTTACTTATGAACAAGACTATGAGAAAGAAAGATAAATATAACTTTGGTGATGTCACAAGTGAGAATACATTCATTTAAATTGCAATGGAAAGTTTTACATATATTTTGAAAATATAACATTCTAATTATATTTTAATTTTTGTGTCCATGAATACAAGTATGCAATTTCATGAAGGGATTTTTTGAAAAAATCCATCAATATTTTCAACATGCCCATGTAATATGATGATGCAATTTAAAATATGCATTTTTTCTTTAAATACAATGTATAGTTTCTATAGTTGACATTGACATTGTTGACATTGGACTTGGCTGACATTGTTGACATTGGACTTGGCTGCTCATAGTAGGTAAAGCAATACACCAACTACCATAATTTTACAGTCCATATAACTAGCACATCAACTAAATAGCTGCCGGTTAACACCGAAAGGATGATAAGATGAAACGAATCCTTAACAGAATATATTGAATTTTATTGTTGATTAACAAATAAACGGTTGCGCTTTATTTATCTAGTGTTAATATTTTAATTTCTGTTAATCACTTACCTGGCAATCAATTAGCTATCAAAGTAATTTTTAAATATGATTAGGTAAATGTAAAAGAGTAAACACATAAACATATGTCTTTATAATAGCTAGGAAGTTAATGATTGAAATCACAACCATTTATTTTGTGTGACTACTAAGAATATTCCAGCCATATTTAATCTTGTCCATAGAAAACTTATTAATCACTAAACCCCTATTAAATCTGCCCATTGTCAATAGGTGTACGCCTTTCAGCGTAACAAGCATATTTGAGTTCCAAGTGCTACATTATTATTAGTTTCTGTTTCCAACAATACCTAAAAATTAAAATGGAATGTTTAAAATGAATATTCTGATCATATATTATTTTGGAGAATGGATCACATAAATGTAGCAAATGCCAAGGAGCTTGTTGTTTATCAATAACATTATAATAAATCTTCAAGAATTCAATACATATTATTAATCACAATGAAATGAAAGTACAACAACTCATATCCATAAAAGGTTATTTATTTCTCTATTTTATTGTTTTATTTTTGAATTGTGTAGTTTAGATAAGTTACAATAAATTGGGATGTTTATAATATTAATAATCTCAAATATTTAAAATTATTTATATTGAGGTGAATGTACATATATTATTAAATTAAAATTAAAACATGAAATGTAGTATTTCTCTTCCCTACTAATTGTATATGTTTATTTTCCAAATTATTTAAAATAAGCTAAAAGAAATGTTGAGAGTCTTTTCATCCTGATTGTATATTCTGATTTGAGGTCTGGGCTTTCACAGCTCGTCATGACCGCTGAAGAAATGGAGGATAGGGTTCCTGTTACACTCCTTGAAACGTCGTCCTCGTTGTTGTCTTCTTGTTCTTGTTCTCATGGTGACAGTGTTGGTGAGTGTGTGGTGTGTCTAAGGAAGTTTCATGGAGGAGAAGAGATTCGCAGTCAGTCTTTTGGTCACGTTTTCCATAAGAGTTGCCTGGACAAATGGCTACTAGATTATGAGAATATGACATGTCTTTTTTGCAGACTATGCTTGCTTAATGTTCCTTTAGAGCATGATGGATAGCATCTCATGGATTCTACCAATGAGTAGATTGCTTGTAAATCCATGGCGTAGGAGTAAGCATAAGCTTCGCAATTGAAAACAAGGAAATGGTGAGCACATCTAGATTAGAAATGGGGAAGTTTAATGGCACTAACTTTATAATGTGAAAGATCAAGATGGAGAATTTTCTCATAGATCAAGACCTATCCATTGCAATATCTGGTAGCAAACACAATAGTATGAAAGATGAAGAGTGGTTGGTGTGGAGACAAAGATGAGAAGCCTTATCAAGATTTGTTTGGATGATTCAATATTGTTGAATGTTTTTGAAGGAAAAAATCAATGAATCTTTAGAAGAAGTTAGGGGATTTGTATTAGGTTATATCCTTAGTTAGTAAAAATTTTCTGCAAAAAAAATGTTTTCCTTGAGTGTGGGTGATGGCAATTATGTAGCTCAGCACCTGAATGCATTTAATACTATTGTGACCTACTGGATATTAGTTGTAGTGAAGATGGAGGATGAGGATCATTGTATGACCCTGTTTTTTTCTTTTCCAGATTCATGAGACAACCTGGTGATGGCCATTGGAAGCACTGTTTGAATATACCAAGGATGGTTTGGTTATTAATGGAATATTGAAGGAGAAAGGAAAGAAGAGAGAAAAGGGTAGATACAAATCCCATGGGATACATAAGTCTCTTCGAAAGTTCAAGAAAATATGTTGGAATTGTGGCAAGATTGGGAATTCTAGATGACAACAAGGAAGAGGAGAAGAAAATTAAGAAGGAAAATAATGATTTTGATGTTGAGTCTAAAAGATGTTCTCAAGAGGATGGTGGAGATGCCTTTGCTGCAACTTTGGTAACCTGTGTAAGCTAGAGTGCATGGTTGATAGACTTTGGAGCTTCTGTCTATATGAATTTCAATTACCACTAGTTTTAAGTGTATGACAAATATGATGGTGGGATGGTATACCTTATTTATGGCTCTCCTCTCATTATAGTTGGTTGTGGTAGAGTCTTGATCAAATTCCCTATTAGAGTTTTTCACATTCTAGGTCTGGAACAAAACATAATATTAGTAAGCATACTTAATTATGTGGGTGTTTAGATTATTTTCTCTAACAAAGGGTGTAAGATGGTTCAAGGAGCTATGGTAATCACTAATGGTGTTTGTGTGGGAACTTGGTTTTAGCTTGATGCATGCACTATTGAGTGTAATAGTTCCTTAATTTTTGCAATGTAGAGATCTATAGGATATACTCCCTCACAATCAAAACCTCCTAAACAAGATTTTGCTTTAGAAAGTAAGTTACCTATAGAGAAGACAATGTTATAGCACCAAATATTGATCCATATGGGTGAGAAGGGCCTACGAGCCTTGAAAAAAAAAAATCTTGTCGATGGATTGAATGATTTTTCTCTTGAAGTTGATTTTTCAGAGCATTGCATATATGGAAAACATAACCATGTTCAATTTTACTATTATTCTAATAAATCTTCTGGGTTGTTGGACTTAATTCATTTTGATATATTTGGTCCAAGTAAATTTATTTTGATTTCTAAGGATTTGTACTATGTGTCATTCATTGATGATTATTCTAGAAAGACATGGGTATATTTTTTGGAACTAAATATGAGGTTTTTACTTGGTTTAAGGAGGTTAAAGATCTCTTGGAAAATTAGACTGGTAGAAAGACTATGGTGTTGTGGGTTGTTAATGGCGATGGATTTTTTTCTATCGAGTTTGATAATTTTTGTAAGGAGAATGGAATTGAAAGACATAAGACACCATCATATACCCCTTAGCAAAATGTATTTTCAAAATTGATGAATAGAACATTGATGGAGAGATCTAGGAGTATACTTAGTGGAGTTGGCCTAGGGAAAATGTTTTGGGTAGAAGTAGTTTCTATTGAATGTTACTTGTTTAATAGATCTCCCACATTAGTTCCTGTGAATAAGACCCCTGTGGAGGTATGGAAAAGCAAGAATCCCTCACTTCAACATCTTCGTGTTTGTTTCTGTGAGGAATATGCTCATGTGCCTAAAGAGAAGTGATCAAAGTTGGATAACAATGTTGCAAAATGTATATTCATTAGCTATGGAAATGGTGTGAAAGGGTACAAGCTTTGAGACCTGATGGCTAATTGTTTTTTGTATAGCAGGAATTTTATTTTCAAAGAAGTTAAGTATTCTCCCATAATTGTGTAGCTAGAAGAGGATGGGAATAAGTTAGTGATTTAGCTACCACCCAAGATTGTGAAAGCTAAGCTAAATGGACATAAAGTTCATGATGGACCTAATGAGGAGGAAGAAAATCCACCTCAAACATTAGGGAGGTCCCCTCAACAAGGAAACTAGACAGGTATAACTATAGTTTGTCTGATTTTAGATGTATATTTTATTTATCTTTTTGTTGAGCCTAGAATTGTGAAAGAGGAAATGGACATGGAAGACAAAGACTCTTACATATTGGATATGGATGAGGAAATGGTTTCACTTATAAAGAATGATACGTGGGACTTGGTCCCATTTCTTGATGGATATAAATCCATGAGATGCAAATGGAAATTCAAAATGAAGTTTGGATTTGATCGAAATGTTGAAAAGTACAAGGAAAGTTTGGTTGCAAAAGGATATTCCGAAGTTGAGGGAATAGAATTTGGCGATATCTTTTTCCAATTACTATGTGAACATATATTAGGTTCATACTATATGTATTAGAATCCTTCAATTTAGATATAGAAGGAATGAATGCAAAAGAAACATTCCTACATAGTGACTTGAAGGAGGATATATGTACAACATAACCATAGAACAATATTGAAAAAGATAAAGTGTCATTGGTTTTCAAGTTAAAAATTCATTATATGGTCCCAAACAATCTCCCAAAATGTGGTATGATAAGTTTGATTTTTTTTTGTTGGGATTAGGATTTTTGAGATCTAAATCAGATCAGTATGTGTATTACAAACAAGATAGTGGTCATTTCCTTGTTATCACTCTATATGTCAACGATATGTTATTATTTAGTAACTGTAAGGATGCGATTTGTGATTTGAAGTGTCATCTTTCAACACAATTTTATATGAAGTACTTGGTGGCTACAAAATGTATCTTATGAATGGAGATCTAGAGATATAGAGAGAATAAAAGGGTTTGTTTGAGAAAGAGTAAGTATGTAAACTCTATGTTATAGTTTTTTTATATGGTATATTGCAAACCATTGCATGTTTCGATTTCTATGGGAACTAATCTTTCAGTTGAGTAGTGTCCTACAACACCCATAGAGAAGGATGATATCACTTATGTTCCTTATTATAGTGCACTTGGTATTTTTATGTATTCTATGGTTTGTACTATACTAGACATTGCCCAAACAATGAGAGTTTTGAGTCAATTCATGGCTAATCTTGGATGTGAACAGGGTATTCAAGTATTTGCAAGGTACTCTTGAATATTCCATCTACTGTTGTTTCAGGGGACCCACACTTAGTGGATATATAGGGCTATGCGGATTTTGATTGGGTAGGGGATATAGATAGAAGGAGATCTATGAGAAGATACAAGTTTCAATTGATTGGAGGAGTAGTAAATTGGATGAGCAAGAGACAAGTTGTCGGCTCATTATCCATTGTAGATGTAGAGTATATGAACACTACCTAGGCCTATAAGGAGGCCATTTGGATTATGAAACTATGTTTACAAGTAGGTCTATGTTAGAGATCTATTACAATTCAACATGGTAGTAACAATGTCATTTATTTGGCCAAGATCCCAACCTTTCATGCAAAGACAAAGAATATAGATATCGAGTACCATTTCATTAGGGTTATGGTGGAGGATGGAAAGGTGATACTAGAGAAAGTTGACACCTTGTAGAATGTTTCATATGCATTGATGAAACTAGTGAGCATAGGTAAATTCAAGTGGTGTTGCATCCTTGCAAGGTATATGAAAAGTGGGAGAATTTTGGGACATGTGTGTCATAAACATTGCAATGTTGTAGTGGAGAATGAAATAAATGCATAGCTATATAAGGGAACAAATGCATAAAAGTGGTAGGGAATAACTATTACATAGTGGGAGGGAATAACTTGTTTGTGGTTTCCAACAAGTAGAAATGGAAAACCATAAATGGTTTATAGTTTTGTGATTCCTATTTATTTAGTCCTAGGGATATAGGAAAACATGGTGTGTAAGCTTTATCTTACTTGTTATCCTGTTGAAATTTCCTTTTTATGCTACATGTACGTATTAATTTTGAGGTTCAATCATTCCAACCTATCATTCAATTTAATATTGGTGCTTGTCTACTTCTTTATTTGACCTCGCTCCATTGTGGTAATTTTTTATTTTTTTCGTACTTTAAATCGCTTGTTCTAAAATTAGCCATCTTTTTTTCTAAATCCTTAAAATATTTGGGTAACCCAAACTTGGGCACCTGAAGCTCAATCATCACTTCATCGATATTATCCCAACATCCGAGGCTTTCAGTCCATGTTTCCTACATTTTTTATTTTGGCTCAATAACATATTGTACCCATCATTCTATGACCACATGCATCCTAGTAATGTTTTCCTTGGTAAGAATTATGATGTCATGATGCTCTTGGCCCCATAAAATATTTATTTCTCTAATATAATCCACTTGATCTAAAGTCCGGGCTACCCTATCACTCCATTTCATCATTCATTTGTAAGCCACTCCAGTTAACAAAGTTTCTTCATGTCAATCAACAATCTTCTTAACAAAAGCATCCCAAAGTAGCTTATACCTGCTATGTCCTTCTAGAAAATATGCCTTTAAAATAAAAACATATTGATTAGTGTCTTTGTAGTACTCCACATGATTTCGAAGAGATTCTATCTCTTTTTTCATGGCATGTACTTCCCTTTATTCTTCCCTGTCTTTGTCAATCATGGTGTGTGACATCACCATTCCCACTCCCAACAACTCACTGACCCAAGCCTTCTTTGTATCATACAAATTTTCTTTTGATGTTACCAATAAAACACCCTCTATAGTTAGTTTCCTATTGTTTCGTGCTATTTTCACAAGTTATTGTCTTTCCCTATGATAAGCAATTGATTATATATCAGCAACCTCGTCCAATGGTTCAAGTGTCGGTTGGTCATCCGCTGCCAATATATTTTATAGAATCCCTATTGTATGAAAATGATCAGTAATATGTGCCTTACCTTTATCCATAGTAGATATATGTTTCTTAACCTCCTTAACATATAGGCCCATCCTTTATTCTTTTCTTCATTGATCATTTTGTTGCTCTTATTTTCTTATCAACTCATCCATCTTCCCCATTATTGTATCTACAACCTATTCTTTTTCTAATATACCACCTTATTTTCTTGTTGAGAGATCTTCTTGTTTCTTTTCATCACCAAGTAAACGAAATGTATATGGAATATCGTATTGGTTTGAACAAGGGTTTGTTCATTTGTACTGGGTTCTAGCATTTCTTTTATCTATTCCTACCCGAGCTTCGACACTTTCACATTATTTTACATACATAACACTATTCCACCATCTTCCTATTCTTCAATTTCCTTTGTTTTAATGCACTCTGGGACAACTCATTATTTTAGTTCATGTGGTACTTCTTTAGTGGGATTTTGTGTTGTTTCACCAATATTCATATCCAAAGGTATTTCCTTAGCACCTTGATTGACCTGAGATGTTTTCCTAATATTTGGATTAGTCTCATATACAATTGGGACCTTTAATGTCGCCACCTCTTCCTCGTCATCCTTTGTAAGATCTATAATGCCTCGAGGGGGAATTTTTGTACGAGGAGCAACCTTTAGAAGACCAGTTGGTTCTTCTATTACTAGTTGAGTTTCTTCTATATGTTTGGATGTTTCTTCCTTTTTATTTCATGCTTGTTTCTCTACTTTATTATTCTAGCCATTTCCCCCTTCTCCTTTCTTCTTTACTCCTTTATATCCTCCTAATTCTTCTTTATGCCAGTTATTCTTAAAAAAATTGTTCAACCTCTTTTATATGTAGATAATATTTTGTTCTTATTTGAAGTTCCTTCTCTTGAGATGCATTATTTTCTCTTTTTCAATGACTAGACACTAAGCTTCATCCTTCATTTGGAGTTCTTCTGCTCTCTTAGCTTCTTCAAATTCCCTATCAGCTATCACACCCTGGACAATTGTTGCAGCAATTTGTGTTGTGACTCCTACTTGTTTGTCTATGGAGAGAGTTTTGAAAATAGTCATATTGGGTTAAGTTTTTCTCTCAAGAACCTCATCCCAAATTTGTACATTTACAGTGACAACATCATCATCAAATTTGTCATGGGCATACGAGCCATGGAATTTTTTATGGTCCATGCAGTGCTATGTATATCCAAGGTGAATACCATTCTGATCTCTCTTCTCCAAAAAATAGGCCTCAAAGTGGACACATGGATGCCAGAAAAGGAATCTTCTGATTTGAGGTCTGGGCTTTTGTAGCTCACCATGAATGCTGAAGAAATGGAGGATAGGGTTCCTGTTACACACCTTGAAACGTCATCCTCATTGTTGTCTTCTTGTTCTTGTTCTGATGGTGACGGTGTTGGTGAGTGTGTGGTGTGTTTAAGGAAGTTTCATGGAGGAGAAGAGATTCACAGTCAGTCTTGTGGTCACGTATTCCATAAGAGTTGGGTGGACAAATGGCTACTGGATTATGAGAATATGACATGCCTTTTTTGCGAACTATGCCTGGTTAATGTTCCTACAGAGCATGATGGATGACATCTCATGGATTCTACCAATGAGTAGATTTCTTGTAAATCCATGGCGTAGGAGTAAGCATAAGCTTTGCAGTTGAAAACAAGGAAATGGTGAGCACATCTAGATTAGAAATGGGGAAGTTTAATGGTACTAACTTTATGATGTGAAAGTTCAAGATGGAGGATCTTTTCATAGATCGAGATCTATGAGTTGCAATATCTGGTACCAAACACAATAGTATGAAATATGAAGAGTGGTTTGTGTGGAGAGAAAGATGAGAAGCCTTATCAGGATTTGTTTGGATGATTCAATATTGTTGAATGTTTCTGAAGGAAAAAATGCAAGGAATATTTGGAAGAAGATAGGGGATTTGTATTAGGTTAAATCCTTAGTTAGTAAATTTTTTCTGCAAAAAAAATTGTTTTCCTTGAGTGTGGGTGAGGGAAATTATGTAGCTCAGCACCTGAATGCATTTTCCTACAGGCCCAGATTGACCTGAGTTCCTTATGA
>ML787118.1:93524-214895 GCA_009831015.1 Picea engelmannii
TTTTTGGTTACTGGAGAGAACAAGAGAAAGAATCTCTGAGAGTTTGTAGAAAACATGACTGGAGTAGAAGGCCGTGAGCTTCATGCTGAGGGAGCATATGATAAACCTCGCAGAGGCTGAGATAGAGAAAGGATCTTTGAGAAATTGCAAAGGTTCCCTAGTGATATCATGGCTTGCCACCGGGTGGCCAAAGTGCTAAGAATGAATGCATCTCGGCCTATGGTTGGGTGTAAAGGAGAAAAACCACAGTAGTTGGTCAGTGATCGACTGTAACAAATAAGTAATCTTTTATCCTATGTGCAAGAATTGAAATAATTAATGAATGTCTTTGTCTATGACTAAGATTTGTTGTGTTTGAATCATAATTGAAATGCTCATTATTCTTCTATAAACCCCTGCATTTGAATGGTTTTCTATTTTCCTCTGCTTAGCAACAGGAGAGTTGTTAGGCATGGGTCTATAAATGAATCCAAGAATAAGGTGTAATCTTTGTATTGGATTAGAAAATCCTTAAGGGAATTTCCCACGGATTGACCTTGTAATGCAAGTAGTCAGGGTAGCTTTAGCTGAAATACTTCAGTCCTGTTACCTTTGCGGGAATTACTAAATTCAGGCGCGATGGAGGGAAGGTGCCTCTTTCAAACCATCCATCCATGTGACTGGGGGCTCATGTCCATGAACCTAAAAAAATAATGGCTAAGGATAGAGCGTACAGCCTTAAGGCTTGCTAGGAAAACAAATATGACCGAGACCTTGGAACCCTTTGCTAAGTTCGAAAGGAGCTAAGCTATTTTGGCTAGGGAACTCTGGGACCTCAGGGCTCCGAGATGCTATGAACTTACAACCATCAAAACCCCTGAAGGTCGGAGTCGTGAAGTGATGTGATCCATGGATCTGAGGGTACTCGGAAGCCTCCATGACCGTTGGATCTACGCCATGGTTAGTCCAATGTTGATCACTTCGGGAGAATAGAGGTATCATAACACCAAAACTCCTTTATGTCAGAGTTGAGAAGTAACAAGGATCATCGATCTAAGGATCCCTTTGGACCTCTCTCAGTCGGAGGATCATGGGGATGTGAGCATCAGGTCGAGACTACGAGGGGGTCTACATGTTGAGCAACAGTGATGCCATGGGTGGTGGACTTATGAAATAGTTGGTAACCCAAGGTAGGTACCACGCATCTTGCTAGCATGTTTCAGGTTGATAGGTGTCCCTCTAGGAGTGGTCAAACACTGGAACCTAGGGACTTTCAAGCTAGATTTGTGAGCCATTAATCTGGGGAGTTCATTGAGAACCCCTCCCAACCATCTAATCGGCTAGTGGAAGGACCTTTGTATAGTACTTTGACGAAGTCCTACTTCAGGGGACCGAGAGTGATAAGCAAGTGTAACCCTTGAACGCCGAATCTACGAAGTGATGAGGATCATCGATTTGAGGACGCGTCAGGATCTCTCCTGACCATTGGACCTAGACTTTGGTTAGCCCGACCTTGACCACTCCAGGAGTAAAGAGGATATTACACAAAGAAACCCCTGAATGTCGAAGTTGCAAAGAAACAAAGGTTGTAGATATATGGATCTATGTGGACACATCTCGAACATAGGATAGGAGGGCTATTGGGAGGTCGTTCGTGAGAATTCGGGCTTCGGAGCTCCAGGTGATATTGCAAGTGGGAGAAGCTAGAAGACTTTTGGAGGCTGTCATCCTGGAGTGATGTGGCACTTTGAAGTCACATACAGTGACGTGGACCCATGAGAGACATGCCACATGTCACCTTGATTCACTCTTTTTACAGAACTTAGATGAAAATTGGAACCAAAAATGTGTCTCCCATTGATAGGGCCATGTGGCATCTCTGTTCTCTGTCACATGTCATCCCCTGGTGCATGGTTGTTTGACTTAATGGCTAATGGGACCCCGAGAGTTCGGGAGTTCAGGACTCCGAGAGGTTTAGGGTGTTAGGATGTATGATCCAAGGGGGTCGAATGTAACAAACATGACCGTTGAGTGACTTTCCTAGGGATGGGGCATCAAAGTTTCATTCTCCTTAAGTGATCAAATCCTTCATTTGGGGTTTCTGCCACACTCTTCTCATCCATAATTTTTTAACCATGGTCTCCATACTCAAACCTGAGCTCATAACTGGTGGGTACACCTTTCTGATGTTCTTTGGGTGTTCATTGGTTGAGGGCCACGTGGATCCACCTCACACATGTTATTTCCAAGTTCCTTCCTCCTCAGTGGAAGACCATCCTCCGCTCGATCCCATGGTTGGACTTACTCTCTTTATCCTATATCAGTTGTGGAGGAATTCAGTGCTTCAGCTCTCCGATGCTTCACGCTTCTTTACTATCTATGCACGAGACCACCCAGAGTTCCAAACTTCTGAAGTCCTGTAATATCACCATGTAGCTCCAGCCTTTAGGCCATTCGGTCTATCTATCATACTACATCCCAGACCCTCCAGATTCCCGAAGTCCCGGACTCCCGGACTCCCGGTCAATTCACCAACCATGTTGGCTAGGTGGACACATATTAGGAACTGACACGTAGGAGGGGTCAAGGTGACACGTGTTACGTTCCAATGGGACTATAGGGTACGTGATACACATCAATCCAGGTGAAATGTGACACGTCAAGCTAGGGTCAATGTCATCCTGGGTGGTGTCATTGCACCTTTTCACCCCGACTGATAGGTTTCTACATTCCTCAAATATCATGGCCGAGATCCAGTCACATAAACCTATAGATCTATGGCTCTGGTTATCTCACGGATTCGACATTCGAGAGTGTTGCTATGGAAACTCCTCTTACCTCTCGAAGCATCCAATCTTTGAATTAAAGGGGATACCGCCACGCGTCCTCGAATATATTGACGGTTGGGAGAGGATCCCAAGGATCCCATAATCTATGGTCCTGGGTCCTTCGCAGCTCTGGCATTTGGGGTGTTAGATCCCAGTTTAGTTGGCAAGATAGGTTCACCTGACCACCTGAGGAACCGCCTATCATCGATCAATATTACAGGAAATTGAGTCTCCTAGTTACCTTTGGCTCATACAAGGCTAGTAAGGTCAATCATACTCCGAAGTCCTGGACTTCCAGAGATCCGAAGCCAAGGGGACATAACTTCCTTAGGATTTAAAACCAAAGGTTCTTGGGTATTGGTCATATGGGTCTTTTCGAACGGATCTCATCCACTCGTCTTCCAAACGAAGGGACCTCCCCTTTTTAAGGCTTCCACCTTGCTATCCTTCTTAATCTTTTACCATGAAATAGTTAAGTACTTGGGTATGGAATTTCGGTCGCATGACAAGGGGGTCTAGAAGAGGCATCCTATTATGAAGGAAAGGTTCAAGTTGTCACAATATCTCCCATTTCAGTCGTCTTACAAGATCATGTTCTAGGAATCCTCGGAAGCTAAGCTGGGCATACAAACTATTGGTTGAAAGTGTAAGTTTACAAGGAGAAGGAGGCATATACATATCATAACCATTCCACACAGAAAACATTTATGAATACACATATGTATAAATCCAAGCATTCATCCATTATTCCAGTTCAACACATAAAATAGGGAAAGTACTTATCAGAACTAGAAAACATGAAGCGATTGTTGAAAGAGGTGTCTATTTCCACCCAACCATAGGCTCATTCACTCCTAATGGATTTACAACTATCCACCCCCGAGCTAGACCATGATGCTCTGCGATAAAATCCTTTCTTTCGACTCAATGACAGTTGGGATAGAGATTACTCTCCTCCTCCTGCAGGATCTTGGAAAAGGTTTACATGATACCAAGCAAGGAGGACCCACCCCGTTTATAAGATTGTATCATAACCCCTGCTAGCCATCTTCCTGCGACCAAAACACTTATTTCTCGGTTCTTCCTTGAACCCGAGAGCTTCACCTCTTTTTGGCCCTTGACAAATTTTTGAGGATCCTTGGTCATTGTTGAACTATTTTTGGGACATCGACAAGCTGTCGAAGGCAGAATGAAATTCGAAGCGGAGATCGTGGGATCTCGGCCCCTTTTTATGGATTTTTGGGTTTTAAGCTTATGTAATGGGTATGGGGATGTTGGACCATGGGTTTACCCATGCTTAGGCCTATATTTTAATGTATAAAGAGAAGTCTAGGCGATGTAAGAAGAGGCTAGTGTGATAAGTGCTAAGTGGTAATTGTTAGGTGCAAGTGGTAACTGTAAGGGCTTTCTGCATATTGTGTGAGGCTTGCAGAGCTAAGTGCAAGCGATTGTAAGAGACTATGGAAGGCTTTGTGTTGTAACTCGAGGAAGGAGGATCTAGCAAGGTGCACAAATCTCCTGTCCTCTGTGGAGTTGATTTTGAGGCTTTTTGCATGTAAGAAGATTGACCGAAGATAATAAAGAAGATGAAGAGTTGGTGGACGTAGCCCCAGGGTGGAGGTGAACCATGTATATCTTGTGTTGTGAATGCTTTGTGCTTTTTGGTTTCTCTTTTGTTTATGTGATTCAAAGCTTAGTGTGATGTTAGATGATAGATGAATCTAATATGATAGCTTAGTGTCGAGTAATGTGAATGAATGCTAGATATGATCTATGTTTTATGCTTAGTTCTTGAGTCTATTGAATCTATGTGAATACTGCGTAGATATTATGTTAGGGTTTAGCTGTGCTATAAGATAAGAATGAAAATTGACGAATCATAATTGCTAAGTGCTCTGCTAAGGTGTTACCATCACAGATCTATGTCCCAGCTAAGGTTGCAGACACTAGAGTCCTACAACCACCCCTGCCTCTACCTCAGGTGAGACTTCATCTTCTTCGCAGGTGTTTCCGAAAGGGCCGGTAGTTAGGGTTTTGTTGGTGCATTGTTGTAGTGTTGAACCCCGGGTCTTCCCCTATGCCAACAAATGGTTCCATTGCTAGGACCTGAAATTGCGATTGCTGGGAACTGAGGAAGAAGAAGCTTTGTGTGAAGATCTGACCTGAAAATGTGAAATCTTTGTGCATAGATATGTTTCCCTAGTGCACAATAGTCTACTTGGATTGTGAATCTCTATGCTAAAAAGAGAAGTCAGATCTAAAGAAAAGAGGTAAGATTTGAAATCTTTGTGCTCTGATAAAGGTAAGAATAATGAAAATTTTTACATCTGAAAGCTTTGTGCTCTGCTGAAAGTAAGATTAGTGGATTTTTTTGTTTCAAGAGTATGGATCTAGGTATGTTTGATAATTTTTGTCCTAGCTTGAAAACTGGGGCACAAAGAAGGTTTGATATGAGTAGATCTGATAGAAATAATGAAAGATATGTCATTCCTATGCATAGAAAGAATGTTTGGACTAACAAATGGATGAAGGATCCTAGAAAGAATTTTTTGTAGGTTAGCTACCATGATCCTAGTGCGTAGTATAGAAATGGTTGGGAATCATTTAAATGAAAGAGAGAATTGACTCTTTGTTACAGTTGCAAAAGACCAGGACATCTTGCTAAGGAATGCCCTGGAAGACGACCTAGTTGTCTTTGTTGTAAAGCTATGGATCATGAAGTTCTTAATTTCCCTAGAATGATTGCTAAGGTTGAAAGACTGAATATGAGACAAGAAAACCCTGATGAAGGTCAAGAAACTAAGATCATGATAGAACACCAGAAAGAATCAGAGACTGTACTACTACAAATAAAAGAAACCATGAACGATCACATAGATATCAACTTATCAGAAATATTCAATGAAAAAGAATGCATAGAAACAAGAATAGGAGACTTCGACATTGACTGCATTTTGGATGAGGAACATAGGTGAATATCATGATAGGAATAACTTGCGAAATTTTAGGAAAACCTGCTATGATTCCTTCACTAGGAGGAATAGGATTGTTTAGAGGAAAGATCATAACCCTATGTGGAAGACTTACTCGGATATCTATGAGTGCTCATGGAACCTCGACAAAAGAATATTTTGAGGTTGTTAAATTTATTGAGAACAATGCCCCATTCGCTATGTTACTAGGAAAACCTTAGATTGAAAAGGATCAGGCCAGAAGAAAAGAAGAGGAAGTCTTAGAGCAGAAGAAGAAATACCTAAGAGACTTCATGACCAAGAGAATAACGCACTTATTGAAAGAACAAGAAGATCGGTCAAAAATAATGAGGGCCAGACATCGTAATATCGAAATTGAAAGAACACAGGAGGACTTGAGATACCTGTCTGTATAGGAGAATAGAGAACCTACACAAAACAGAGAAGAAGTATTGCCCTTGAACCCTAGTAAAGGCCATCAACAACGCGAAGTTATTATTCCAAGAGAAGATAAGAATCAGAATGGAAAGAGGAATATCAAGATGAAGATCACCAGGAAGAAGGATAAAAAGCTAAATAAGAAGAAAACAAAGATAGAAAAGTTACAAAAAGTTCCAGAAGGAACTGCACAGAAGGAAGGATTCTAGAATTTGAACTTCGTCAGGATATTAGTACAACACAACATGGAACTTCACCATGGTGAAGTAATATGACTATTTGAGGCATTATAACCATTAGCCAAATGGTTAGACCAATGGTTATGGACAAAGAGCTCGTCATCAGACCATTGGGACCATGTCGAACTGCATTAATGAAGGCTTCTCGCCCATTGGAAAGATCTGTTACCGAGTTGTCTACTTAGTTCGTCGAGCCTGGCACCGAGAAAAATTTCCCCCCCATGATTATCTAAGCTCACAGATTAGTTGATTTTGTGCAGTGATCACCGAGCTATCGCCATCTATTCTTTTGCATTGAGTAGTTTCTCTTCAACCCGCGATATTCAACCAAGAGCGTGTATGTCCGAAGAACTTATCACATTCGAAGAATCTGTGAAGGAGATACTTGTTGACATCATGAATGAAAGAGTAATGTTTGTGGGCATAGAAGCTTCATCGACGAGAGGAGTGCAAGCCTCCCCATCGACTGATCGCGAATCTGGACCATACCGAGATGCGACTGAGAAAAGAACCAAGCATATTGATGACTTGGTGAATGTGAAGTTATTGTTGTCCATCCTACTCGATGACATCCACCCCTGGTCGGTGTAGTGAGACGCAATAGTGTCCCGATGGACTTCAACTACACTGTCATCAATGTGTATCTCTCGAAGGGGATACGCGTAGTTAGAGCACAACTATAGAGGATTCTGACCTTGAATATTAGTGACTATAACTTGGGAGACCATAAGAGCTATGGCATGCTCACACCTCACAAGTATATTACCAAGACAAAGGGAAAGAAGATGAAAATCATCCCTCAGTCGTGGACCATGAACCTCGCGTAGTCCACCCTTTTTAATGTAATGAAGATTCCACATTTTGGAAGGAACTAGGAGGTTAACACCTGTGTTAATCTCCTGCTGTCATGATTCCATGGTGGCTATATGTGGTTGGATAGACAAATCACTGTCGATCTGGCACTGATCCATAGGATCACTGGACTAAGCATCCAAGGACCAGACCCACAAGAGTTCTACCCAGGAAAAGCTGCAGACCATGCCTTGGCACAGACTATTAAAGAAACATACGACGATGTTGAGAAGGGGATGCGAGGCTACAAGGTAGACTCCATCCAGAATGGCACAGTGCACCTAGCATGACAATTAATTGCAAGAAATCTAGTAAGAAACAACAAACCCATGCAGATCACAGGGTTTTTCGTTGACCTCGTGGGGAAATGCATAGAAGGCCTATAGATGAACTGGGTGAAGTACCTAGTTAACCAACTCGAAATGGATTTCCCCAAAGCTCAGGATCAGGGCTATGAGTTTCACTTCAGCTGGCTCCTAATCCTCATCATGTTTATTGCTTGGGAGATGTCGGAAGGTGTGACCTTCCCTGACATCGATCCATTCAAGCCGCTTGCTACAAAGTTTACCATGCTCTGGTATTCAAGCGATATGGGAAAGCAATGGCAGTCAAACATAGTATTTCATACCTATTACCTGTAGCTTAGGAGGGCTATTGAGCCCTTCCCTCATATGACGTTGAATACCCTAGACAGGTTTAGGCCTCTCATGAAATTTTTCATAGATAGGCATTTTATCTATATCACTGCGCATGTCGATGAAAGAAAAGAAGAACTTTAGTACTAATACAAGCTCACTATAGAGGACTTGGAAAAAATCATTAAATATTGGCCTACAAAACTCCTTATCCTTGCAGACCCCGCAGAGTTGTCTGACTCGGACCTCATTGGAAACCTGGTGGTTAATCATGAAGAGTATGATGCCCCAAGCAATAGCAGGAAGAAAAAGAAGCAATATGTACAAGAAGTACACAACACATCAGAAGAGGCTACATATGAGTCACCTAGCAGAGGAGGTGATGATGAAGTGAACAAAGAGGAAAAAGAACAAGAAGAAGATAAGCAAGGCGAAGTAACACCGCCACAAAACCTCCTTGATGACACTGATCCATGTAAGAAAAGGAAGGTTTCTCCCACAAAACCTTTATCATGGAAGAAGTCCAAATCCAATAGGCCAAATATGCAGAGTGTACTCACGTTTGATTACTTCAACTTCATTATTTCAGTTGTAGGATATGCCTCAGAAGATATTTTACAAAGAAATGAAGAAAAACAAGAAGCCATGTACAATATAATTGAATCAGAACTAAGAGGTGTACAACAATCCCTTTATTCAAACAATGTAGTGTCCACTGCGCCCCCGTCCTCAAAGAACCAGAGTTGGGAGATGAGCCTGCCCAACTCCGCAGACTAGCTGATGTAACTAAAGCCCACCTTCATCGAGCACAAGCTGAGAAAGACTAGGCCATAGTGGCCTTGAATCAAGCACAGGAGGAACTTATAGAGCAATGTAGGATTGCGCAATAGGAGAAGGACTCTCTTCAAGAGAATTTCGAAGAAGAGAGAGTGCAGATCCAGCAGGAGAAAGAAAAGATGCTCGCAGAGAAGGTCAAAGTAAAATAAGCAGTCAACAAAGCACTTCACTCTATGATGAGCTTGGAGCAGAAGGAGGAAGAACTAGTAGAACACCAAGTAGCGCAGCTCACAGAAACCATCCAACAGATTCATCAGAGAATCACATATCTGGAGCTAAGAACAGTGCCCAGTACTCCGCAGGATGTACGATATCAACGAGAAGCAACTGCTTGAGGCACAGTTTAAATAATCAAGGGCCTTGCCATGGAATGTAAACAAATGAGTGATCGCAGTGACCAAAATTATGAGAGACTCACTGAGGACCCTGAATTGAAGGCACTGGAGTCACAACTCCAGGAGGCAAAGCAGTAAGTAGAAATAGTATAGGCGTAGTTGAAGCCCTTGTCATCCATTGAAAGGATGAAGTGATCCCAAGAACAGTGCACTGCCCAACAGTAGGTCCACACCATTCAGAGAAGAGTCATGGAAGTAACTCAGAGGCTCCAACCAATACAGGACGAGGTGTGCCAACTATTCATAGAGATTGAAGGCCGAGGAGTAGAACTGGAGAAATTAATCACTGTAGTTGAACAATACTAAGAGGGACCTGTCAACAAATTAGTAATTCAAGAGTTCATTGAGTAGGAGTTTGTGGCACAACAATGGGTTGAAGTAGCTCAAACCAAGATCGAGGCTTTTGAGGTAGAAATACCCAGATCAGAGTGACTCGGGACGAGTCACAGGTGAGTGTTGGGGGCTTGTTGGCCCTTGAGAAAGTTTTGAGGATCCTTGGTCATGTTTGACCTATTTTTGGGACCTCGATAGGCTGTCGAAGGAGGAACGCAGGTCAAATCATATATCGCAGGATCTCGACCCCTTTTTAGGGATTTTTGGGTTTTGGGATTATGTAATGGGTATGGGGATGTCGGCCCATGGGTTTGCCCATTCTTAGGCCTATTTTGTAATGTATAAATAGAAGTATAGGCGATGTAAGAAGAGGCTAGTGTGCTAAGTGCTAAGTGGTGATTGCTAAGTGAAAGTGGTAACTGTAAGGGCTTTGTGTATATTGTGTGAGTCTTGCAGAGATAAGTGCAAGCAATTGTAAGAGACTGTGGAAGGATTTGTGCTGTAACTCGAGGAAGGAGGATCTAGCGAGGTGCACAGATCTCCTGTCTTCTACGGAGTTGATTTTGAGGCTTTGTGCATGTAATAAGATTGAATGAAGATAATAAATAAGAGGAATAGTTTGTGGATGTAGCCCCAGGGTGGGGGTGAACCACATATATCCCGTGTTATAAATTCTTTGAGCTTTTTGGTTGCTCTTTTGTTTAGGTTATTCAAATATTAGTGTGATGTTAGATGATAGATGAATCTAATATGATAGCTTAGTGTTGAGTAATGTGAATGAATTCTAGATTTGATCTATGTTGGTATTCTTAGTGATTGAGTCTATTGAATCTATGTGAATACTGCACACATATTCCATTAGGGTTTATCTGCATTGCAAGCTAAGACTGAATATTGATGAATCATAATTGTTAAGTGCTTTGTTAAGGTGTTACAATCACATATTTATGTCCCATCTAAGGTTGCAAACACTGGAGTCCTACAACCACACTTGCCTCTACCTTCGGTGAGACTTCATCTACTTCACAGGTGTTGCCGAAAGGGCCGACAATTAGGGTTTTGTTGGTGCTCTGTTGTAGCGTTGAACCCTGGGTCTTCCCCTGTGCCAACACCTCTCATATCTGCACTCTTCACAGGTCTTCCTCTACCCACCACACCTTCCTTTCTTGCCTCTTTCAACAAGTTTGTGTGTGGCTCTAATTCCTATCCTGTGGTTAGGTATGGAAGCCTTACAGATGGGTGCTCTACCCCATCCCCTCAATAACTCTTGAGGAGGTCTTCCCACCTACCAACTTGACTGCAATTCATTTCAGGGTTAGAGGACTCTTCTGGTCTTGAGCTTTTAAATCCAGTAAGGTACTGGTTTGGTGAAGGTTAATGCAACCATTCTTGGTCACCTTCACCATCTATTTTCATAGCATGCATAGTCTTTTTTAGAATATTCCCCTTCCATCAGTCATGCAACACTTATCCATATTTCTAGTAAATAATAGAATTTGCATTCATTAACCTTTTATACAAAGGTCCATCAAATCAAACATTCACACAGATTAAGTTTTCCATAGTCTCTTGGCCATTATAGTTATATTTACAAACTGGGAGAAATAGGGTGTTACAATTCCCTCCCCCTTAAAGTAACATCGTCCTCGATGTTCTATCTATCAACATGCTATGTATATACAAAAGTGAACAAAAATGGATATGCCTGTCTCATGGCATCCTCCATTTCCAACGTAGCCTCATTTGGGCCAAAGTGTTTCCACTACACCTTGACCTATCCAATGGTTTGGTTCTAGAGTGGGGTTTCCTTCCTATCTAGTATGCATTGAGGTTCTGGCAGGAATTCTCCCTCCGGCTCCTTGTGGATCACAAACTAGTCAATTATATGATAAGAATCATGTACATATTTCTTCAATAATGAAACATGGAAAACATCATGTGTATTTACCGTCGAAAGGAGTGCTAGCCTATAGTCTACATGTCCCACTCTATCTAAGACTTCAAAGGGTCCACTATACCGAGGTTCCAACTTGGCACAAGCTCCCATTCTCAGGGAACTCTTCTTGGGCCTAACTCTAAGATAGACATGGTCTCATGTCTTGAACTCTTTGGGAGTTCTCTTTCCGTCAGCGTAAATTTTCTTTCTATCCTGAGTGATTTCCATACTTTTATTTATCTGAATCACTTGTTGTTCCATTTCCTTCAACATGTCGGGTCCAATTGTAATTCTATCCACTGGATTACTCCAGTTGACGGGATTCTTGCATTGTCTACCAAAGAGGTCTTCAAAAGGGCTCATCTTTAGTGATTCTTGATAATCGTTGTTGTAGGAAAATTATACCATTGGCAGGTAGTATTCCCACTTCTTAGGTTGATGCATTACATGAATCCTTAGCATGTCTTCTAATATTTGGTTTACTCTTTCTCTCTTTCCATCGGTTTGAGCATGATAGGTTGTGCTAAACAATAATTTAGTCTCAAAACCAGACATCAAGGATTTCCAAAAGCTTGAAGTGAATTATGTATCTATGTTAGATACAATCTCCCTAGGCATGCCATGCAGTTTGAATGTCTCCTTCATGAAGATGTTGGCAATATCTATTACCTTGCAAGTCGATTTGATAGGAATGAAGTGAGTGGACTTGCTCAACTTGTCTACCACTACCATGATGGCATCATTTTATCTAGCCAATTTTGGTAATCCGATGATGAAATCCATAGATATGGTCTCCCATTTCCATTCTGGAATTGGTAGAGGTTGCAACAAACCTGGTGGGTGCTGGTGTTTTGCCTTAACTTGTTGGCATTCTAGACATTTAGCTAAATATTCAGCTATGTCCTTTTCCAATGCAGGCCAATAGAATTGTTTTCTAGTGGCCATAATCATTTTTTGATAACCTGGATGACCAATGTATGTATCTTGTGCAGTTCATCCATTATGAACCTCTTCAAGTCGTCACAACTTGGGATATGCAATATGTTTTTGTAAGTCAACAGACCTTCATCCAACATCTGATAGCCTTCATACTTTATCCCTGTGGGATTTTGATTTAGGTACGATGTCACGATCTTGAAGAATGCATATGTTTCTTGTGCATTCTTGACTCTTTCCCTGACATTCATTTCACAAGTGCTCACCACTTCCAGGTGAATAGTTTTCATACTTCTGCTAAGGGCATCGACCACCCTATTTTCCTTTCCTTTGATGTGTTCAATTTCGAGATCAAACTCACTAAGGAGAGCCATCCACCTAGCTTGTCTATCATTGAGTTTTGTTTGATCAAACAGGTGCCTCAACCCACAATGGTCTATCATAAGTATAAATCTCCTACCCACGAGGTAATGCCTCCACATTTTTAAATCATGCACTATGGAAGCCAACTCAAGATCATGGGTCACATAATTGATTTCATGATCATTCAACTTTCTTGATTTGTAGCAAACTACATGTCCTTCTTGCATAAGGACTCCTCTGATTCCTTCCTTACAGGCACCGGTGCATACAAGGAAGTCAATATCAAGGTTTTCAATATTTAGCATGGGTGCATGGGTCAGAAGGTATTTTAGTTCCCGAAATATTTCTTCACATTAGGATATCCAAGTGAATTTAACCCCCTTTTTCTGAAGGGCAGTGATTGGGAAACCAATCTTGGAAAAACCTTTTATAAAAATTCTATAATATCCTGCTAAGCCCATAAATGATCTAATATCATATACATCCTTTGGGGTAGGGAATTCCATAATAGACCTGATCTTGTCAGGGTCTACTACCATTCCTTTAGAAATAACATGGCCTAACTAATGGACTTGTTTTTGGAAAAAGTCACACTTGCTAAACTTAGTGTAGAGCTAATGCTCTCTTAGTACTTGAAGTACCAGTCTAAGATGTTCTTCATGCTCCTCCCTATTCTTGGAGTAGATTAGAACATCATCAATGCAGACCAATATAAATATTTCTAGGAATTTGCTGAGTACATTATTCATCAAGCGCATAAAAGTGGTGAGGGCATTGGTTAACCCAAATGGCACCACCACAAATTCATAGTGACCATACCTTTTCCTAAAGGTTGTTTTGTGGATGTCTTCATCCTTTATTTGGACTTGATGGTATCCAGACCTTAAGTCCATCTTTGAGAAAATCGAAACACCCCCTAATTGGTCGAACAAGTCATTGATTCTTGGTAAGAAGTACTTGTTCTTTATGGTTGTCTTATTGAATTTTTTATAATCTATGCACAATCAAAGTGTGACATATTTCTTCTTTACGAACAAGACTGGTGCTCCCCATGGAGACACACTGGGTTGTATATAGCCTTTATCCATCATTTCATTTAGTTGTAGCTTGATCTCAATTAGCTTGGGTGTACTCATCCTATAGGGTGTCCTAGACACTGGCACTACTTCTGGTGCAAGCTCTAGGGAGAAGTCAATGTCTCTTCTCGGAGGTAGACCTGGTACCTCTTCTAGAAACACATCTCTATATTCTCTTAATATGGGGTGGTCCTCTAAGTTTGGTCTATCATCCTCAACAGATTCCAACACCTGTATTGCATATATAGGACATCCCTTTCTGCAATAATTTTTCATTTGAAGGGTTGATATTCATCTCACTGAGACATGATTATGAATCCCTTGGAGGGTTATCTTTCTCCCTTCTTCATTTACACATTCTAAGGTTTTATGGTAACGGTCCAACTTAGTTTTATATGTATCTAGCTAGTCCATACCAATCAACAGGTCATAATATCTGAGTGGAAGTATGTTAAGGGTAGCTTGGGTGGGAAATCAATCCATAGTGAATTGGCAAGTTGGTATGACCTCTGATACTTTTATTTTGGTGATAGTGGCTAGTTGTACTAACCATTGCTTAACATGCCTAACTGGTTGCAGTTTACACTTAACAAAAATATGAGGGGCCACATAACTAAAATTAGAACCAGGTCAATTAAAATAGAAACTAGATGCTTGGTGATCATACCTGTCATCTCCACCACTAAATCTTGGTGGTTGGCTTGTTTATTATCCACAAATACATAAATCCATGGAATACTCCTAGCCACATCATTGACAATGGTTTTTGGCATAGGGGAAGACCCAGGGATCAACTCTAACAACGCACCAACAAGCCCTAACTACTGGTATTTTTGACAACACCTACGAAGCAGATGCAGTCTCAACCGAAGTAGCAATAGGGGGTTGCAGGACACATGTGTCTACAACCAGAGGAAATGCAAGTGGAATCAAGGCAATCACACAAGGAGATCAGATTATTCTTTCCAAACATAAACCTACTTCACACAGTTATATATCATATCTAACATACTAATGCATCATCAGAGTAACCGAGTAAAGAAAACAACATCAACCATACACAACAACAGGATATACGTGGTTCACCCTCTCCCTAGGGATACATCCACAGAACTGTGCTTTATAATATATTAGGTGAAATCTTAGAGTTCTATCTGTGCTCTTATCTTCCAAATATCTCTCTTTCTCTCTTCTCTCTATCTCCCTTCCCTGTGCACCTAGCCGCAGGATTGATCTTCGCACCCAGCTGAAGATCTTACAACACAGACTTCTCTCACCACACAATACTTCTCTCTCAGTAATAACAACAATCACTCATTATCCCATATCTGAGCTAATGAAGACCCCATCCCAAGTCCTCTTAACCTTTATTTGTACATTACAATATCTCATTGACAACCTTAGGCCAAAGCCTAGGTGTCTAAAACCCTAGGTCAACTTGACCTGCGTTTTCAAGGCTTCGCCAGCCTGTCTTTCCTTCCTTCCTGCGAGGTTGTCCAAAGCATCTACCGGTGGATTTTTCCATTTCCCGAGGTGTCCACAATCCATCTTCCTTTCTTATCTATCTTCCTCGATCTCCTCGTCCAACAGATTCATTTATGGGACTTCATTCCATCCTTTTTGCTTCTTTAACTACTTCCACCTGATCTCAATCAACCTTCTTTTTGCACAGTTCGCATTTCGCCTTTTTTTTTCTGTAATATTTGCTTTCTTCCATAACCAAGGGCCAATATCCCCCCAACATTCACCTGTGACTCATCCTAAGGCACTCTGATATGAATCTTCTACTGTACCTCGACTTCATACTACGCAACGCAGCATGTGCTTCTTGCTCTGTTCCTCCACTCTGTGTGCAGACTGTCTTTCTTGTGTCTGGTACCCAGTCTCAACTGCACCCGGCACATAGACCATTTTCCCTCTATTTTTACTGATAGTTGCAAGGGAGTTGGTTGTCATAGTACAAATTCAACAAGCTCCCATTCACCAATCCTTCCTTCCACTCCCCATTCAAAGTCTTCAGTTATGCAACTCCTCCTTCTGTAACATAGGCAACCTCATATGGCCCCAACCAATGTGTTCTGAACTTTCTTGGATGCTTCATGAACTTGCTATCATATACCAATACCAGATATGCTTACTTAAATGCTTTCTTCTTGATATGCCTGTCATGGTAGGCCTTTTCTTGTTCCTTCTGAACTTTTTGGTGAAATCTTGGAACAAATCGGTCTTCTTCTAGTTCAAGCAACTGCGCGAGCCTCTCTTGAACAACGCTAGTGTCATCCATATATGTAAAGGTTTCAATTCTTAATCTAGGAACTAAATATTCCATGCGTACAACTACTTCTAGGCCATAAACCAACTTAAAGGGAGTCTTCATTGTCAGTTTCTTACAAGTGATTCTATAGGCCCATAATACTGCTGGTACTCTCAAATCCCAATGATCTCTGTTTACACTACAAATCTTCGTCAGCACTATCTCCAAGATCTTGTTGAAGGCTTCCATCGCCCCATTCTCTTGTGGGTGGTAAGGAGTGTTCTTTTGATGGTGAACTTCAAATTTATGAGTCAAGGATTCAATAGTCTTATTAATAAAATGTGTACCTTGATCGCTCATGAGGATCTTTGGGAATCCAAACCTGGTTATGATATCATCGAATATGAAATGTGCAGCTATAGTTTCACTAGAGTCCTTAACTGCTCTTGCTTCTGCCCATCTAGTCAAATAATTTGTCGCAATGATGATGTATCTAGCTCTTGTGCGCTTCCCTGGTGGGTTTATAGGTCCCACGTAGTCAATGGCCCATTTCTCAAATGCTTGTAAGGTTAGGTGGGGTGCTAAAGGCATCTCATCTCTTCTAGAAGGTTTCCCAACTATTTGGCATACATCACAGGCTCTGTAGTATTCTTTAGCATCCCTGTGTAAAGTGGGCCACCAGAGGCTTTCTCTAAGAACCTTCTGCATTGTTGATTTTCCTGCATAGTGTCCTCCTGCGATGACTTCATGAGATTCTACTAAAATTAGTGGTCGTTCTGCCTCCATAACACATATTCTCAGGATCTCATTAGGTCCCATCTTATATAGTTGTCCAGCTATAAGAGAAAATTCTACAACACACACTACCAGTTGTTTCTTCTGAATGATGGTATATTCGTGAGGTGTTATTCCTGTTGATAGGAACTGAACTATCTCAACAAAGTGATCATCAACCTTTCTAATGGCCATCAACTATGCATCCAACATTGTATCCTCCAAAATAGTAGGTTCCTCTCCATGTTCCAACCTAGACAAGTGATCAGGTCCCTTGTCCATCCTTCTTGTCTTTACCACAACTTCAAAATCATATTCCTGAAATAAAAAAATCCATATGCATATCCTTCCCCCCAACACTGGCTTGTTGACTAGGTATTTCAGCACGAAGTGATCAATGAACATCTTAAAGTGTCCTTAACAAGTAGTGATGAAACTTATGCAGCGCATACACCATGGCTAAACCTTCCCTCTCAGTGGTGGTGTAATTTATCTCAGTTGTTGAGAGCTTCCTGCTAGAAAAGGCTAGCGGGTGGTCAATATCTCATGCTCCTGGTTGTGCTAACATGGCTCCTAATGAAATAAAAGATGCATCGACATGCACATGAAATTCCTTGCTCCAATCTGGGAAAACTAGAATAGGCGCAATAACCATTTTCTGTTTCAATGTGTCAAAGCTCTGCTGACATTCTTATGTCCAGTGAAACTGACAATCTTTTTTCATCAGCTTCTCCATAGGTGTTGTAATCTGTGCATAGCCCTTAATGAACTTCCTATAGTATCCAGTATGTCCTAGCACAGTGCGCAACTATTTGACTGAAGTAGGAGGGGGTAAATCAACAATAATGGCAATCTTAGATGGATCTACCAGTAACCCCTGCTTACACACAATATGGCCCAACAACCCTCCAAAGGGAGAAAAGAAGATGCATTTCTTCAGGTTCAGGGAAATCTGACATTGCTTGCACTTATCCAACATTAGTATTAAGCATTCAATATGGTTTTTAAATAAGCTAAAAATAGTCCAATCATCAAAATATGCTTCCAAAAATTTATGTAAAAACTCCTTGAATGCTTCGACCACCACCCTAGAAAATATGGTTGGTTCATTCTTCAATCCAAAAGGCATCACAATGTATTGGTAGGATCCACACTCTGTTGCAAATGTGGTCTTATGGCAATCTTCCTTGGAAATCCTTATCTAATGGTATCCTGAGAATCCATCGGTGAAGGAGTACACTTCCTTTCCTCCCACGTTATCTAACTTTGTCAATAAACGGTGTAGGGAATGGATCATGTAGGCATGCATCATTTATCTTTCTGAGATCTACACAGATTCCAATCTCTCCTGTTTTCTTATCCTGAACCACCATAGGGCTAATCCACTCTGATTCTTCATAAGGTTCTATGATTCCTGCTTCCAGCATACTGTCTAGTTCAATATTCACTTTCTCCTTATATTTAGGGTTCAATCTGTAAGGTCTTTGTTTGACTGGCCTTGCATCTAGTTTCAAGGGGATATTCATCTCTCCCATGAGCCCTTTAATGCCCTTCATATCAATGAACTTGGTTGGAAACAAGTCCTGATATTCATGTAGTAATTCTATGATCTTATCAATAGTGGCATCATCCCAGTAATATCCAACATTATCAAGCTTAGGTGCTTTCTCTGTTCCAATATTAACTTTCTTGATTTTGATTGGCTATCCAATAAAAGATAGTTCGAATCTTGGTCCTTCTATGTCTCTCTGTCCTTCCGTTTCTGCGATGTTCACATTCCTAGGATCATCGTCTTCATTGGCATTGATATTGTAGCATCCTTGCAATTTCTGAAGAGGTGTGGTCCATTCAACCTCTTCTTGCTCCACAGGGAGTCTAGGTGCTTCCTCATATACTTTCTGTCTTACAACCTGTAAAGCTTGATCTACCAGAGGGTGTTGACTTTCAAATAAAAATGTAGCTACAAAATTATGAGTCATACCTTGCCAGTCTGCAGTGGTTAGGTGATCTAGATTTATGCAGGAACACAATGACATAAAAAAATACACATAAATGCAGAGATGTAGTGGAAATAAACTTCATTTCATTAACAACAAATGACTGAAATATGATTATAGACAGAATGGAAATAAAATAGCTAGGGCCCTAGTAGCTTATCTCTAAGAAGAGATGTGGTGGCTACCGACCTCTGAACTCTGTGTTACAATGAGGCTCGAAGGCCTATATATTATTGAGAAACAATGGAAAACCCTAAACATCCAAAAACCTAACCCTAGGAGATGAAACACCAGAATATGAGCCCCGTCGGGGTAAATTGGTACATCAATTTCCGGGGTCATAACTTTGGCATACTATCTGCGTTTGATGCACATGATACATTGTTAGAAAGATCTATCTGAGGAATACATTGTTGATAGCGAATATCAGTGTCTAGAACTAACTCATATTCACCGCAACATTTGATGCCAAAAAACGTCGTTTGGGGCCTCAAAATAGCTCCGGACGTTCAGGACCCGAAAAACTGCTAAAAATAGTAAATTGTGCTACAATTAAGGAAACTGAAAAACTGAAAGAAACAATGGTGTGGATCAAAGTGGAATAGGTAGGTGGCCACCAATATCCACTTGGATCATTCCTCCCCGCTTAGGAAGCAATGATCCCCATTGCGTTGAGTTCCTCCATGAGAAGAGGAAACTTCTGCTAAACTTGGTCCCAAGTGAGCCACTTGCCCTGATGAAGGAGTTGGCCTACTTTGACAACTCGATATAGATGGATCCTCTACTGGTGGGTGTTCTTGATCTATGTGTCCATAATCCAATCATTTGTGGCTTGTTCCATGCAATATGGGTTTAACTTTGTTGGTGTGAGTTGTTCTTCCATGTCGAATGTGTCCAATAGAGGTGGAAAGTAGGGCCGAAGGCGGTCCACATTGAACACAGGGTGTAGACCAAGGAATGGTGGAATATTGAGCTCAAAGGCATTATCCCCTACAACATTGGTGATGGTGTATGGCTCATATCAGAGAAGGTGAATCTTGCGATAGGGTCCAACGAGGTGCTCCTTTTGCAAATGTAGCCACACTTTTTCGCCCACCTAGAAGTTGTGTGGCACCTAATGTTGATCATGTCATTTCTTATACTTAGAATTGGCTCTGTCCAAGATGTCATTAACCTGTTGGTGGATGTGATGAATGCACTCAATGAAGTTGTTTTCCTTGTCAGCCTCATACTGGACATGGGTTGAATCTGCCTGAGTAGCCGCAAATGGCATGCCTACGTCAATGGGACATAGTGGCTAGAATCCCAAGCCCACTTGAAAGGGGTTATGGCTGGTTGAGCTATGGAGAGCCCAGTTGTAGCTATGTTGTACATAGGGGAGGCTCTCATCCCATGTGCGTGGATGCTTTGAGTTGTACATGTGCAGAATGTGTACGATCATTTGGTTGATGACCTCTATCTGGCCATTAGTTTGCGGATGGAAAGCTGTGGACTTGGTGAGCTTGGTGTCCAGCATCAACTAGAGGCTAGACCAAAATGTACTGAGGAACCTATTGTCCCGATCTGAGCTGATAGACTGTGGGATCCCAAAATTTACCCACACTCATTCAAAGAAGAGTTTAGCAGTGGATTCTACTGTGATATTCTTTTTGCAGGCCATCATAATGGACATCTTTGAGAATCTGTCGATGACCACAAAAACACAGTCATTTCCATTCTTAGTAGAAGGAATTCCTGACATGTAATCCATGGAGATGGATTCCCAAGGTCGACTAGGGGTAGGCAATAGAGTATAGAGGCCTTGCTTCTTGATGGTCGGTTTGGCAATGGCGCAAGCAGTGTAGGACTTTTTGTACTTCCCGACATCCTGTCGAAGGTTTGGCCAATAGAAATACTTTTGCAGTACTCCCATGGTTTTCTCAACCCCGAAATGCCCAGCGAACCGACTGTAGTGTGCCTCCCAAATCATCTTGGCACGCTCGCTTGAAGGAACATAAGGTGTCCCAGGTGACATAACAGGGCATCCTGGAGGTGAAAATTAGGAACTTTCTTACCCTCCAAGACCATATTGTATGTGTGGCCGAATTCTATATCACTTTTGTAGAGAAGCAGCCAATCAGAAGTCTCGTACCCACAAGAGTTGAGAACCATGGTTAGATCCATGATAGGTGGTCAGATGACGTAGTCTGAAACATTATTTGTGCTTGCTTTCTTGTACTTAATGTTTAAATGAAACTGTTGTAGGTATGTGGACCACTTCTGATGGCGATCATTCTGCAACTTCCCTTGTGTCTGTATGAACTTCAAGGGTCTGTGGTCTGTGTGGATAACCATTTCCTTTCCCAAAATGTAATGCTTCCATTGTCGACAATCCTACATAATGGAATACATCTCTTTGTCATAAGTTGGATACTTCCAGACTGTTTTTGAAAGTGTCTCACTGTGATATGCCACTGGATGCCCCTGCTGAGTAAGGACTGCCCCAATAGCATAGTTGGAGGCATCTGTCTCGATCTCAAATGGTTGTTGCAAGTCTAGTATTGTGAGAACTGGTGCAGAGTAGAGGCGATCCTTCAACTCTTCGAATGCCTTCTATTGAGATTCAGACCAAAATAATTTTTCTTTCTCTCCTCCCTTGGTGACTTGACTGAAGGGCCAAGTGATATGAGAGAATCCCAACATGAACCTGTGGTAGAAATTGGTAAGACCCAAAAAGATGCAGAGATCTATTAGGGTGGTTAGGGTTGGCCAATCCCAAATGACTTGGATCATGGCTGGATCCACATGCAACCCCCACTCATCAACAATGTATCCTAGATATTGAACCTGGGTCATGCCAAAAGTACACTTCTCCAAATTGGCACAGAACTTGTGTTGCCGCAATGTTTGGAGGACCTGTCGGATGTGGTGGAGGTTCTCTTCCCAAGTTTTGCTGAATATTAGAATGTCATCCAAGTACACCACTACAAATGAGTTGGAGAATGGTCACAAGATGTCATCCATGAGCCTCATGAAGGTTGCAGGGGAATTTGTCAACCCGAAAGGCATGACCAACCATTCGAAAAGGCCCTCCTTGGACTTGAAGGCAGTCTTCCACACATCAAAGGGTTCAATTGGTACCTAGTGATACCCTGACTTCAAGTCGATCTTTTTGAAATATTTCCCCCCCCCTTGAGTTGGTCCAGAAGGTCATCAATCTATGGGATTAGGTACCTTTTCCAAATAGTGATCTTGTTTAGCGCCCAATAGTCAATGCAGAGTCTCCAAGTCCCATCCCTCTTCTACACCAGCATGATCGAACTCGCACAGGGAAATGAACTTGGCCGGATTTGACCTTTCTACAACATCTCCTGAATCTGCCTCTTCATTTTGTCATTCTCCATAATAGAGCATTGATAGATTAGTCCATTGGGTAGCGGTGCACCTGGGGTCAGATCGATGGGGTGCTTGACTTGGCAGTGTAGAGGCACCCTTGCGGGAGAGGTGAAGATGTCCGCAAACTCCTCCACAACCTTATCCATCTATTGTTGTCATGCAGAGGGGCCCTATCTGGAGGTCGTGGCCACAGTGTTCTTCTTTCCCTGAGGGAGGATCATTAGGAAAACAAATTTCCTAGTTTTGGCAATGAGATTACTACATTGTTTTGCAGTAACCAAAGAGATCAATGTAGGTAGTGCTATTTTCGGTATCCTGTACAACTTATTGCCCAAATTAATAATAATATCATGAGGCTTGGACTCATACACAACATGTCTCTTCCACAAGTATGGTTGTCCTAATAATACATCGAAAACATCAAGAGGAGAAATGTCACATAATACCTCATTCGTGAAGGGCTTCATGTTGTAGGGAAGGTGACATTGCTAGCTGATGTGGAGGTCTCATCCTTGGTGAAGCCACCTGATGGTGTATGGTTGTGGGTTTGTTGTGGTCGGCAAGCCTAATTGTTTCATGACCTCTACTGAGATGAGGTTCTTCTGGCTCCCGCTATCGACAATGAACTGCAACGGGGAACCCTTTACCCACATCTGGGAATGGAAGAGGCACTCTACCTCCTCTAGATCTTCTAGTTCCTTCTTTTGGATCTTCATGGTAGCAATGGTGGCATTGGGCTTTGCATCGATAATATTCTTCCCCCTGTCATTCCCCTTGTCAGGGTCTAATTCAGAGTGTGAGCCTGCATCTGATTCAAAAGCCTTCAACTTGGCTACGAGTGACTTCTTGGCCCGACACTCACTTGTGTTGTGAGTGGAGCTCTTATGGAACTCACACCACTTCCCTGTTTCCATTTTTGGCTTCGTGGTGTTGTTCTTTTCTTGCGGCTTTGGAGGGTTGTTCTAGGCTGCCCCGCCTTGGCTTGGTCCTTTGTTTGATGGCTTGGGGGTACCTTTCCCTTCCTTCTGATTCGCAGAACCAAAGTCTCTCTTCTTCTATTTGAACTTCTGCTCAATCTTGGTAGCATACCGGTATGCCACACCAAGCGAGGAGATGTCGAGGAACTCCATTTCCTCCTGAATGTATATATTCAGACAACTACGGTACTTTAACACCAAATTTTTCTCTGAATCTTTGATACCCAACTTTGTGCGTAGGGTATGAAACAGATTTGTTATCTCATGCACATCTTGGTCCCTTTGCTACCATAGCGTAGTCCATTGTATGTATTTGTCCTCATAGCTCCCCACGGGATAATATTGTTCCTTGATGGCATCTTGGAAATAATTCCAAGTGGGTGCAACCGAGAACAAAGAGGGTTCCCCCTCACTCTATTGCTCCCAGTAGGTTTCCCAACAGTCCTTGACATGGGGGACAACTTTAAGGAGTGAAAAACTAATCCTTTCTCAGTTGGAAAAGTCATGAACCGAGAAATATCCTTGTAACAGATTTAACCATCTATCTATGACAACTACATCTATTTTTCCCTCAAATATGGGAATGTCAAAGTTTACTTGTACCTTAAAAGGAGTGGCCCCTCTAGAGTGGTTGTTGGATGTAGATGCACTGCCAGTGGACAGTCGTTGAAGGATCTGGGAAAAGTTGTCCATCATCACGTTCCTTTGTTTGTCAAGGGCCTCCTTGAGAAATAATTTGATAGGATATCTTTCTCCCTCATCTTTCTTTTATTCCACCATGGGCAGTCGTCGAGGTTTACGAGGCTGATCTTGCAACAGTTCAACCAGGTCGATCCCTAACTCCTTATACCCCAACCTCGTTTGGGACACACAAAGAAGGATCGAGAAAGAGAAGTCTTCTTTGATACCACTAATCCAGATTTATGCAGGAACACAATGAAATATAGAAATACACATAAATGCAAAGATGCAGCGGAAATAAAACTTCATTTCATTAACAACAAATGACTGAAATATGCTTACAAACAAAATGGAAATAAAACAACTAGGGCGCTGGTGGCTTATCTCTGAGAAGAGATGTGGCAGCTACTGGCCTCTAAACTTTGTGTTACAATGAGGCTCGAAGGCCTATATATTATTGAGAAACAATGGAAAACCATAAACATCCAAAAACCTAACCCTAGGAGATGAAACGCCAAAATATGGGCTTGGTCGAGGTAAATTGGTACATCAATTTCCCAGGGTCGTAGCTTTGGCATACTATCTCTGTTTGACGCACATGATACATCATTAGAAATATCTTTCCGATGACTACACTGTTGACAACAAATATTTGAGTCTAAAACATACTCATATTCGTCGCAACATTTGATGCCAAAAAATGTCGTTTAGGGTCTCAAAATGTCTCCGGAAGTTCAGGACCCGAAAAACTGCTAAAAATAGTAAATTGTGCTACAATTAAGAAAACTGAAAAACTGAAAGAATCAATGGTGTGGGTCCAAGTGGAATAGGTGGGTTTCCAACAATATCCAGCTCGATCATTAGGCCCAGTTCTTCTGCAAGGTACCAGTTGATAGGTGTTGTGTCTAGAGTATTGATGAATTTATGCATCCACTGCTCTTGAGGAATGCAACTGCAGGCCTCCTCACAACCTCCCGCATCGTCTTTCTAAAAACTTTGACCTATGTACCTAACTTCGCATCCTTCAACTTGTCTAGAAAATCGTGTTGTCATCAAAGTGCAACATTGTATCCAGTTCACGATGTTCCTTTTATGTTTTCCCCACCATCTCGCTGGAGTAACTTTCAAAGCCTTGTCCAGTGCCAACAGTCTCTATTGTACTAGTACATTTTCTTCAAATTCTAGTAAGAAAGTTTCTAAGTGATTCAAACCATAAAATGTGGGTAAATTACTTACTGTTGTGCCGATCCAACGAACTTCTCTGGTCATCCTAACACATATTTGTGTATATACTTCATACATTTGATTCTGCCAGTTCTCCAATGCTTCTTCTGAGTCTGATGAACATGCGTTGTCACTTCGCCAGCTTAAATTCCCATCTGTTGTAGGATTAATGTAATCGTGTTGTCTTGCTATCAGTTTGTATATATTCTCCAACATATATGCGCGGTCTTCTTATCTAATGGGCTTTGTGTATCTGGGACCTTCATCAGGATCCAAAGGTGCAATGACCCTAAGGCCATCACCTTCAAACATCATTCTTATTTTTTTCAAGTCAACAACAATATAATTGTTGAAAGCCCAATCAATTGCTAACATCACTGGGTAAGGACAACTATCATCGACTATCTCAATCACCTCGAAATCCACAAATGTTCATACCCCATCGATGTCCATAGGGACATGTTCTAGTCTTCTGATGGGGCTCACAGCCTGTTGATTGGCCATCCTAAGCCCGATGGGGGAATAGATCAATTTAGGTTTTCCCATCAGTGCCCAGGTCTTCTTCGTCATAATATTGACCTCTGATCCTAAGTCGAGGACCACATAATCTATACCATAATCTCCTACCTGAGCATTCATATGTAGCTCCTTATTTGTCCTTCTCTTTTTAGATAGTTGTTGTACTTCTTTATTCAATAGAGGATCTACCTTTCCTAACTCATACTATCTGATCAAATTTTGTAGCTCCTGTATAGTGCTCTCATCCTTTATCAAATTGATGCAAGTGCATAATAATTCCATGAGTATTCTTACCTCTTTTCCTTCTCTAGGTGAAGCAGACTGATCAAAGGCCAGGGGCATTCCACATTCTCTCACCTTTGGTTGTGCCTTTGATGAAGAAGCCTAATCTCTTCTAAAATCTTTTCTTGCCTCTTTGAATGTTTGCTTCTCTTTATTTGGATCAAACTCTTGTGTATTCTCTATAGCTTTTCTGACTCCTGATTGTTTTGTAGTCTTCCCTGGAGTCACCATGTCTTCTCCTGTAGTAGTGCCTCCTCTCGTGATAACAACGACTCTAGGATCCACTATGTGGGGTTCTGTTGTGATTAGTTGTACCTGTTGGTTTCCCCCTCGTCTTTCCTAAAGTTTGGCTAATAGTGCAAGACAATATTCTATGACATGTTCAAATGATTTGCAGTAACTGCAAGTGGTACAAGGGTTTTGACACTCCCTTTATAAATGACCTAGTTGTGCGCAGTTATAACAAATAATATGACCTATACCTCAACCCATGCCTCATCCTCGTCCTCTTCCTTTGAATCCACCACGAGGGATGAAGTTTCCTCTTATAGGGGAATTATACTACATAGTGTTCCCTTCTTGTTGCAATTCGCCTTGAATTTTGTAGATATACCTTGATCTTTCATGTAAGAGGTCATAAGCTCTACAGTCCTTCTCATCATGACCCAAAGATTTACAGAATGTGCAGTAGAGGTTTGTAGGTGTCTGAACATACTTTTGCATGTAATATAATTCTCTAGGGTGATGTCTATTTCTACATACCTCGCACCAAGGTAGAGTAACTTGCTACAAAGGGCTCAGAGCTCCAGAATCCAAATATTCATGAAACAGGGGACAATGATCCTTGTTATGGCCTTCTGATTTGCATCTAATGCACCAAATTTATTCTCTCTAATTTTTTCCCTTATATTTTTTCATATCTTCGACCTGCAGTGATAAGATAGTTATTTGAATCAAGATTTGACTCATACCTAAGATGGATTTTTCCATAGGAGTCGATTCAAGTTTCATGGAAATCTCCAACGCCTCAGCCTACGAATAAATCTTCTGCTGCATCAAAGGGACTCTGATGTGTGGTAGGAGGGAAACAATGAACCATTCCTTGTTCTGCTCATCTGGTATCTGAAAACTCAAATGACTTGTCAAGGTCTTAAACCTCTGATCGAACTCCCAAATAGGTTCAGCTACTTTATGCTTGATTTCTTTCAACTTTGTGATGCACTGTGATTCTGACTTGGGTTTCTTGAATTCAGCAATCAAAGCAGTCTTAATCTCATTCAATGGTTTCAAATAGACAACTCCTTGGACAAACTTCATGTACCAATTCATTGTGCAATCTCTCAAGGTAGTACTAAACTGAGCTTGTTTAACAGCTTCGTCGATGACATTCTTAATACTCCATCCAACTTCACATAGAAACTAGTGCTGGTCAGGATCTTCAGATCCATCTCCTATAAAGGTGGGTAACCTCATCTCATATGCCATAGATCTTCCTAAGTTTCCTGACTAAGTATGCACTAAACCACTTGTACCAGTGCTTTGAGTATTCTGATAACTTAGGTTACTTAGTTTACTTAATGTTGTTAAAACAACAGGGGGTGTAATAACACTTACTTCAACAGTATGCGCAGTCCTTGAAGTTTCTGACTCTTCTCAACGAGGTTCTTCGGTCTTCTCTTCTTCTTCCCTAGCGGATTATGAATGTTCCCCATTCAACAAATCTTCTTCTTCTCCACTATAGAACCCTTCTTATTGTGTTGGTTCGTGACTCTGCTTGAACAAGTTCACCAGAGAAACTTCTCTAAAGGTTCTCCCACTTTGTGTGTGTCTGATCTCTGTGTCATTGTCGTTGTCTGAATTCTTGAACATTATATTTTTTAGTCTGACCCACTACTGTATCTTTAATATTTTCTTCTCATGCAATAACATCTTGATATTCAACTTCAAGAAGTGTAAAAAGTTTCCTCTCTGCCCCTTAAAGAAATATCTCTCTACTTGGCTATATGATTCTACCCTTTCAATATCAAACTATGTGATATACCCTCCAAGGGTACTATCAACACAATGATCTATTGCTCTTTCCATGGCGTTATCAAATCTTTTGACCTTCCTTATTAGCACTGGCATCCAAACCATAGGCGGTCTAGATTTGATCTCAAACTGGGTGTCTTCTAATCTGGACAGCCACTCGTATAGCTCCTTATGGATTCCTCCAAATAAAATCTCATGTATATCAGTAAAGATATACCTTCCCAACCAATACTCTGTGTTAATATTAGGGTTCTTATTCTGAGCTTCTGCGAAGTCCTTCTCTTGTTCTTCTATCCACTTCTGAATCCCTGTCTTCGATGGAAACCACCTTGACATTCCCTCAAGACGATCCTGGTCCTGGAAACAAAACCATTTGTTGGCACAGGGGTAGACCCAAGGTTCAACTCTAACAATGCACCAACGAGCCCTAACTACTGGCCCTTTCAACAATATCTGCGAAGAAGATGCAGTCTCACCCAAAGTAGCAATAGGGGGTTGTAGGACACAGGTGTCTACAACTAGAGGAAATGCAAGTGGAATCAAGACAATCACACAAGGAGATCAGATTATCCTTTCCAAACATAAACCTACTTCGCACAGTTATATATCATATCTAACATACTAATGCATCATCATAGTAACAGAGTAAATAACACAGCATCAACCATACACAACAACAAGATATACATGGTTCATCCTCTCCCTAGGGCTACATCCATAGAACTATGATTTATAATATATTAGGTGAAAGCTTACAGTTCTGTCTACGCTCTTAGCTTGCAGATCTCTCTCTTTCTCTCTTCTATCTATCTCCCTTCCATGTGCACCTAGCTTCAGGATTGATCTTCGCACCCAGCTGAAGATATTACAAAACAAACTTCTCTCACCACACAATACTTCTCTCTCAGTAATAACAACAATCATGCATTATCCCATATCCGAGCTAACGAAAACACCATCCCAGGTCCTCTTGACCTTTATTTATACATTACAATAGCTCACCAATAGCGTTAGGCTCAAGCCTAGGTGTCTAAAAACCTATATACAAAAACCCTAGGTGTCTAAAACCCTAGGTCAACTTGACCCACATTTTCAGGGCTTTGCCAGCCTATCTTTCCTTCCTTCCTGCCAGGTTCTCCAAAGCATCTACCGGTGGCTTTTTCCGCTTGCTGAGTTGTCCAAAATCCATCTTCCTTTCTGATTTTTCTTCCTTGATCTCCTCATCCAACGAATTTCTTTCTCAGACTTTGCTCCATCCTTTCTGCTTCTTTAACTACTTCGGCTTGATCTTAGTCAACCTTCTTTTCGTGCAGTTCATGTTTCACCTTTTCTTCTGTAATATTCACTTTCTTCCATAACCAAGGGCCAATAGTGGTAGCTTATTGGATGTTGTAAACTCTCCTACTATTTTATTGTCTTTGTGGATAGTCCCTTAGTATATGTTATTCTCCAGAACCCCAACATTTCAAGGGTTCCTTCTTTGGGTTATCCATCTTTCTTGGGGTTGCTCCAAAAGGTTTATTTCCACTCTGGGAGGGAATTTTTTTCTGATATACACTTCTAGCAGGAATTCTTATCCTAGAGTCCTTCTTGTAGTTGTTAAATATTGAGTATTTGAACCCCTTCTTATTGAATCTTGAACCACTCTTCTTATTCCAATCCTTGCGAGGTTCTGTATGACTCCCGAGTTGTTCATAAAAATAACTCCCCTTTCGTATAGTGTCTTCTAAGGTCTTCAACTAGTCAAACTCAATCTTGTTCCAGTAGGTCTAAGGTGACCCATTGATAAATCATTTCACTTTTACCTTTTCATCCTTTATGCAGGGCACATACCTCAACAACTCAAGAAATTTATTATCATATTCCTCTATGGTGAGTTGTCCCAGCTTGAGTTCATAGAACTCTTTAGTCTTCTCATCAAAATATTTTTCTGATAGATACTTCTTCTTAAAGTGTTTCTCAAATTGTTTCCATGATAAGTCCTCTTCATGGACTCCTTTCACATTATTAATGGCTTCCCACCAAATGGAAGATTTTCCATTCAGGGTGAAGATGGCTATTCAAGCCTTCAAGTTTTTCAGAGTAATCATGGACTCTGAAGTACTTGTTTAAACCAAGAAGCCAAGCTTCTTCCTCTTCCCCTTTCTTAATCTCACCATTGAAATAGGTTGGTTTGGATTTCTTTAATTCTTCAGGGTCATGACCTTTGGAATACTTCTGATTCTTCTCTTTCCTTTGAGAATGTGAGCTAGTTTTTCTACTAGAATATTCCTCTGAGTTGCCAGTTTCCTTCCTAGAGGATTCTCCCAATGAGAGTCCCTTGTCTCCAGGTTGGACCTTCCTCGAGGTACTCCTCCTAGTGTGGCCAGTTATGGGACCACATTTTCATATCTCATGTGGACTTCAACTTCTCTTCGTATGTCATTGGTCCACATGACTGGTTGCAGGTCCATGATGTAGTTGTCTCTGTATGTCAGATAAGCTCTGCAGCAAGACTACATTAATTTCCATTTTCTTCTCTTTATCCTTTATCAATCTCTCATTGTCGGCCTTGCAACTCTGTAATTTGGCCATGAGGCTCCTTAAAGTTTCAACCAGATACAGAGGGGTCTCCACCACCCTCCTCTCATCATATTCTTTGTCTCTATTGTGGGATCCATCCCCCACTTCATGTCGCATCACCATCATTTATGCTTGTATTTTCTCGTGATTTACTAACCGCTTTAGTGTTGACAAAACACTTGTTGTTAGATAATAGTCTACTAGTTTACGAACAAAACACAGTTCACATTTTTTAAACACACAAACATAGAAGACGATTTCATTCTTTTCTTCAGTAAAAGTTTAACCAAACTCTTTAGGGAAGAGGTAAGGTAGGGATCTGCCCTTAAATTTCATTAAATATGTTTTGTATGCAACTCGTCCATGAGCCCAAGTAGGCCAAGCATTGTAACCATGCTCTGATACAAATTTGTAACACACACAACCCCTGAGTGACTTTCCTAGGGATGGGGCATCAAAGTTTTGTTCTCCTTAAGTGATCAAATCCTTCATTTGGGGTTTCTTCTACACTCCGTTCATCCATAATTTTCTAACCACGGTCTCCATGCTCAAACTCGAACTCAGAACTGACAGGTACACCTTTCTGGTGTTCTTCAGGCATTCATTGGTTGAGGGCCACGTGGATCCACCTAACATGTGCTATTTCCAAGTTCCATCCTCCTCGGTGGAAGACTATCCTCCGCACGATCCCATGGCCGAACTTACTCTATTTCTCCTATATCAGTTGTGGAGGAATTCAGTGCTTCGGCGCTTCACGCTTATTTACTATCTATGCATGAGACCACTCGGAGTTCCGAACTTCTGAAGTTTTGTAATATCACCATGTGGCTCCAGCCTCTGGGCCTTTGGTCTCTCTATCATACTACATCCTATACCCTCCATAGTTCCGAAGTCCCAGACTCCCGGTCACTTCACCAACCACATTGGCTAGGCGGACACTTATCAAGAACTAACACATAGGAGGGGTCAGGGTGACATCTGTTACATTCCAATGGCCCTATAGGGTATGTGATACACATGAAACTGGGTGACACATGGAATGTCAAGTTGGGGTCCACGTCACCCTGGGTGGTGTCACTGCACCTCGTCACCACAGACTGATAGGTTTCTACATTCCTCATATCTTATGGTCAAGATCCAATCACATAGACCTATAGATGATCTGGATTTAGAAGCGGAATGAATTGATTAGGATACTGAATACAATAAACACAAAGATAGGAAGAATAACACAAATATCCAATGAACAATATCTTCTATTAAATAATGAAATAGGATGAAACTGTAAAACTGCATAACTGAAACTTGCTCGAATGGTGGTAGCTATCTCTGAGAAGAGATGTGGCTACTACGTGCATCCTTCTGAACATAATCGATAACAATGATTCTCAAGAGGCCCTTTTCATATTACTCATGAATTCCAAAACCCTAGACATCAAAAAACCTAAACCTAGAAGGTGAAACGCCAAAAGTCAAGTGGGCCCTATGAGTAAATTGGTGTAATTTGGTACCCCAAATTCCTAGGGTCATAATGTTTTCATACGACCTCTATTTTAGGCGTGTGATAGCCCATTGGAAAGGTGTTTCATATATCTACACATTCCCAAATCAGACTCTAATTTCGTCCACAGTCTAACTGTGGTGAGTAAAAAAAACAATGTTTAGGGCCCCAAAATAGCCCTGGAAGTACAACAAGATGTGTTGACATGAAAACATACAAAATAATCAAGTTGGATTAGGCAAGAGGCCACCCATATCCATCTAGAGAATGTGTGAGGCTTTAGACAGCCCCAAAAGTGTAGAACTCACAATTATAAAGCATTACAGAAAGACATGTTGAATAAAAAACAGACATGAGGAGCCAATTGGAATAGGTGGGTGGCCACCAATATCCACCTTGATCAATCCTCCCCCCTTAGGAAGAAATGATATCCATTGCGTTGAGTTCCCCCATAAGGTGAGGAAACTTCTACAGGATTTGGCCCCGGGTGAGCCACTTGCATTGGTGTAGGAGTTTCTTTGCCTTGACAACTCGATAAAGCTGGATCCACTGTTGGCGAGTGCCCTTGACCTGTGTGTCCACTATCTGATCTGTGGATGCTTGTTCCATGCAGTTAGGGTTGATATTTGCTGGTGTCAATTGTTCGGTGATCTCATAGGTGTCCAGTAACAGTGGAAAATATGGCTGAAGGAGATCCACATTAAATACTGGATGCAGACCAAGGAAGGGTGGAGTGTTGAGCTCAAAAACATTGCTACCCACAACCTTGGTGATAGTATAAGGACCATAACGAAGTGGGTGAAGCTTCTGATGGGGCTCGGTGAGATGCTCCTTCTGCAAATGTAACTAGACTTTGTCGCCAACCTAAAAATGGTGTGGTACTCTGTGTTGATCATGGCATTGTTTGTACTTAGCATTGGATTTATGAAAAATATCTTGGACCTATTGGCGGATGTGATGAATTTTCTCAATGAATCTGGTGGCTTTTTCAATCGCAGACTGATCAGAGGAAGAGTCTGTATGTGTGGTGGCAAGAGGAAGTGAAACATCAATGGCCCAAGGGTTGGAATCCCAGACCCACCTGAAATGGGCTATGGCCAATGGAACTATGGAGAACCCTGTTGTAACTATGTTGGACATATGGGAGACTCTCGTCCCATGTATGAGGATGCTTATAATTGTACATGAGAAGGATCTGAACAATCATCTGATTGATGAACTTGGTTTGGACATCGGTTTGGGGGTGGAAAGCAGGGGATTTTGTGAGCTTGGTGTCCAACAGAGACTAGAGACTCTACCAAAAGGTGTTGAGGAACCTGTTGTCTTGGTCGGAGATGATGGTCTATGGTATCCCAAAGTGGACCCAAACTCATTCGAAGAAGAGCTTAGCAATATCTGCCACTGTGACATTCTTCTTACAGGCTGTGAGGATGGCCATCTTCAAAAACTGATCAACGACCACAAACACACAATCATTTATGTGCTTGGTGGACGACAAACCAGACATGTAATCCATGGAGATGGATTCCCACGGCTTCTCAGGAATAGGAAGAGGGGTATATAAGCCTTGTTTCTTGATGGCTATCTTGGAAATGGCTCAGGCAGTGCAAGATATGATATACTTGTTGACGTCCTGTCGAAGTTTTGGCGAATAAAAATGTTTTTGAAGAACGACCATAGTTTTATCTACGCCAAAATGTCCTGCCACCTGACTATAGTGGGATTCCCAAATTATATTTTCACTCTAGCTTGTAGGAACACAGAGATGGCCCAGGTGGCATAAGAGTCCATCCTAAATGTGAAAGTTAGTGGTGTCTGTACCCAAGATCTAATATGTGGTGGATAATTTTGGATCTTGCTGGTAAATTTGGGGCCACTACGATGTTTCATGTTCACGGGAATGGAGCACAGTGGTGAGTGCAACCACAGGAGGCCAACTGAGGCAGTCAACGACACGATTGGAGATACATGTATTATACTTGGTGTTGATATCGAACTCTTGCATGTAGGTGGACCACTTCTGATGGCGATCGTTCTGCAATTTCCCTTGTGTCTGTATGAACCGCAGAGGCTTGTGATCAATGTGTATGATCTTCTCTTTCTCCAGAATGTAACGTTTCCACTGACAACAAACTTGTATAATGGAATACATCTCCTTTTCATAGGTGGGGTATTTCCAGAAAATATCGGAGAGTGTCTCACTATGGTATTCCATCGGATGCCTGTGCTGAGTGACAACTGCACCCACAACATAGTCAGAAGCATGCGTCTCAATATCGAATGGTTTTTGCATATCGGGAAAGGAGAGTAATGGAGCTGAGAAAAAATGATGTTTCAGATCATCGAATTCTTGTTGCTGCTCCTTCCCCCACATGAAATTGGCCCTATCACTGCCCTTGGTCACCTGGTTGAGGGCCCATGCAATATGGGAGAATCCCAACATGAACTGTCAGTAGAAATTGGCAAGTCCCAAGAAGCTTTGAAGCTCAGTCAGTGTGGTTGAGGATGGCTAGTCATATATGACTTGAATCTTAGATGGATCAACATGTACCCCATGCTCATAAAAAATGTAGCCCAAGTATTGGACCCTGTTCATGCCAAAAGAGCATTTTTCAAAGTTGGCATAGAGCCTGTGTTGTCACAGAGTGTTCAAAACCTGTTGAATATGCTGCATGTGCTCCTCCCACGTTCTTCTGAAGATGAGGATGTCATCCAAATATACTACCACAAAGGAGTTGGTGAAGGTTTTCAATACATCGTCCATCAACCTCATGAAAGTGGTTGGTGCATTTGTTAAGCCAAAGGGCATGACTAGCCATTCATAGAGACCTTCTTTAGACTTGAAGGATGTCTTCCAGACATCATTTGGTTCAATGAGAACCCAGTGGTAGCTAGACTTCAGGTCAATCTTGCTGAAGAAATTTTCCCCCTTGAGTTGTTCAAGATGATCATAAATCATGGGAATGAGGTAGCGGTTCCTAACTGTGATTTTTTTTAAGGCTCTATAATCAATGCAGAGTCGCCAAGTCTTGTCCTTTTTATGTACTAGTACAATCAGGCTTCCGCAAGGGGAGGATTTGGTTCTGATGTGCCCCTTTTGAAGAAGCTCATGGATCTGGTGCCTGATTTCATCATTCTCCATCAACGAGCGCCAATAGACTGGTCCATTAGGTAGTGGTGCATTGGGGGTCAGATCAATTGGATGCTTGACTTGGCAATGTGTCAGTACCCTTGTAGGTGAGGTGAATATGTCTTTGTATTCTTCCACGATCCCATCCACTTTCTTTTGTTGCGAGGAGAGGCGCTGTGTAGAGGCCACAGATGTGACAGTGACCTTGTGCTTACTATGAGCATGGATCACAAAGAATACAAACTTCTCGGTCTATGAAATGACCTTACTGCATTTATTAGCAGAGATTAAAGAAATAGAAGTAGGCGGTGCCACCTCTGGGATCCTGTACAATTGTCTACCCAAAGTAATAATAACACTGTAGGGTCTAGAATCATACATAGCATGATGCTTCCACAAATATGGTTGTCCTAAAAGAACATCACAAACTTCAAGAGGGGAAATATCACATAGTACCTCATCTTTGAGAGGCTTGATGCCATAGGGAAGACAACACTGTTGGCTGACACAGAGATATCTTCCTTGATGAAGCTAGCCGATGGTGTAGGGATGTGGGTGCAGTGTCATTGGTAGGTTCAATCGCTTGACCACCCTTGCTGAAATCAGGTTCTTCTGACTACCATTGTCGACAATGAAATGAATCGAAGCCCCCTTGACCAACATCTGTGAGTGAAAGAGGCATTCCCCTTCCTCTATTTCTCTTGGTCGAACTTTGGTGGTAGTGATCATGGCATTGGTTTCAACATTGATAATATGCTTCCCTCCTTCATGATATGATTTGGAATAAGAATCGACCTCTGACACATAAGCCTTCAGCTTGGCCGCGAGGGACTGCTTGGAGCGACATTCATCGGTGTTGTGCCAAGGAATTTTATGGTACTCACACCATTTCCCTATGTCCTTGTTTTTCTTCTTGTTTCCCTTCTTGTGTTGCATCTTGGACAGATTTTCTTGAGGGCAGCCATCTCGACTTGGTCCCTTGTTGTGTGGTTTGGGGTTGCCTTTGACCTGCTTCGGCTGTGAGGTGTTTGAATATCCAAACTCTCATCATTTTTGCTTAAATTTATGCTCGATATTGACAATGTATCTATAATCCATGCCCAATGAGGTGATGTCCAAGAAATACATTTTTGTTTGAATGTATATATGAAAACAATCATGGTATTTGAGCACCAAATGATGCTTAGAATCTTTGACACCCAATTTGGTGCGTAGGGTATGGAAAATATTGGTAACGTCTTGTACTATCTGGTCCGTTTCTTGACGTAAGGTGGTCCATCTGGTGTATTGGTCCTCGTAGCTTCCAAAAAGGTATTACTGTTCTTTAATGGAATCCCAGAAGGAATCCCATGTAGGGGCCACCACAAAAATTACAGATTCCTCCACGATGCTTTGCTTAGAGTAAGTGTCCCACCAGTATTTAACATGGGGAACGACCTTGAGGAGTGAAAAAGTGATCTTTTCCCTATCGAAAAAATTGTGGACCAAAAAATATCCTTTGAGCAGATTTAAGCATTTATCTACAGAATCTACATCTATGAGTCCTTCAAATAATAGAATATCAAAAATTACCTGTATCTTGAAGGGGGTTTCATGGCAGCTTGATGAAGATTCTTCTCCCGTGGGAAACCATCGAAGGATCTACGTGAAGTTGTCCATCATTTCATCCCTTTGTCGCACGAGGGATTCATCGAGTAACATTTTAATAGAATATCCTGCTCCATCATCTTTCTTTTCATCTCCCATGGGTTTTTCTTGGGCTCGGCGTGACTGATCTGGTAATGGCTTGATTGGTTTGAGTCCCAACTTCTTGTACCCAGACCTTGTTGGGGACAGTCACGAAGAAAAATAAATGAAGAGAAGACTGCTCTAAGACCAATGATCTATATTTAGGAGAGGAATGAACTTATTAGCAGATAGAATACAATAAACACAGAGATAGGAAGAATAACACTAATATCCAATGAACAATATCTTCTATTAAATAATGAAATAGGATGAAACTGTAAAACTGTAGAGCTGAAAATTGCTCGAATGGTGGTAGCTATCTCTGAGAAGATATGTGGATGCTACGCACATCCATCTGAGAAAAATCAATTACAATGAGGCTCGAGAGGCCCTTTTCATATTACTCATGAATTCCAAAACCCTATAAATCCAAAAACCTAACCCTAGAAGGTGAAACACCAAAAGTCATGTGGGCCCTATGGGTAAGTTTGTGTAATTTGGTACCTCAACTTCCTAGGGTTGTAACTTTTGCATACGACCTCCGTTTTAAGCTCGTGATAGCCCATTGGAAAAGTATTTCAGATATCTACACATTCAGCCATCAAACTTTGACTTGTTCTACAGTTTGACTATGGAAAAAAAAAACAACGTTTAGGGCCCCAAAATAGCCCTGGAAGTACATCAAGATGTGCTGACACGAAAACATACAAAATAAGCCAGTTGAATTAGGTGAGAGGCCACCCGTATCCACCTAGAGAATGTGTGAGGCTTTGGAAATCCCTAGAAGTGTAGAACTCACAATTATAAAGCATTATAGAAAGACGTGTTGAATAAAAAAGGAACATGAGGAGCCAGTTGGAATAGGTGGGTGGCCACCGATATCCACATGGATCAATAGATCTATGGATCTAGTTACCTTGGGGATTCGACATTTGGGAGTGTTTCTATGAAAACTCTTCTTACCTCCCAAAGTGTCCAATCTCTAAATTAAAGGGGCTAGCATCATGCATCCCCAAATATATCGACGCCCAGGAGAGGATCTGAAGGATGTCACGATCTACGGTTTTGGGTCCTTCGCGGCTCCTACCTTTGGGGTTTTGGATCCCGGTTTAGTTGAAAAGATAGGTTCACCTGACCACCTGGGGAACTGCCTATCACCAGTCAATATTATGGGAAACTGAGTCTCTCGGTTACCTTCGGCTCGTACAAGGCGGGTAAGGTGGATCATACTTCGAGTCTTGGACTTTCGAAGATCCAAAGCCAAGGGGACATAACTTCCTTAGGTTTATCCCAAGGTTCCTGGGTATTGTTCATATGGGTCCTTTTGAATGGATCTCATCTGCTCATCTTCCAAACAAAGGGACCTCCCCTTTTTAAGTCTTCCACCTCACTATCCTTCTTGAGATTTTACCATGAAATGGGTAAGGAATTGGGTCTGGAATTATGGTCGCACGACAAGGGGGTCTGGAAGAGGCATCCTCTTTAGACAGACAGGTTCAATTCATCACAATATCTCTCATTTCGGTTGTCTTACAAGATCATGTCCCAAGAAGCCTCAGGAGCTAAGCTGGGCATATAGACTATTAGTCGAAAGTGTAAGTTTACAATGAGGAGGAATATCACTATCGTAACCATTCCACACAGAAAACATTTATGAATGCACCTATGTATAAATCCAAGCATTCATCCATTATTCCAGTTCAACACATAAAACAGGGAAAGTACTTATCAAAACCAGATAACATGAATCGACTGCTGAAATGGGTTCCCTTTTCCACCCAACCATAGGCTCAGTCACTCCAAACGGATTTACAACTAGCCACCTCTGAGCTATACCACGATGCTTTGTGATAAAATACTTTCTTTCATCTCAGCAATAGTAGGGACAGAGGTTAAAATCCTCCTCCCGCGGGATATTGGCAATAGTTTACACGATACCAAGCAAGGAGGACTAGCCTCGTTTATCATCTTGTATCGTAACCCCCACTAGCCATCTCCCTGCAACCAGAACACTTATTTCCCAGTTCTTCCTTGAATCAGAGAGCTTCACGTCTCGTCTCTGCACTCTTTGCAGGTCTTCCTCTGCCCACCACACCTTCCTTTCTTGCCTCTTTCAACAAGGTTGCGTGTGGCTCGAATTCCTAGCCTATGGTCAGGTCTAGAAGCCTTACAGATGGGTGCTCTACCCCATCCCCTCATTAAATATTCAAAAGGTCTTCCCACCTACCAGCCTCACTGTAATTCATTTATGGGTCAGAGGACTGTTCTGGTCTTGAGAAATTAAATCCAGTAAGGTACCGGTTTGGTGAAGGTTAACGCAACCATTCTTGGTCCCCTTCACCATCTCTTTTCATAACATTCGTCATATTTCTTAGTATACCCCCCTTCCAACATGCATGCAACACTTGTCCATATTTCTATTAAATAATAGAATTTACATTCATTGACCTTTTATACAAAGGTCCATCAAATCAAACATTCACACATATTAAGTTTTCCATAGTCTCTTGGCCATTATAGTTATATTTACAAACTGGGGGAAGGAGGGTGTTACACCGAAGGCCACAACCACGTGGAAAGACTCCGAGACTTCATAACTTAAGAAACAATGGGTTGTTGGGACATTGGGGACTAACTCGGCCGAAGGCCCGGATCCACCTGTCCTTGCCTCTGCGTTTAATGTGTCACCCCATGTAAGTGTGGACCCTTCAAGAGTCTGGGAATTTGGGACTCCAAAGGTTTGGGGTGTAGGACTGTAGATAAGTCAAAAGACCTGAAGGACAAAGCCCTGTGGAAATATTACAGGGTTCTTTCGGAGTTCAGGATTTCAAGACTTTGTATGACGTGCATGTAGAAATAAAAAGAAGGGGCGTTCAACTTCAAAATGCCGAACTCTAAACTTCTATAACTCTGTGTGTTAAACAAGGATGTAGTTCCATTGTTGGAGTTAAGAGTGGATGGATTTCCACCATGGATATAGGAGCGTTGGGGCACTCTGGGACCTCGAGGGAACCTAGGGATGGTGTGAGTAAGATGGATCCACGTGGGCACCATGCGTCTCCTGACCAATAACGCCTACAAAGATTTGGAAGGGCGTAACTTGCAATCAAGAGCTCGGAATTGAGCATGGTAGTAGTCGTTGGAAAGATCTTGATGAGTAGAAGAGGATGGAAATATCGAAAATGGTATTTGAGGCAATTAAGGAAAGAAAATATTGGATGCCCCATCCTTATAAAGGGTACTTAGGGGTCGGGTGTGTTACAAATTGGTATCAAAGTGGGAAACAACACTTGGCATGCTTGGGCTCACGAAAGAGTCAAGTAATTATTTTTCTTTCTTAGAAAACTTTAAGGGATACTTGAGTCCACAGGGAAAATGGACTGAAGAGGTTGCAAGAATTGCTCAAAAAGTGGGGCTTAATGAAGCCTTTGATAATTAAAAGTGTTGATTAAATGAAGGGTTTTTAATTTGGAGTACAATCCTCCATGCCTAGAGACCTTATGGAAGTAGGTGAAATAAGCCTACTTGACCTGTCATAACTGAAAAAAACTTCCTACTGGGGTAATCATTCTTTGTAAAATAAAAGAAGTTACGTGGACTGAGAATGAACCTCAAGGGAGAAGTGGAATGACATGATCAATTTCAAAAGCTCGTGGTTGTGCTAAAGCAGTGTAAATTTGTATGAGCTAAGGGTAGGTTTATGCATGAGAATGAAAGAGGTAAGTGAGTGGAACTCATATGCACTGCAGACATGGGTATAATTCTTGGTTCACGAAGATATACTGAAATGCATATCTAAAAGATAGAACATGCATGTGACATTTATATATACTTACTATAGTCTCCCATTGAATGTAAAAATATGGTGATAATAGGGTTAGTGATGATCTCACTATGGAAACATAATGAAAAGGTTGATGATGTTGAGTACATAGTGCTTTGTGAGGATAAGGTAGAGTGGTTAAGGAAATGTTGATCCTGAATGTGGTAAAGGAAGTGTTGGGACACTTCTGGATGACCAATGGGTCAAGTTTACATCCAAAGGTGGATGGTATCCATATGGATATGGCTTGGTGCACTCAGTTAGCAATACGAGGGAGTTTAGGAAAATAATCCCTTGTGGAGATCTGATGACCAAAAGTGAACTGAGGGAATGAAGAAGAGACTAGAAATGGTTATCTTAATGCCTTGAATGATACAATAACTACCCATATGAGTTCTGAATTATGGAAGGTTTTTACAATAGAAAGGGAAAAAATGACCCTTGTTGGTTATTGACATGTAGAGGGGGCAACATCAATATGAATTATGACTGCGAGACTAGTCATATGAATGATTGTAATATCTCACTATAGGCCTCCTAATATCTCTTCTCCAAAAACATGGGCCTCAAAGCAGACATAGGGATGCCCGAATTGGCAGAAACCTAGTGGTCATATGTAGAAGAGGAATCTTCTGATTTGAGCTCTGGTCTTTCGCAGCTCGCCATGACCGCTAAAGAAATGGAGGATAGGGTTCATGTTACACTCCTTGAAACATCGTCCTCGTTGTTTTCTTCTTGTTCTTGTTCTGATGGTGACGGTGTTGGTGAGTGTGTGGTTTGTTTAAGGAAGTTTCATGGAGGAGAAGAGATTCGTAGTCAGTCTTGTGGTCACGTATTCCATAAGAGTTGTGTGGACAAATGGATACTGGATTACAATAATATGACATGCCTTTTTTGCAGACTATGCTTGGTTAATGTTCCCGCAGAGCATGATGGACGACATCTCATGGATTATACCAATGAGTAGGTTTCTTGTAAATCCATGGTGTAGGAATAAGCATAAGCTTTGCATTGAAAATTGTTTGTGGATGGAGAACACTGCAGCATGAAAGAGGAGCAGTGTTTGTTTGGGTTGCTTATAAATTTCTTATATAAGTGAAAGTGAAAGGGTTGATTGTGTGGGGTTGGCGTAGGAGTAGAAGTTCAACATCCATTTAAATAAGTAATGTGTGTATGTGATATAAATTTAATTTTGGTTTTTATATATTTTGTGTAAATGTTTTAAATGTATATTTTTGGGATTTTTCCTATTTCCATAAAATAGATGGAAGAGAATTAACCATTATTTATAACAAATAATTAAATTTATTTTAATTTTGTTGTTTGTGTGGTGTAATATACCATATATAAAGTATGAAGAACATAAATAAAATTCTAGAAATGGAAGAATAACAACAATATAACTAGAATAATCACCACAATGACACTGAAATGATATAAGAATAACAATAGAAATAACACTTTGATTATGAGAGAAATGTCCACGGGTCTCTTCGAGGGGGAAACCTCCATTCAAGTAGATCTCTATTACAATAATCTCCAAGATAGGGTTCTCATACCCTCGACTCCTATTTATACTAAATATGTCTACCAAAAGAAGCATCTAGAGGAAGATCCTTCTAGAAGCGGAAGCTTCTATTAGGTCTTCTTACATTCGACTTATTCTATTTTATTGCAAGGAGTTATTAATATTGACCTTTATTACATCCGAATATATTGTTCTACCTATGTGCAGGTTAGGACCCTAACATGTCTTCCCCCTTTAAAATAGCCTTGTCCTCAACGCTTGAGATGTGGAACTTGCTGCAGAATGGTAGCTGGTTCCCAAGTGGCATCTTCTGGAGTTGTATCTTTCCACTGGATTAACACTTCCTTGATGGTTCTCTGACGCAAGCAACACTCACGCTGGTCCAAAACTGCTTTTGGTTGTAGCCAAATGGATCCTTCTTCGACTAACTTAAGAAGGTTGGTTTGAATTTGGAACTTAGTTCCGATCACCTTCTTTAAGCAGGAAATATGAAAAAAAGGATGTAGCTTCGAATGATTGGGAAAAGCTAATTGATAGGCCACCTATCCCACATGCTTGAGAACTGTATAAGGACCATAAAATTTGGGTGCTAGCTTCTGACAATGCTCGACCTTGAGGTGAACCAGACATACCATTTTTGAGCAGTTCCAAATTAAGACAGACCATTTTTGAGCAGCTTTTCCATACGATGGGAACTAATGATCTCAGGTGAACCGGAGGTGTTTCCTTGGAACTTATATTGGTGGCCTTCCTGGTCAAATTGCATGGTTAATTCCTTAAAATCCATGAGAATGGGACCCAAATTCCTTAACCAGTTTGCACCCAACATATTTCATGGAGCCACCATTGGCAATCATGATTTGGAAATTATTGATGGCATGGATGTAGAAATGAGTTTCTTGGGAAATGCGGTGATGAATAAAATTATGGGTACATCCACTATCAACCAGAACGATGACCTTCCAATGCTTGATGTAACCGATTAGCTTGAGGGTTTGGGGAGCGGAGAAGCCAGTGAGAGAATTGAGGGAAATGACCGGTTCGACTTCGGGAGGGTCTGAGGGAGGGGTTATGTCGGGGGTTTCATGTGACTCAGACACAAGGGGAGTTTCAAAATCCTCTTCCGAAATATCTTCGAAGATGGCCATAAACAACTTTTGTTCCTTACACTTGTCGACCGAAAAATATTTTTCATCATAATTATAACAAAGGCCTTTGAGTTGGCGTTCAACCATTTCATCCTTGGTCAATTTTTGGATCTTTAGTGGAGTGGAGGGAGTAATGGTATTTACTGGTTTAGGGCGAGGGATAAAGGAGGGTTTCCGGTTTTGAGAAGATACAACCTGTTGTGCTTCTTTAACTCTTTTATTATCCTCCACCCAACTCTGAGGCCGATCCATGAGGACATGGGCCTAAATATCATCCTTGAGGCCACTGATAAAACATTATCGGAAAAGGGCATCAGACATGCCCTTTGTTCGAAAATCCGAGCGCTCAAAGGTAGCTATAAAGTATTTCGTTGTTCCTGATTGTTTCAACTTTTTCAAATGGCCCAAATGGTTGGTGTCAATGTCAAAGATTCATAAAGCTTTGCCACAAAGTGTGTCCAAGCAATATACCCTTGATGAGAAGTTTTTCTCCATTGCCACCATTGCCAACGTTCTTGATCTAGATGGAGAACACCATACCAGATTTTGGCCAAGTCATATGTAATGCCATATAAAGAGAAATAATGTTCCATTTGGGTTACCCAACCAGTGGGGTCTGAGCCATCAAATTTGGTCACATCCACCCATGGAAGGAGTAGGTCACGTTGAAAGTGATGGTTCTGAAAGTTATGGGAATGAGAGGAATGGTCACCTTCAGTATGTGGAGGTGAGGAAGAGGAAGGGTTATATGTAGGGATATGCAGTTTGGTGCAGAGTGCTGAAAAGATAAATTCAAGCTGGGTGGTGAGGTCTTGTTTGATTTCATCCATTGGGGACTGCATGGTTTTATTGATGGTGGCAACATTGGCACTAAGTTGGTTTACTTCTTGTTGGGTCTCGATGAGACCAGATTGCAAGGTGTTGAAGCGAGCTTCCAAGTCTTGGCTACGGGTATGGGCCATGAGGATGGGGGAATTGAAAAGGGGGGGGGGCAGGGTCAAAAATTTTGCCAAAAAATGATATGGATGAAAGTGATAAGGTCGAAGAGATGAATCCAATGGAATAGGTCTCAAATAATAGTGAAAAAATTTCCATATTTTTTTTTTACACGTGGAGTTATACTCCAGTCTAAAGAATATTGCAGAGATGAAATTCCCAAATGCTTAATAATAAATAAATGTGTATTTACTTGACAACCCAAACACAGTTGTGCAACAATAGATCTTGTCTGTTTTAATTTGTTTATGCTTCGGTCCCCAGGGGTTAGGTATTCAAGGGTTCTACAGACAAGGGTTTTCCCTGTGCTATAGCTCTCTTATATACATGTGGGGTCCAACAGTAGTACTCGGCCCAATATCCTAGGGAACTAACTAAGGAGGATATACTGTACCCTTATCCGTACTACCCGACTACCCAGGTACTAGAGAGTATATTCCCGAGTGTTGTTCTCGGTGGCACTATAGCAGTCAGGCGGCCAATCGGTTTATCTAAAGAGGGATTTAGGAAATCTAGGTTGATCCGTACACAGGTGTTATCTGATGCTCTACCACTCGAAGGGGTACCAACAAGGGTTACAAGGGTGGCCAATAGATGTGCGCTTAAGAACCAATTGTATTTCCTGCGTGTATGAATCCCTCAACCGTAGGTTTATGAGCGTAACGACATATCTATGTGGCTTAAAGACGTCGGAATACATCTCTACCCTGAAAACAAATTACCCACAATTTCTGCCAAGGAAAGTGCTCTGATACCACTTGTAATATACCAGATATAAGTACGCAGAGCATAAATAAAATGCTAGAAATGGCAGAATAACAACAATATAACCACAATAATCACCACAATAACACTGAAATGATATAAGAATAACAACAAAAATAACACTTTGATTCTGAGAGCAATGTTCACAAGCCTCTTCGAGGGGGAAACCTCCAGTCGAGCAGAGCTTTATTACAATAATCTCCAAGCTAGGGTTCTCATACCCTCGACTCCTATTTATACTATATATGTCTATCAAAAGAAGTGTCTAGAGGAAGATCCTTCTAGAAGTGGAAGCTTCTATTAGGTCTTCTTACATTCGACTTATTCTATTTTATTGCAAGGCCTTATTAATATTGACCTTTATTACATCCGAAAATAAGTTTCTACCTATGTACTGGTTAGGACCCTAACATGTGGGCACTTGGTTTTAACTTTATGCATGCACTATTGAGTGTAATAGTTCCGTAATTTTTGCAATGGAGAGATCTATAGGATATAATCCCTCACAATCAAAACCTTTTAAATGAGATCTTGCTTTAGAAATTAAGTTACCTATAGAGAAGATAATGTTATAGCACCAAATATTGATCCATATGGGTGAGAAGGGCCTAGGGGCCTTGAAAAACAAAAATCTTGTTGATGGATTGAATGATTGTTCTCTTGAAGTTGTTTTTTGAGAGCATTGCATATATGTTGGTAAGTTAGATTTATTTTGATTTCCAAGGATTTGTATTATGTGTCATTCATTGATGATTATTTCAGAAGGACATGGGTATATTTTTTGGAACTAAATATGAGGTTTACACTTGGTCTAAGGAGCTTAAAGATCTCTTGGAAAATTAGATTGGTAGGAAGACTATGGTGTTGTGGATTGATAATGGAGATGAGTTTTTTTCTATCGAGTTTGATAAGTTTTGTAAGGAGAATGGAATTTAAAGACATAAGACACCACCATATACCCCTTAGAAAAATGGATTTGCAAAATTGATGAATTGAACATTGATGGAGAGAGATAGGAGTATGATTAGTGGAGTTGGATTAGAGAAAATGTTCTGGGTAGAAGTAGTTTCTATTGCATGTTACTTGATTAATATATCTCCCACATTAGTTCCTATCAATAAGACCCCTGTGGAGGTATGGAAAAGCAAGAATCCCTCACATCAACATCTTGATGTTTTTTGTTGTGAGGCATATGCTCATGTGCCTAAAGAGAAGTGATCAAAGTTGGATAACAATGTTGCAAAATGTATATTCATTAGTTATGGAAATGGTGTGAAATAGTACAAGCTATGAGATCCAATGGATAAACAAATTTTGTATCACAAGAATTTTATTTTTGAAGAAGTTAAGTCGTCTCCCATAATTGTGTAGCTAGAAGAGGATGAGAAGAAGTTAGGGGTTTAGCTACAACCCAAGATTGTGAAGTCTAATCTAAATGGACACGAAGTTCATGATGGACCTAATGAGGAGGAGGTTTTAAAGAATTTATAAGAGGAGGAGGAAACTCCACCTTAAACTTTAAGGAGGTCCACTCAACAAGGAAGGAAACTAGACATGTATAACTATAGTTTGTCTGATTTTAGATGTATGTTTTATTTATCTTTTAACATTGTTGAGCCTAGAATTGTGAAAGAGGAAATGGACATGGAAGAAAAAGAGTCCTAGATATTGGATATGGATGAGGAAATGGTTTCACTTATAAATAATGAAACGTGGGACTTGGTCCCATTTCCTGATGGATAGAAATCCATCAGATGCAAATGGACATTCATAAAGAAGTTTGGATTTGATGGAAATGTTGAAAATAACAAGGAAAGGTTGGTTGCAAAAGGATATTTCGAAGTTGAGGGAATACAATTTGTTGATATATTTTCCCCAGTTACTATGTGAACATTTGTTAGGTTCATACTATATGTACTAGCATACTTCAATTTAGAGATAGAATGGATGAATGCAAAAGAAACATTCCTACATAGTGACTTGAAGGAGGAGATTGGTACAACACACCCAGAGAAGTGTCATTGGTTTTCAAGTTAAAAATTCATTATATGGTCCCAAATAGTCTCCCAAAATGTGGTATGATAAGTTTGATTCTTTTGGGTTGGGATCATGATTTTTGAGATCTAAATCAGATCACTATGTGTATTACAAACAAGATAGTTTCCATTTCCTTGTTATCACTCTATATGTCGACGATATGTTATTCTTTAGTAACCGTAAGGATGCAATTTGTGATTTGAAGTTTCATCTTTGAACACAATTTTATATGAAGTACTTGGGGGCTACAAAATGTATCTTATGAATGAAGACCTAGAGATAGAGAGAATAAAGGGGTTTGTTTGAGAAAGAGTAAGTATGTAAACTCTATGCTACAATGTTTTATATGATAGATTGCAAACCATTGGGTGTTTTGATTTCTATGGGAACTAATCTTTTAGTTGAGTAGTGTCCTACAACACTCGTAGAGAAGGAGGATATTGTTTATGTTCCTTATTCTAGTGCACTTGGTATTTTTATGTATGCTATGGTTTGTCCTAGACCAAACATTTCCTAAGCAATGGGAGTCTTGAGTCGATTCATGGCTAATCTTGGATGTGAACATTAGGCTGCAGTGAACAGGGTCTTCAAGTATTTATAAGGTACTCTTGAATATTCCATCTACTATCATAGTGATGTTTCAGGGGGCCCACACTTAGTGGATATATAGGGCTATGCAGATTTTGATTGGGTAGGGGTTGTAGATAGAAGGAGATCTATAAGAAGATACATGCTTCAATTGATTGGAGGAGCAGTAAATTGGATGAGAAAGAGACACGTTGTTGTCTCATTATCCATTGTATATGTAGAGTATATGAGCACTACCCAGGACTATAAGGAGGCCATTTTGCTTATGAAACTATCTTTAGAAGTAGGGATATGTTATAGATCTATTAAAGTTCAATATGGTAGTAACAATGTCATTTATCTGACCAAGAGCCCAACCTTTCATGAAAAGAAAAATAATATAGATATCAAGTACCATTTCATTAGGGGCATGGTGGAGGATGGAAAAGTGATACTAGAAAAAGTTGACACCTTGTAGAATGTTTCATATGCATTGATGAAACTAGTGAGCATAGGTAAATTCAAGTGGGGTTGTATCCTTGCAAGGTATATGAAAAGTGGGATAATTTTGAGACATGTGTGTCATACAATTTGTAGTGTTGTATTGGAGAATGAAATAAATGCAGATCTATAGAAGGGAAGAAATGCATAGTAGTGGTAGGGAATAACTTGTTTGTCGTTTCTAACAAGTAGAAATGGAAAACCATAAATGGTTTATAGTTTTGTGATTCCTATTTATTCAGTGCTAGGGATATAGGAAAACATGGTGTCTAAGATTTATCTTACTTGTTATCCTATTGAAATTTCCTTGTTATGATAAATGTACTTATTAATTTTGAGGTTCAATCATTCCAACCTATCATCCACTTTAATATTGGTGCTTCTGTACTTCTTTACTTGACCTCGCTCCATGGTGGTAATTTTTTTATTCTTTTCGTACCATAAATCACTTGTTCTAAAATTAGCCATCTTTTTTCCTAAATCCTGAAAATCTTTGGGTAACCCAAACATAGGAAGCTAAAGTTCAATCATCACTTCATCTATATTCTCCGAACATATGAGGATTTCAGTCCATGTTTCCTACATTTTGTATTTTGTCTCAATAACATATCGTACCCATCATTCTATGACCACATGCATCCTAGTAGTGTTTTCCTTGGTAAGAATTATGATGTCATGATCCTCTTAGCTACATAATTTATTTATTTATCTGATATAATCCACTTGATATAAATTCCTAGCTACCCTATCACTCCATTTCATCATTCATTTGTAATCCACTCCACATAACAAAGTTTCTTTATGACAGTCAACAATCGTCTTAACAAAAGCATCCCAAATTAGCTTATACCGGCTATGTTTTTCTAGAAAATATGCATTTAAAATCAAAACATATTGATTAGTGTATTTGTAGTACTCCACATGATGTCGAAGAGATTCTATCTCTTTTTTCATGGCATTTACTTCCCTTTCCTCTTCCCCATATTTTTCAATCATGGTGTGTGACATAATCATTCCCACTCGAAACTACTCACTAACCCAAGCCTCCTTCTTTGTATCATACAAATTTTCTTTTGATGTTACCAATACAACACCATCTACGGTTAGTTTCCTGTTGTTTCGTGTTCTTCTCACAAGTGATTGTCTTTCCCTATCATAAGAAATTGATTATATATTAGCAACCTCGTCCAATGGTTTGAGTCCCTGTTGGTCCTCCGATGCCAACACATTTTCTAGACTCTCTAGTGTATGAAAATGATCTGTAATATGTGTCTTATCTTTATCCATAGTAGATATATATTTCTTAACCTACTGAGAATCTAGTCATATCCTTTGTTCTTTGCTTCATTGATCATTTTGTTGCTTTGATTTTCTTATCCACTCATCCATTTTCCCCATTACTGTATCTACAACCTTTCATGTCCTAATATATCACCTTATTTTATTTTTGAGAGATCTTCTTATTGATTTTCATCACTAGGTAAACACAGTGTATATGGTATAACTATTTCTTCTGTAATGGTTTGAACAAGGATCTGTTCATTTGTATTGGTTTCCAACATTGCTTTTAACTATTCCTACCCTAGATTCGGTACCTTCACATTAGTTTACATCCATATAAATATGCCACCATATTCCTATTCTTCAATTTCCTTTTCTTTAATGCACTCTAGGACAACTTTTTCTTTTAGTCCATGTGGTACTTCTTTAGTGGGATTTTGTGTTGTTTCACCAATTTTCATATGCAAAGGTATTTCCTTAGCACCTTGATTGACCTAAGATGTTTTCCTAATATTTGTATTAGTCTCATATACAATTGGTACCTTTAGTGTCACCACCTCTTCCTCACCATCCTTTGTAAGATCTATAATGCCTTGAGGGGGAATTTTTGTGTGAGGAACAACATTTAGAAGACCAATTGGTTCTTCTATTACTAGTTGATTTTCTTGTATATGTTTGGTTGTTTCTTAGTTTTTATTTCATGCTTGTTTCTCTACTTGTTATTTCTGGCCATTTCCCCCTTCTCCTTGCTTCTTTGCTCCTTTAGATCCTCCTTAATTTGTTCTGAATATTCCCTGATTCTTCTTTGTGCAAGTTCTTCCTAAGAAATATGTTCGGCCTCTTTTATATGTAGATAATATTTTTTTCTTATTTGAAGTACATACTCTTGAGATGCATTATTTTTCCGTTCTTCAATGACTATACACTAAGCTTCATCCTTCATTCATATTTATTCTTCTCTCCTAGCTTCTTCATCTTCACTCTCAACTATCACACCTTGGACAATAGTTGCAGCAATTTGTGTTGTGACTTCTACTTGTTTGTCTATGGAGAGAGTTTTGAAAATACTCAGATTGGGTAAATTTTTTCTCTCAAGAACCTCATCCCAACTTTGTGCATTTTCAGTGAAATCCTCATCATCGAGTTTGTCATGGGAACACGACCAAGACAATGCAAATTGTGCATAATGTTTAAACATGAGTCCTTTGGGATCATTCTTGTAATACATTCTAGTTTAAAATATGTATTCAAAGTGATTCAACCCTTACTGATGTTGATATTATGGTAGTTGAAGGAGGTATTAACCTCTACATGTAACCTTTGACAAGACTAGAATATTCTGGGAAGAAAGAGAAACCCTAAACAAATGTGTAGAAACTCTAGAAGACGTGTCGACCCAATAAAAGAATTAATATTTAAGTGTTAACCTCTAAAAGGAGAATTCAACACAGTTAAGTGACTTGGACCAGTATAAATAGAGGGTGCTAGAGCTCATTTGTACTCACTCACTCTCACAACTGCATAAGGACAAGTGGTGCACATGACTAAAGGAGAGATACAACTGCTACAGTAGTGACTTCGTCTTTTGGTTATTGTTTGGACTTTCTTCCTTGGTTATGGTTTGTACTCTCTGCTTCGTGCACTAGCTTTGGAGAGAAGTGTGCTACCTTGGTTGGTTGTTGGTTCTAGAGTTTTCTTCTGGAATTATTCTATCTGTCAAGGTTAACGTGCTTGGGGGTGGCTTCAGCCTATGGTTGGGTGACAATATTTCTATATTAAATATGGAAAAACAAGCACATATCTTTAATTTCTAATAGGTTATGGGCCCACACTATCTTCAGATAGTCTAACCACTGTAAGATAGATTGGGAATTTATATGTGAAGCTCGTTGTGGCAAACGTTACAACTGCAACTAGGTTTTCTGATTATGCAGCTACAAAAAACCCTAACCCTTGTGTTCATGAACTTATGATGAAATGTTTGACCTAATTCCTTGACATCCTAGTGCTCCCTAGCCTAGCACACCTCTTGGTACTCTCAACTAGCAAGATTGTTAGGTTTAAATTTTTGGTCAAAGTTAAAGTCAAAGTTTGAATGGTAAAGGTCAAAGGTTGAATGTCAAAGTCAAATTGAAAGGTTGACTTCTAGTCAAATTGGTTTTGTGGTCAAAGTTGAAATTTTAGAGTTTCTAGCTTGTTCTAATCATTGAATCTTCTAATTGAGTTTCTAATCTCTTCTTGTCAAGATGGTATCTAGTTTCAGATTGGAAGAGAAGCTTGATGATGCTACAAGGTTTCAAAGGTATGCACTTGTATATGTTATCTAGGGTATAAAATCTAGAAAAATATGAGTGTGTTTGCAGGGAAAGTACTAGAGATATTGTCCAAGTTGTAATATTGGATTTAGTGCATTTAGAAGAACAAGCACACACTCCATAGCAAGTGAGGACTCAGGTTCTAGGTTTGATTAAATTTTTAAAATTTGTATATATCAAGGGTGATAGTTTCTACAACACAAATTGAGAAAGTTGTCTTTGAAAGGTTATATTATTGTTAGATGCAATGAATACTTGAATGCATATGAATACTATTGATATAGATGCTTATTGTACTTGTTCACAAGGTGAACTAACATCTCCTCTAGATAGATATTTCTTGTTTTCTCTTGTTGTTCTTGTTCTGGGAAGGTACCCTTGTGATGAACAATCCTTGTTGAAGCTATCATAGAATAAGTTTATGAGGATAACACAACTTTCAGATGGGAAACAATAAAAAAAGATAGAAACAAACTCAAATAGACTTAGAGGAGCCAGACTCAAAGGAAGTTAGGAATCAAAAGGAAACCATAACATGCTTGTGATACTTTGCAGAAAGCAAAGAGAGATGTTGTAATACCCCTAGGTTAAACTCCAACTATAAATGTAAATGAAAATGTACTTAAGTTGGCGAGTTTTTTGATATCTTTTTGCATGCACCTTCCATTGTATAGTGCACACATGTACTACGCACTAAAATGATGAAGTGTTCATATTCCAGGATATCGCGTGCAAAAAACTTAAGTGCATGTGATTTTGAGGCCATGGAGCCTTTGTGTATATGTTTTGTTGCATAGGTTGGTGAGCCAATTATGATAAGATAGTAGGCTTATTTGTTGACTTAGGTCAGAGATACTAGATGCTAAAGGCCAGTGAGCCTATTTTAGTATATGTCTTATCATTAATATAATACATCATTGCATGTAGACCGACCACGATAAAAGAGTATGGGGGACTAAAGTCCACTAGTTAGGGAAAAGGGGGGATAAAATCTAAGGATAAGGGGATAATCTAGGGAGATTAAGAAAAAAAGGAATATTATATTAATATTCCTTAAAGTATAAAGTATGGATAATTATTTTATCCTAAGTTCTAAGGATGGGGACAAGTGGGCCAAAGTATCTCTCAACATGACAAGTGTCAAGTTGAGAACATGCATACATATAGTTTGGACTTACCTCATTTTCCCATTCATTCCATCATTCCATCATCATTGACTCACTCATTCAGTTGTCATATGTACCTTCCTGTACATGTACCTATATCTATACCTATATGTACCTGTACCTATACTCATACTTGTACCTATATATGTACCTGGTTAGCTTAGTAGCTGGATTGAAGAAACGGGTTGTCAGGCCCGTGGGATATTAAAGAGGTAGGTTTTCAGGCCCATGAAAAAATATCTCTAGGTGAGAGAATTGTTGGGAATTGATTTCCTGAAGGTGCCAAACTCCAGCTACAGGGCTCTGAGACTTCCTATCTGGCCTATTGTTGAAGACCGAAAAGGAAGTAGGGTAACTGAAGGACTGTTGAGTAGAGAAGGGGCACACTTCCTAGGGTGGGATAGGCATGTGGGGAATGAGGGACTGTAGGCTTTCAGTTTGAGTTGGCACCTGTGATGAAGTTTTTCCTGTTGTCTGAGATACATCATCCTAGTTAGGAATCCCTTTACATGGGTGGATTTTAGTCCCATCTCAGGGGTGACTCCCTGCTGAGAGTGATGAGAAATGTGGTCTAAGTCTGGGAGATTTGTGGAAGGTCTACACGCAGTTGGTGATATTTTTACCAAGATAATTGTCAATTGTGTGTTAAATTACATGTTGCATTATTATTTATGGGTTTTTCCTGTGTGTGATGCATGTGTATTTTTATTATTATTATGTATGAATCTATGCATTTGCAGAATGTATTTTTCTGTTTTAAGTTTTATATATAAAGTTCCGCAATATTTTCTTTGTGTATATGTTTTAATTTGTATACAGTTTGGAAAATTTTATGTGGCATGGCCGAGTTGGATGTTGGGCATGCTACAATATGGTATCAGAGCTCCAGTTTTCAACACTAAGACTGAATGGTTTGAGAAAGTTGAATTGAAGTGAAATTTCTGAGTGAATTGATTTTGAAGTGGCCAAATTTCAAGTTACACATCGTCAATTGTAAAAATTAGAAGCAATTGCGTGGAACTGGGAAAAATCCCTAATTTCTGTTGTTAAATTCATGGGAAAATTGAGAAATTTGGAAAAGTGGTAAGATATTCTTAATTTAATATATTTTCTAGCAAATTCAGACCTAGAATTGATCGAATTTGAAGTTACAAGGAAGCCATGACAGATGAAGCGAGATTAGTTGATTAAAATTCTCATTTTGTGAATTGAGTTTGGCAAACAATTGTTCCATGAATGTCAACCAATATATATTTGTTGTTTCTGAGGTTCAATTGGTGTTATCAGGGTGAAATTGAACAAATTTCATAATTGCAGAATGTTTATGGTGAAAATTGGGAAAAAGTTTGGCAAAAGCCCCAATTTATGCAACGAATTTCACGAGGAATTGATGCGCATAAAAATGAATGTGCATAGGTGTGCGCAATAAAAATGTGTGATGTGCAATGAAAATATTGTGATGTGTGGAAAATAAGGGTGTGTGGATGCACGCACTAAAATTTGGTCCTACAGAGTACAAGTTGGGATGCACAGAAAAATAGTGGCATGCACACTTAAATTTGGCGTTGCACGGTGTAGAGTGGTAATGCATGAAAAATAATGGTGTTCGGGTGTGCCCACTTAAATTTTGTGTTGCCCAGTTCAGAGTGGTAATGCACATAAAATATTGGCATGTGGTTGTGTGCACTTAAATTTGGCATTGCGCAATGTAGAGTGGTAATGCATGAAAAATGTTGGTGCGCGGGTGTGCACACTTAAATTTGGCGTTGCACAGTTTAGATTGCTAATGCGTGGAAAATATTGGTGCACGGGTGTGCGCACTTAAATTTGGCATTGTAAAATGTGTATTGGGTGTGTGCACGGATAATATTGGTGCGCGTGGTGTGCGCATTATTGTCAAAGTGTAGAGGAATTTTGTTGGTGCACACGCAATGTGGGTATATTTATGTCATGCGACATTTTAATTAATGGTGCGCACATAGCACTCCTGCGCGATGGGAGTGTACTAAACTTTGGAAACGTGCAACACGTAGAGTGAAATGCGCGCAGAATATGAGCATGTGACACAAGAATTGCACGCAACAGGTATTAGTGCATGAACCAAAATTATGCGTGGTAGACATTGGCGCACGACACAAAAGTAGTGTGCACCAGTTATTGGTGCGACAAAGAAGTGATCCACATTGGTTATAAGTGCACGAAGCATGCACTACCATATGGTGTCACTGTGCATGCTAAATATGGTTGTACATGTTCAAATTTGTGTGTGTGAAGTCATTTGGATGGTATACAACAACAAAAAACCAGTGAATTTCTGTGACATTTTATACTGTTTGAGGGTCATCTCTTTGCAATGCATTTTTGAGGCCCTAAACAACATTTTTTTAGCTACTCAAAAACCCTGAGAACATATTGTACCAAGGCACAAGTTGTCTCTATAGCTCAAATGAAAGAGCCAGGAGAGAGCTTTCTAATGGTGTAAATCGTTCGTCAAACAAAGCTTTTATGAGGAAGTTACAGGACAAATAGTGGAGGGCAAATTTTAAGACCCAACTAACTTCAAAAGGCCATAAGGTTTTTCTCAAGACTCAGAATTGAGAATGGAAGTAGGTGTTGGAAAGGTCTTGGATAGTAGAATATAACTATTCACCTAGAAAATTGAGTTGAACATACAATTTCTCAAAAAATCAGAAGAAAAAATTATGATATATTATTGAACCATAATGGTTCATATTTTTTATGAAATTGATGAGTCAGTTAACCTGGAAAAGTTTTGTTGGCTGCACATTTTTGCAGAGTTAACAACAACCAGATCAGATCAGGATCAACACATAGTGCAAAGGAATGGAAGATGCACAGGGGGCTTACAACCATGAAGATGAGATAAGAGGGATGGATGTCCATATGGGTATTTAAGGAACAAACTCCAATGGACATGGAGAAAGAAAGGATGATAACATGAATATGGTAGTGACCATTAAAAATTTGCAGAAATATGTCCAAATCCATAAAGATGATAATGAAAGGCTTATGAAAGCTACAAAGTAGCATGAGGACTTCAACATGAAGTCAATGCAGGGATTGAACATAATATAAAATAAATTGGATAAGGAGAGTGGCTCAAGCAAATCAGGAAGTCATAGGTCTCCTAATGAGAAAAGAAGAACAAGAAGTGTTAACATGCATCACCATCACTCTCTAAGGCATTCCAATAGGAGAGCACACAACAACTCAATTCCATCCCTTTTTAAAGAAGCATAAGAGGTCTAGGGTGGATGAGCTATGAGCAGAAATGAAAAAAATCAAACATCCTACATTTGATGGTGAGCACAAGAAGGATGAAGATGCAGAGACATGGATGTTGGACATGAGAAAGTATTTTCAACTACATAATTATTCTTCTCATGCAAAAGGAAGAATTGACATATATAAATTCAAGGGAAAGGAATCCATGTGGTGGGATCCACTTGTGCAGATGCAACACATTAAAGAGAAAAATGTTACTTGGAAGGAATTCAATAAGTATTTCAAAAAAAATACTTGACTAAGAGATACTATGAAAAGAAAATGAAAGGGTTCTTTGAGCTCAAGCTTGGGAGTATGACCATAGATGAATATGAAAGAAGGTTTTTGGAACTATTGAAGTATCTATCCTTCATCAAGGATGATACAGTTAATATTCATAGGTATTTGAGTGGTTTTCCATCATTCGTCAGTAAAAAAATAAAATATGATGATCCCAAAACATTAGAGGAGACCATAAGGTGAGCTAAATGCCTATATGATTAGAAAAAATAAAGGCCAACTTTCTAAAAGTTTTGGGAAAACAAGAAGAAATTCAATATGGATAGAGGAAGAAGGGGACTAAGCCACCATTCTTCAGAAATAATCCTCAGAGACAACCAACATCTAGAGAACAAAAAATGATTGAGACATGAGTGAAAAGGCCAAGGAAACCACCTATTTAAAGTTGGGGTTGCAAAAGAGAGCATATTTATAGAGAGTGTCCTCACAAAGGTGAAAAAGTGAGGACTGTTCACAATGTACAACAAGTTGAAACAGTGGAGGACATGGGAAGAAGTGTACCATGGATCTATGCAACCTTGGACAACAAGAAAGCAAAGTATCAGTCACATATGATTGAAGTGGAAGGTATGATCAACAACCAAACCATTGCTATTTTAATTGATTAAGGAAATAGTCATAGTTATATAGATCCTACGATGGTGGAAAGTTTTCATTTTCCAAGAAGAAATCATGGAAAATATTGGTTGGTGCATCTGGCTACCAGATCCAAAAGAAAATATATTGAGATGGTTAAGTCATGTCCTAGGGACATGAATGGACTGAACACCATAGCAGATTTGAACATATTGCCTTTAGGTTCCTATGACTGTCTAATTGGGATGGATTGGTTCGAACAACATCATGCTATCATAGACTGTCATAACAAGGAATTTACTTGCTTGGATGAGGAAGGGAACCTAAGGACAGTGCAAGGAATTCCCAGGGCAGTAACCATCAGAGAAATTTCAGCATTGTTGTTGAAGAAATGTTACAAAAAAGGATGTCAAATATTTTTATCTCATATGGAAGAAACACCTAAAGATAAGGTTTCAAATATTGAAGATTATGTAGTCCTAAAAGAGTTTTAAGATGTGTTTAAGGAAATACTAGGATTACCCCCTAAAAGAGACATTGATTTCTATATAAATTTGATGCCTCAAGCAACTCTAGTATCCAAGAATCCCTACAGGATGAGTACACCAGAATTGAAGGAGATGCAAATGCAAGTTGAATATCTCCTGAAGAAGGGGTATATATGCCCAAGTGTGTCACCTTGGGGTGCCCCAGTTTTATTTGTGAAGAAGAAGGATGGGACATTGATACTTTGCATTGACTTTAGGCAGTTGAACAAAGTAACTATGAAGAATAATTATCCTTTTCCAAGGATCGATGACCTCTTTGAACAATCGAAATATGAAAAAATATTCTCCAAGATTGATCTCAGGTCAGTTTATCATCAGGTAAGAATTAAAGAAGAAGACATCACCAAGACTGCTTTCAGAACAAGGTATGGTCATTATGAATTTACAGTGGTGCCATTTGGGTTATTAAATGCACTAATTGTCTTCATGTGTTTAATGAATGGTATTTTCAGAGAATACTTAGATAAGTTTGTCATTGTATTTTTAGATGACATTCTTATATATTCTAAATAAGAGGAAGAGGATTAAAAACACATGAGGATGGTATTACTGCATGCATTAAGGTGAAATCAGTTGTATGCTAAATTGAGCAAGTGATCATTTCATCAGAAGCAAATTCATTATTTAGGGCATATCATTTCAGAGGAAGGGATAACAGTGGATCCTGAGAATATAGAATCCATTAGAGGATGGTCAGTGCCAAAGAATGTGATAGAGGTCATATCATTAAAGGGCCTTGTAGGTTACTATAGTATATTTATTGAAGGATTCTCAAAGATTGTGTTGTCACCATAACATTTTTTTCGACAAGATCCGGGTCTCGAGAAGTTACCAAAATCTACATCGTCGCGGGAGCTTGATGGTCTGGAAAATTGATAATTTAGAGAACCGAGACATGCCGGACATCGTAAAGACAAGTATAGAGGAGGTACAAAAAGGTAAATATCTATAGACCGTTGATTATAAAACGACCCAGATCAACGACTGGAGCCCGTATCGGGAAGAAAATTTGCACAGGACTTAACTATATCAAGGCGGACCAGGGAAACCATTGTGGTTTTCAAGATGGACGCGTGTCACCTCCAGAGGTACGTCAGAGAAAAAGGCGGGTTGCGGGAAACCACTTTTGCCAAAACCCTGATATCACATGTTCTTATACGTCAAATCAAACACTCGTGGGGTGCTGGTGGTGGCTGGTCGAAATCACTCTATCTCCCTTGTTCGGTACTTTAGAGATGTATAATGTTAGGTGAACACTGCCATTTAATGAACTCGAATGTTAATCATTTGAAATGGATTGGCCAAGCATGGTAAATCAATGTACCTGCCAGTGAATCTGTCAACATCTCATGATTGGAACTCTATAATTACACGAGTATGAAGGCATTATTTTTATCCATGAGTGAAGTAATTTCCAATTTGCTAAACTCTCTGATCTCTGTAAGAACATTTCGGTGTTTATGAACTAGGATACATGGAGCAAGCTACGTCCAGTGAAACTGGTTATTCAGGAAACATGGTAGGTTTATCTATGAGCAGTAAAGAATGGGCAATTGCACGTATATTGGCGACAAAGTTCCATACAAAACCTGTTATAGATTCTAGATTGGAAGTCAGGCTTAATCCCATTATGAAAGATCTGGTCATCAATAGGCGAATTGTAAAAAAGAAATGGACTAAAAGACAGAAGAAAGAGGGCATAGTCGAAATGGCTAAAAGTGTTGGAGAGAACCAACCGGTCTGGATGGATACTCTAAAGGATGAGATCGCTAAGTTAAAATAAATTCTCAAGTACCTCCCAGCACGTTTTGGACAGATGGAATCTAAATATGATGAACCTGTTTCTAACAGTCCCTCTAAAGTAGGGTAGTGGTTATAACAAATCATTTCTCATTTGTAACTGACCTCTAATCCTAGAATGACGAGAAGTCTGAACGTTTTGTATTCCATGAAGAAATCTTCTCTATATATATATTATCTAAGAGAATAAGAAAACAGGGGAGGGGGGGAGCTTGTCCTATGTGTAGGAAGACCTTTGTAAATTTTGGGGTTATTATGAATATATAAATGCAAAGGTAGATTTTAGACTGTTTATGAAAAGATTCTAACTGGCAGTGATATGAGTCTTGTCTATTTTCATAGTATGTGTTTCCTGTGAGCTTACATTTCATTCACACTTCTTCTTGTCTAAATTGAAGGATTAAAGGCCCAGAATTCATCATTCGATGCTCTTGGCTTAACAATTTAGATCATGTTTATCTCTTTCTGAACTATGTCCGATTTCATTTCCGTAATGCTCCGATGTAGTCATGTGTTTCTTTTTCTTCCGATGCCATGCAAAATTTTTCATATAAACTCGGACTCACTACCTGATTTATCCTTTCTCCTCTAAATAGTCCTTAGGTCTGACAATGCATTATTTATTTTCGACTCCATAGCCCAAAGCGTTCTTCTCCTTCCTTACTACCAAATTGATAAAAACTCCCAAACAAACTAAAACTAGCCATCGATTTCCATAGATATACCCAGTGACACGAGAGAGCCCTCTCTGAGTTGAGCAAGCTAGTGCACCAGCTCTAAAGCTAGTTGAAACAGTTACCTCTGTCATTTGTCTATTCATCCAGACAAAATTTACAAAGTGCTAACAGATTGCACACCCAATCACTTTCTTGCAAAAGAAGGGTGTGAAGTTTCAGTGGACATTGGATTGTGAAAAGAGTTTCTAACACTTGAATAAATTATTAACCAGTGCTCCAATTTTAAGGATTGCAGATCCAAATGGAGACTTCATTGTATGCATAGATGGATGTAAAGAAGGACTTGGTGGAGTCCTCAATCAAAATGGGGTTGTTGTATGTTATGAATCAAGGAAGTTGAAGGGGCATGAAAGGAACTATGCCACTCATGATTTGGAGTTGGAAGCCATAGTGCATGCCTTGAGGAAGTGGAGGCACTACCTCATGGGGAAAATGGTCGAGCTGAGGACAGACCATAATGTTCTGAAATATTTGTTTCATCAACCGACTCTAAATGCCACACAAAATAGATGGTTAGAATTTCTCAGTGAATATGACTTTGATATAAAGCATATCAAAGGGAAAGAGAACAAGGTGGTTGATGCACTTAGTAGAAGTGTGCATGAGTTGCATACTACAACCATTATCATGTACCAATCAGACTTGAAAGACAAAATTTTCGAGGCTACAAAATCAGATTTGCAAAACAAGGAGTTAGTGGCAAAATTACAGCAAGGTATTTTGCAGCAGAAAATTGAAGTCTATAAGCTAGAAAATGATGAAATTCTCATATACAGGGGAAGAATTTATGTACCAAATTCCCAGGAATTGAAAAATATGATATTGAGAGAAATGCATAATGTACCTTATGATGGGCACCCAGGTTATCAGAAAACTATTGTAGTTGTCAAGAGGCAATATTATTGGCCAGGAATGAAGAAAGAAGTTGTGGATTTTATTGCCAAATATTTGGAGTGTCAAAAGGTAAAGGTTGAGCATAGACACCTAGATGGTTTGTTGCATCCATTACCCATTTCTGAGTGGAAACGGGAAGTTTTAAAAATGTATTTCATCACCAAACTACCTAGAACAAACAAGCAACATAATTCTATCATGGTAGTGGGGGATAAGCTTACTAAAGATGCCCATTTCATTCTAGTAAAGCTCACTCACAAGGCAACCAACATTGTTGATGTTTATATGAGATAAATTGCTCAATTATATGGTATACCCAATACAATTGTGTCTGACAAAGATCCAAAATTTACATCAAATTTTTGGAAAGGATTATTTAAGGTATTTGGAACAAATTTGAATTTCAGTACATCTTATCATATAGAATCAGATGGAAAAAAAGAGAGGATGGATCAAGTGATTGAGGATATGTTGATGATGTATGTGATGGATAAACCATCAAAATGGGATTAATACCTACACTTAGTATATTTTTCTTATAACAATGGGTAACAAGCATCTCTAAATATGAGCCCATTTGAGGCACTTTATGGTAGAAGGTGAAACACATCGGTAAGTTGGGACACGCCAGCAGATAGAGCAGTAGTTGGGCCAGGATTACTCAGGGAAATGGAAGAGAAAATATTGAAAATAAAACAGAATTTAAAGGTTTCCCAAGACAGGTATAAAGTCTATGTTGATAAGGGTAGAACTCATAGGGAATTTAAATTGGGGGACCATGTAATCTTGAAAATGAAGGCCAACAGAAGTTCCCTGAAGTTGGGAAATTGTTCCAAGTTGGCAGCTCGCTATTGTGGGCCGTTTGAAATCCTAGAGAGGATTGGGCCTATAGCATACATGCTTGCCTTGCCTACATCAATGAACATTCATAATGTATTTCATGTATCATTGCTTAAGAAATATATACCTGATTCTAATCATGTTATTGATTGGAATGTGATTCAGGTGGAGTAAGAAGGCACTTTCCAAGTACATCAGGTACGCATTCTGGACTAGAAAATTAAACAACTCCGAATCGAGCCATACAACTTGTAAACATCCAATGGACCTGGTACGGTCCTAAGGACGCGACTTGGGAGCATGAAAATGCTATGTGGGAAGAATAGCCACATCGTTTTGAGAATTTTTAAAATTTTGGTTGTATATGTGTATATACTCAACTCAGGATAGTGCATAAATAAGGGGAGGGAAATGTAATACCCGTAGGTTGAACCCCAACTGTAAATGTAAATGAAAATGTACTTAAGTTGGTTATTTATTTGATATCTTTTTGCATGGACCTTCCATGGTATAGTGTGCACATGTACTGTGCACTAAAATGATGAAGTGTGCACATTCCAGGATACTGCATGCAACAAACTTAAGTGCATGTGATTTTGAGGCCAGGGAGCCTTTGTTTATATGTTGTGATGTATAGGCTAGTGAGCTAGTTATGATAAGCCAAGAGGCTTATGTGTTGAATTAGGATGGATATCCTAGATGCTAAAGGCCAATGAGCCTATTTTAGTATATGTCTTATCATTAATATAATACATCGTTGTGTGTAGACCAACCATGATAAAAGAGTATGGGGGACTAAACTCCACTAGTTAGGGAAAGGGGGGGATAAAATTTAAGGATAAGGGGCTAAACTAGGGAGATTAAGCCAAAAAGGAATATTATATTAATATTCCTTAAAGTATAAAGTATGGATAATTATTTTATCCTAAGTTCTAAGGATGGGTACAAGTGGGTCAAAGTATCTCTCAACATGACAAGTGTCAAGTTGGGAAAATGCATACATATAGTTTGGACTTAGTTCATTTTCCCATTCATTCCATCATTCAATCATCATTGACTCACTCATTCAGTTGTCCTGTGTACCTTCCTGTACCTGTACCTATATATGTACCTAACTATACCTGTACATATACACGTACTTGTACATGTATCTGTATCTGGTTAGATTAGGAGTTGGATTGAAGAAATGAGTTCTCGGGCCTGTGGGATATTGAAGAGGTGGGTTTTTAGGCCCATGATAAATTCTCTAGGTGAGAGAATTGTTGGGAATTGATTTTCCGAAGGTGCCAAACTGCAGCTACATGGCTCTGAGACTTTCTATTTGGCCTGTTACTAAAGCCCAGAAAGGAAGTAGGGCAGTCGAAGGACCGTTGACAAGAGAAGGGGCACACTTCCTGGGGTGGGATAGGCATGTGCGGAATGAGGGACCGTAGGATGTTAGTTTGATTTGGCACCAGTGACGAAGTTTTTCCTTAGTAATATGTGTATGAAAATTCTTAGTAATATATGTCTTACCTTTATCCATAGTATATATATGTTTCTTAACCTCCTGGGCATCTAGGCCTATCCTTTGTTCTTTTCTTCATTGATCATTTTGTTGCTCTAATTTTCTTATCCACTCATCCATTTTCCCCATTACTGTATCTACAACCTATTCTTGTCCTAATATATCACAATATTTTCTTGTTGAGAGATATTCTTGTTGATTTTCATCACTAGGTAAATGCAGTGTATATGGAATAACATTTTCTTTTGTATTGGTTTGAACAAGGGTCTTTTCATTTGTATTAGTCTACAACATTGATTTTAACTATTCCTATATGAGCTTTGGTAATTTCACATTATTTTACATCCATAACAATATGCCGCCATCTTCCTATTCTTCAATTTCATTTTCTTTAATGCACTCTGGGACAACTTGTTCTTTTATTTCATGTGGTACTTCTTTAGTGGGATTTTGTGTTGTTTCACCAATTTTCGTATCCAAAGGTATTTCCTTAGCACCTTGATTAACCTGAGATGTTTTCCTAATATTTGGATTAGTCTCATATACAATTGGGACCTTTAGTATCACCACATCTTCCTCATCATCCTTTGTAAGATCTATAATTCCTTGAGGGGGAATTTTTGTGCGAGGAACAACCTTTAGAAGATCAGTTGGTTCTTATATTGCTAGTTGATTTTCTTATATATGTTTGGATGTTTCTTCCTTTTTCTTTCATGCTTGTTTCTATAATTTTTCTTTATGGCCATTTCCCCCTTCTCCTTGATTCTTTTCTCCTTTAGATCCTCCTTACTTTGTTCTGAATCTTCCATGATTCTTCTTTGTGCAAGTTCTTCCTAAGAAATATGTTCGACCTCTTTTATATGTAGATAATATTTTGTTCTTATTTTAGTTTCCTACTGTTGAGATGCATTATTTTTCTCTTCTTCAATGACTAGACACTAAGCTTCATCCTTCATTCAAATTTCTTCTGCTATCCTAGCTTCTTCAGCTTCCCTCTCAGCTATCACACCCTGGACAATAGTTACAACAATTTGTGTTGTGACTTCTACTTGTTTGTCTATGGAGAGAGTTTTGAAAATAGTCATATTGGGTTAAGTTTTTCTCTCAAGAACCTCATTACCAATTTGTGCATTTTCAGTGAAAACATCATCATCGAGTTTTCCATGAGAATACGACGAAGACAATGCAAATTGTTCATAATGTTTAAGCATGAGAAGTTTGGGATCAAGCTTGCGATACCTTCTAGTTTCAAATATGTATTCCAAGTGAACCAACCCTTCCTGCTATTGATATTATTATGGCTACAGGATTTTTTAACCTCGACATGTAACCTATGACGAGACTAGCATATTCCAGGAAGAAAGAGAAACCCTAAAACAAATGTGTAGAAAATCTAGAAGACATGTCGACTCAATAAAAGAATTAATATTTAAGTGTTAACCTCTAAAAGGAGAAGCCAACACAATTAAGTGACTTGGACCAATATAAATAGAGGGAGCTAGAGCTAATTTGTACTCACTCAATCTCACAACTGCATAAGGACAAGTTTTGTGCATGACTGAAGGAGAGCTACAGTTGTTGCAGTAGTGACTTGGTCTTTTGGTTATGGTTTGGATTTTTTGCCTTGGTTATGGTTTGGAATCTTTGATTTGTGCACTAGATTTGGAGAGAAGTAAGCTACCTTGGTTGGCTATTGGTTCTAGGGTTTTCTTATGGAATTATTCTATCTTTCAAGGTTAAGGTGCTCGGGGGTGGCTTCGACCTATGGTTGGGTGACAATATTGCTATATTGTTTATGGGAAAAAAAGAACATATCTTTAATTTCTAATAGGTTATGGTCCCACACTATCTTCAGATAGTCTAACCAATGTAAGATAGATTGGGAAGTTATTTTTTAAGCTCATTGTAGCACAAGTTACAACTGCAGCTAAGTTTTATGATTATGCAGCTGCAACAAACCCTAACCCTTGTGTTTGGAAACTTATGATGAAATGTTTGACCTAATTCCTTGACATCCTAGTGCTCCCTAGCCTAGCGCACGTCTTGGTACTCTCAACTATAAAAAATGTCAGTTTAAATTTTTGGTCAAAGTCAAAGTCAAAGTTTGACTGGTAAAGGTCAAAGGTTGAATGGTCAAAGTCAAAGTCAAAGGTTGACTTTTGGTCAAATTTATTTTGTGGTCAAAGTTGAAATTTGAGAGTTTGTAGCTTGTTCTAATTATTGAATCTTCTAATTGAGATTATAATCTCTCCTTGTCAAGATGGTATCTAGTTTCAGATTGGAATACAAGCTTGATGATGCTACAAGGTTTCAAAGGTATGCACTTGTATATGCTATCTAAGTTATATCATCTAGAAAAATATGAGTGTGTTTGCAAGGAAAGTACTAGAGATATTGTCCAAGATGTAATATTGGATTTAGTGCATTTAGAAGAACAATCACACCCTCCATAGAAAGTGAGGATTGGGGTTCCAGGTTTGATTAAATTGTTAAAATTTGTATATATCAAGAGTGATAGTTTCTACAATACAAATTGAGAAACTAGTCCTTGAAAGGTTCTATTATTGCTAGGGGCAATGAATACTTGACTGCATATGAATACTATTGATATATATGCTTATTGTACTTGTTCACAAGATGAACTAACATCTCCTCTAGATAGATAATTCTTGTTTTCTCTTGTTGTTCTTGTTCCAAGAAGATACCCCTGTGATGAACAATCCTTGTTGAAGCTATTATAGAAGAAGTTTATAAGGATGACACAACTTCCATATGGGTAACAATCAAAACATATAGAAACAAACTTAAAGAGACTTAGAGGAGTCAGACTCTAGGGAAGTCAAGAATCAAAAGGAAACTAGAACATTCTTGTCACACTTTGTAGAAAGCAAAGAGAGATATTGTAATACCCCTAGGCTAAACCCCAACTATAAATGTAAATGGAAATGTACTTAAGTTGTTGAGTTGTTTGATATTGTTTTGCATGCACCTTCCATGGTATAGTGCGCACATGTACGACGCACTAAAATTATGAAGTGTGCACATTCCAGAATACCTCACGCAACAAACTTAAGTGTGAGCGATTTCGAGGCCAGGGAGAATTTGTGTATATGTTTCATTGTATAGGCTAGTGAGCTAGTTATGACAAGTAAGAAGGCTTATGTGTTGAATTAGGCCAGAGAGCCTAGATGTTAAGGGCCAGTGAGATTATTTTAGTATATGTATTATCATTAATATAATACATCATTGTGTGTAGACCGACCACGATAAAAGAGTATGGGGGACTAAACTCCACTAGTTAGGGAAAGGGGGGAATAAAATTTAAGGATAACGAGCTAATCTAGGGAGCTTAAGCCAAAAAGGAATACTATATTAATATCCTTAAATTATAAAGTATGGATAATTATTTTATCCTAAGTTCTAAGGATGGGAACAAGTGGGCCAAAGTAACTCTCAACATGACAAGTGTCAAGTTGGGAACATGCATACATATAGTTTGGAATTAGTTCATTTCACCATTCATTCCATCATTCCATCATCATTGATTCACTCATTCAGTTGTCTTGTGTATCTTCCTCTACCTATACCTATACTCGTACTTGTACATGTATATGTACCTGGTTAACTTAGGAGTTGGATTGAAGAAACAGGTTGTCAAGCCTGTGGGATATTGAAGAGGCGGGTTGTCAGACCCATGGTAAATTCTCTCTAGGTGAGAGAATTGCTAGGAATTGATTTCCCAGAGGTGCCAAACTACAACTACAAGGCTCTGAGACTTCTTGTTCAACCTGTTGTTGAAGCCCAGAAAAGAATTAGGGAAGTCAAAGGATTATTGAGAAGAAAAGGGGAGCACTTCCTGGGGTGGGACAGGCATGTGGGGAATGGGGGACTATAGGGTATTAGCTTGAATTGGCACCTATGATAGAGTTTTTCCTGTTGTCTGAGATACATCAGTCTGGTTAGGAATCCATTTAGTCGAGTGGCGTTTAGTCCCAACTCGTGGGTGACCCATTGCTGAGAGTGATGAGAAGCATGATCTAAGGCTAGGAGGTTCGTGGACGGTCTGCACGCAATTGGTGATATTTTTACCAAGATAAGTTTCAATTGTGTGTTAAATTACATGCTGCATTATTATTTATGTGTTTATTTTTAAGGGTTTTTTCTGTGTGTGCTGCATATGTATTTTTATTATAATTTTGTATGAATCTGTGAATTTGCATAATGTATTTGTCTGTTTTAAGTTATATATATATAAATTTCTGCAATATTTTCTCTGTGCATATGTTTTAATTCATATACAGTTCAGAAACTTTTATGTGGCATAGCCCAGTTGGATGTTGGGGATGCTACATATGCAACAGATGAAAGCATGTACTCTCTCAAATGGAGGGAGTTGATCATAGAATTCCAAAAGAAGAGCATGCATATTTCTCATTCAGGGATGAAGTTGGGATTAAGAGGGAGCTAATCCCCAATGATATGATCCATTGAAGAAGAATATGTAAAGACTATGAAGTATCTATCCATGTTCTTCATTGGAAGTAGCAACCATAATAAGTAACATGTGTTCAATTTGACTCTAGAAGAAGACTTCTTTGAAAATAATCCTTCAATATCCTTGGTTGTCCATCTACATTTATGTTCCTATGGAAGAAGGAAAAATTTTGAGCCTTAAGGAAATAAGGGCATGTAATCTATAGAATATTCCATAGGACTTCGACATTTAAGAGAAACATGAGGAAGAACATGAAGATTCCAAGAAATAAAGAAAATTCAAAACAACCAATTGAACAAAGTTTGAACCCACTAGAAGAAGTCAAGCAAAAGGAATGGAAGGAAGTTGTGATGAACAACAATGTATGTGAGAAATTATGAAAAAATACTTAAGCATTGATAGATACAAGGAGAGACTCGGGGCTAGAGGGTTCTCCCAGAAGGAGGGAGAAGACTATGTTGATAGCTTGTTCCAGTAACCAAACATACCTCTACCTAAGCCATTGTATCTCCTGCAGTATCCATGGATTGTAGTTTACATTAGATGAATGTAAAGTCTTTTCTTCTCAACAAAGTAATTGAAGAAGTAGCGTATGTAGAGAAACCTCAAGGTCTTGAGGTATACCAGAAAGAGACCCTTGTATGCAGATGGAAGAAGACCTTGTATGGATTCAAGAAAACCTTGGTGCAGAGCCTCTCATGTACAACAAAATCATGGTGAAAACTTCCTATGACAAAGAAAGTATATTGAAATGGTACTTAAAAATTTTGGGATGATGGTGTTGGCCATGGGTTATGGAACGAAGCGAAGAACGAGAAAGAAAAGGGAAAAAGCGAGCTTCGTGGGAGACACAGTGACTGTCACTGGGTCGAAGCGAGCAAAAGAACAAAAAAGATGGAGTGCAGTGCGGAAAAGAAAGTCGTTGGATGAGGAGATCGAGGACGACAAATCAATAAGGGAGAGGGATCGAGGACGACTGAGAAAGTGGGAAAATCCACTGTTGGATTCTTTGGAACACCGTGTGAGAAGGAAGGAAAGACAGGCTAGAGAAGCCCAGAAAAAGAGGGTCAAGTTGACCTAGGGTTTTAGACAACTAGGGTTTTTGTATTTAGGGTTTTGGCACCTAGGTTTCGGCCTAAGGCTATCGGTGAGGTATTGTAATGTATAAATAAAGGTCAAGAGGACCTGGGTCGGGTTGGTCATTGAGTATTGGTATGCTATTGTTGTTGATCTAGCTCTATTATTGTGTAAGAGATTATCGTATTGGGGGAGAGAAGTGCTAAGAGAGAGAGCCTTCTGGTATTGTAAGATATTCAGCTATGTGTGAATATCAAGTCCTATCGCTGGGTGCGTAGGAAGGGGAGAGAAAGAGAGAGAAGAAAGAATATCTGTTAGTTGAGAGCACAGACAAGAACTATATGCTTTTCCTTAATAAATCATAAGCACAGTTCTGTGGACGTAGCCCTAGAGAGAAGGTGAACCACATATACCTTTTGTTGTGGATGTGTGATTGATGCTTTGATCTTTGTTGTTGTTGTATTATTGTTTGCATTGTTGTGTTAGATCAGATCTATAGCTGTGAAGGAAAGATCTAGCTAGTTTAATGATAGATACATGTTATGTTGTTGTTGTAATAAGAACCACTTGATATTCCCCTGGTTGTAGACATCTCTGTCTTGCAACCCCCTCATAGCTTCTTCGGGTGAGACTACATCTGCTTCACAGGTGCTATCGAAAGGGCTAGTAGCTAGGGCTTGTTGGCACACTCTTGGAGCTGAACCCTGGGTCTGCCCTTGTGCCAACAAATGGTTTTGTTTCCAGGACAAGAATATTTTTAAGGGAATGTCAAGGTGGTTCCCATCGAAGACGAAGATTCAAAAGTGGGTAGAGGATCAAGAGAAGGACTTCGCTAAAGCCCAGAACAAGAACCCTAAAATAAGCACTGAGGATTGGCTACAAAGATACATCTTCATCAACATTCATGAGATCTTCTTTGGAGGAATCCATCAGGAGCTACACGAGTGGTTGGCTAGGTTAGCTGACACATAGTTTGAAATCATATCTAGACCCCCTATGGTTTGGACACCAGCATTGATCCAGAATGTCAAGATATTCGACAACGTTGTATCCAGTGTAGTAGATCACTGGTTTGATAGTACCTTCAGAGGGTATATCACTGAGTTTGCTATTGATAGAAAATAATCGTATAGTCAACCGAGAGATACTTTTTCAAGGGACCCGGAGGAAAATTTTTGCACCTCCTGAAGCTAAAAATCAAGATGCTCATGCATGAAAACCACATCTTAAAGATACAGTAGATTGATCGGACCTAAAAAGTCTAATGTTCAAGATCTCAAACAGTGACAACGACACAGAAGTAGGACATACACATAGTGGGAAAGTATTCTGTGGAGTTCACCTTGAGAATTTGTTTAAGCAAAACTATGACGAAGAAGGTTTCTATAGTGGAGAAGAGGAAGATCTAACCGACGAAGAGCATCCAGAGCCCACTAGAACATAAGAAAGGGAAGTTGAAGAACTGCGCCAAAGAGAGCGAGAAACCTCAGGAACTGCACGAACTACTAAAGTAAGTAACGTTAATCCTCCTGCTATCTCAACAATACCTAGCAGTTAGAATAATCAAACCCACCGGAGTCTTCAGAGTACTGTTACCAGTAGCCCAACATATACTCAGATAAGAACCCTTGTCAGCTTTATGGAAGATGAAATGAGACTCCCTATCTTTAGAGGAGATGGATCTGAAGACCCAAATAAACATTGGTTTCTATGTGAGGCCATATGGAATATTAAAAGTATCACTGATGAAGCCATCAAGAGAACCCAGTTCAACACTATGCTAAGGGACCGTGCATTGAGTTGGTACATGAAACTTATCCAAGGACTGGCATAGCCTAAGCCCCTAAATGAGATCAAGAATGCACTGATTGCAGAGTTTAAGAAACATAAGTCGGAGTCACAATGTATTACATAACTAAAAGAAATTAAACAAAGGGTAGAAGAACCTGTTTGGGAGTTCGGCCAGAGATTTAAGACCTTGACAGGCCGATTAACTTTCCAGATCCTCGATGAACAGAACAAAGAGTGGTTCATCGCTGTGTTGTTACCACACATAAGAATCCCTTTGATGCAGCAGAAGATTGCATCTCAGGCAGAAGCTTTCGAGATCTCCATGAAGCTTGAATCAACCCCGATGGGAGAATCTAGCTCAGGCATTAGCCAAATCATGAGCCAGTTAACTAGTTTGTCTTTACAGGTCGAGGATATGAAGAAAGATAAGGGACAAGACCAAAGGGAATATATTTGGTGTGTAAGATGCAGATTTGAAGGCCATGATAAGGAACACTGCCCTTTATTTCATGAGTACTTGGCATCAGGAGCACTAAGCCTCTTAAAGCAAGTTAACCTACCATGGTGCGAGGTATCCATAAATAGGCATTGCCCAGGTGAGTGCTATTACATGCAGAAGTATGTCTAGACACCCACAAACTTGTATTGTACATTCTGTAAATAAATGGGGCATGATGATCGAGATTGTAGAGCTTATGATCTCATGCATGAAATGTTGAGAGACATATACAATATTCAAGGTGAATTACAACAAGAGGGAAACACTCCGTAGTACAACTCCCTGGGGAGAGGAAATTTCACTCCTCACGATGGCTACAGAGGAAGAGAACAAGGAGGAGGTATGGGCTGAGGCCGAGGAAAAATAATTTGTTACAACTATGCACAGCTAGGCCATATATCAAGGGATTGTCAGAATCCCTGCACAACCTGTAGTTACTGTAACTCCTTCGAGCATGTCATAGAAGAATGCCCTGTGCTATTGGCTAAACTTCAGGGAAAACGAGGACCCCAACAGAACCCACAAGTACAAATGATATATGCTGAACCTCACAGAGAAGATCCTAGAGTTGCTATTATTACTTGAGGAGGCGATGCTACAAGAGAAGACAGAGCAACCCAAGGAAGGACTGAAAATGACCACAGAGTCAGGAAAGCTACAAAAAAGACCCCAATGTTCGATGCTAAGAAAGAAAGGCAGATATTCGAGGAGGAAAGGAAAGAGTTCAAAGGAGATCAAGGATATTCATCAAAGAGACAACCAGAAATCAAAGAATATGGTATGCCTTAGGTGTTTGATCCGTCTGCATCAACAACATAAGAGAAAGAGGTAAACAAACTCATGGAATTATTGCACACTTGTGTTAAGTTGATTCAAGATAAAGGTGCTATACAAGAATTACAAGATTTAATCAAGCAGTATGAACTAGGAAAAATAGACCCCTTAGTAAATAGAGAAGTGCACCAAATTGGAAGAAGGAGAAGGAAAAATAAAGAACTACACTTGAATGCTCAGATAGGAGAGTATGAGATAGACTATGTGGTCCTTGACTTAGGGTCAGAAGTCAATGTCATGACGAAGCAGACTTGGGCTTTGATGGGAAAACCCAAGATGCTATATTCCCCTATTAGGCTTCGCATGGCTAATCAACAAGTTGTCAGCCCATTTGGACGATTAGATCATGTCCCATTGGACATAGATGGGGTAAGAACCTTTGCATGTTTTGAGGTAATTGAAATTGTTGATGATAACTTCCCTTACCCTACGTTATTAGGAATTGATTGGGCCTTCGACAATTCCACTGTTGTTGATTTAAAGAAAAGACACATGACATTTGAGAAAGCTGGCCTTAGGGTCGTTGCACCTTTAGATCCAGATGAAGGTCCATGATACACAGAACCTATCAGAGAAGAAGACCACGCATTTGAATTGGAAAACATCTACAAATTAACAGTTAGACAACAGGATTATATCAACCCTACAGCTGATGGAAATCTAAGCTGGCGAAGTGACAACTCATGTTCATCTGATTCAGAAGAAGCACTGGAGAACTGGCAGAACCAGATGTACGAAGTATCTAGAATAAGATGTGCTAGGATAACCAGAGAAGTTCGTTGGATTGGCACAATAGTGAGTAATCTACCCACATTTGATGGGCTGAACTCTCTAGAAATATTCTTATCATAATTTGAGACAAGTGTACCAACACAATAGAGGTTGTTGGAAATGAATGAGGCCATGAAATCCACACTAGCAAGATGGTGGGGGACATGTAAAAGAAATATTACAGACTGGACAAAATGTTGAACTCTGATGACATCATAGTTCTCAGCACAAGAAGGAAGTTGCGAAGCACGGTACATAGGTCGAAGCTACCCAAAGGACCATGTATGAAGATGCGAAGAGGCCTAGAGTGACATTCCTAGAGAACAATGGGTACATAGATTCGTCAATATGCTAGATACCACCCCGATTAGCTGGTACCTTCAAGAAGATCTGCACCTTGTCACTTCAGAATGGGAAGGTATGATCTAGAATTTTATAACCACCTTTTTGTTTGACAGTGAATTTACTTCTATATATCAAGCACTAAAAATGGTGAGATATAAAGTATTTGAGGAAGCATCTGGCCTCCCCTTGGAGCAAGCAATGGATGAATGGACTGTGCCCCTCTAGAAACTACAGACGTGCTACAAAATCAATGCCGATGAAGATGATGTTCCAAGGAAGGTGAATATCACAGAAACAGAAGGTCAGAGAGATGTGGAAGGTCCAGGAGTGGAACTTCCATTCATTGGACAACCGATAAAGATAAAGAAAGTCAATATCATGATAGAGGAGACACCGAAGCTTGCCAATGTCAGAGATTACTGGGACGTTGCTACCATTGAAAAAATCAGAGAATTATTGCATGAGTATCAAGACTTGTTCCTGACCAAGTTCAATGATATGAAGGGAATCAAAGGACCTATGGGAGAAATGAGAATCCATTTGAAACTAGATGCAAAGACTGTCAAGCAAAGACCCTACAGATTGAACCTGAAATATAAGGAAAAAGTGAAGATTGAGCTCGACAAAATGCTGGAAGCAGGGATTATTAAACCTATCAAAGAGTTGGGGTGGATTAGCCCCATGGTAGTGAAAGATAAGAAGACAAGTGAGATCAGGATTTGCATAGATCTCAGGAAGCTGAATGATGCTTGTCTACATGACCCCTTCCCTACACCTTTCACAGACGAAGTGTTGGATAACGTGGGAGGCCAAGAAGTATACTCTTTTACAGATGGGTTTTTAGGATACCATCATATCCGTATCACCAAAGAGGACTGTCATAAGACTACATTTTCCACAGAGTGGGGATCCTACCAATACACAGTAATGCCATTTGGAATGAAGAATGCCCTAGCCATCTTTTCCAGGGTTGTGGTTGAAGCATTCAAATAATTTTTGCATAAGTTTTTAGAAGAATACTTTGATGATTGGACTATTTTTAGTTTGTTGAAAAATCATATCGAATGTCTAATGCTAATGCTGGATAAATGCAGGCAGTGTCAAATTGCTTTGAATTTTAAGAAGTGCATCTTCTTCTCACCATTTGGAGTATTATTAGGTCATATTTTATGGAAGCAAGGATTGTTGGTGCATCCATCCAAAATTGCAATTATAGTTGATTTACCACCACCTACATCATTCAAACAACTGCACACTGCACTAGGACATACTGGCTATTACAAGAATTTTATCAAAGGATATGCTCAGATTATTACACCAATGGAGAGGTTATTAAAGAAATACTATCAGTTTGGTTGGACAGACGAATGCCATAAGAGCTTCGACACACTGAAACAAAAGATGGTCACTACGCCTACTCTAGTCTTTCCCAATTGGAGCAAGTAATTTCATGTGCATGTTGATGCATCTTCTATTGCATTAGGAGCAGTACCGGCACAACCTGGATAAGGGGACATTGATCACCCATTAGCATTTTCTAGCAGGAAGCTCTCAATAGCTGAAATCAATTACACTAATATAGAGAGAGAGGGACTAGCCATGGTGTATGCATTGAAATTCTGCCACTACTTGTTGGGAGGACACTTTAGAATGTTTACTAATCACTCCACACTGAAATACCTAGTCAACAAGCCAGTGTTGGGGGGACGAATATGTAGATGGCTTCTCCTATTTCAAGAATATGATTTTGAGATCATAGTTAAGCCAGGAAGAATGAATAAGGGCCCAGACCACCTGTCGAGGTTGAAGCATGGCGAAGAACCTACCAGTCTAGAGGACACACTACCAGATGCACAACTGCTCGCCATTAGAAATATTGATGACCACTTCGCAGATATAGTCAAGTTCCTGTCAACAGGAATAGCTGCAACAGAATACACAATTCCCCTGAAGAAACAACTAGTGGTGCGCGCTGCAGATTTTTTGCTAATAGGTGGTCAACTATATAAAATGGGACCTGACGAGATCCTAAGAAGATGTGTGATGGAGGCAGAACGTCTTATGATCCTTGAAGAATCTCATGAAGGCATTGCAGGAGGACATTATGTAGGAAAATCAACTGTGTAGAAGGTTCTACGAGCTGACCTTTGGTGGCCTACGTTACACAGAGATGCTAAAGAATATACCAGAGCATGTGATGTATGGCAGCGAGTTGGAAAACCATCCCAAAGAGATGAGATGGCATTAGAACCATAGATGACCCTACAAGCATTTGAAAAATGGGCCATTGACTTCGTGGGACCTATAAACCCACCAGGAAATCGTACATGAGCAAGGTATATTATCACTGCGACAGAATACCTGACCAGATGGGCCGAAGCAAGAGCAGTCAAGGACTGTAGCGCAGCTACAACTGCGCATTTTATATTTGATGACATAATAACTAGGTTTGGATGAACTAAGGTCCTTATGAGTGATCAAGGGACATACTTCATCAATAAGACAGTTGAAGCCCTGACTGAAGAATTTGCAACCCACCATCAAAAGAGCACACCTTATCATCCACAAGTAAATGAAATGGCTGAAGCATTCAAAAATATCTTGGAGACAACATTGAAAAAGATTTGCAGTGTGAACAAGGACGACTAGGATTTAAGAGTACCAGCAGTACTCTGGGCTTATAGAACCACTTGCAAAAAATTAACAATGCAGACTCCTTTCAAGTTGGTTTATGGTCTTGAAGATGTTGTCCCAATGGAGTACTGGTTGCCAAGCTTACAAATTGTTGCATTTATAGACATGGATGATACGGGAACCATTCATGAGAGGCTAGCACAGTTGGTCAAACTAGAAGAAGATAGATTCATTGCAGGCTTCCATCAACAAATTCAGAAGGAACGAGAAAAGGCCTATCGTGACAGACACATCAAGAAGAAGATATTCAGGCAAGGTGATTTAGTCCTGCTATATGACAATAAATTTATCAAACACCCTAGGAAGTTTAGAACGCATTGGCTTGGACCATATGAGATTGCCTATGTTACAGAAGGAGGAGCTGCGCAACTAAAGACATTGAAAGGACATTGGAAGGAAGGCTTGGTGAATGGGAGTCGGTTGAAGTTGTACTATGAAAACCAGTTGCCTCGCAGCTCTCAGTAGAATCAAGAAGACAAGGGTCCAGGTACTAGGTGCAGTTGAAAATGGGTACCAAACATAGAAAAGACAGTATGCATAAGGATGGAAAGGAGGCATAAATTAGAAAGCAAGGGTTGCATTGCACAGTCAAAAGTCGAAGAAAAACAAGAGGATTAGATCTCAAGTGCCTCAGGACGAGTCACAGGTGAGTGTTGGGGGCCTGTTGGACTTTCATTGGGTTGAAGCGAGCAAAAGAACAAAAAAGATGGAGCGAAGTGCGGAAAAGAAATCCGTCGGATGAGGATATCGAGGATGATAGATCAGCAAGGGAGAGGGATAAGGGATGACTCAGAAAGTGGGAAAATCCACCATTGGATGCTTTGGAACACCGCGCGAGAAGGAAGGAAAGATAGGCTGGCAAAGCCCAGAAAAAGAGGGTCAAGTTGACCTAGGGTTTTAGACACCTAGGGTTTTTGTATTTAGGGTTTTGGCACCTAGGCTTCGGCCTAAGGCTGTCAGTGAGGTATTGTGATGTATAAATAAAGGTCAAGAGGACCTGGGTCAGGTTGGTCATTGAGTATTGGTATGATATTGTTGTTGATCTAGCTCTATTATTGTGTGAGAGATGATCGTATTGGGGGAGAGAAGTGCTGAGAGAGAGAGCCTTCTAGTATTGTAATATATTCAGTTGTGTGCGAAGATCAAGTCCTACAACTGGGTGCACAGGAAGGGGAGAGAAAGAGAGAGAAGAAAGAAGATCTGCTAGTTGAGAGCGCAGACAAGAACTATATGCTTTTTCTTAATAAATCATAAGCACAGTTATGTGGACGTAGCCCTAGAGAGAAGGTGAACCACATATACCTTTTGTTGTGGATGTGTGATTGATTCTTTGATCTCTGTTGTTGTTGTATTATTGTTTGCATTGTTGTGTTAGATCAGATCTATAGCTGTGAAGGAAAGATATAGCTAGTTTAATGATAGATGCATGTTATGTTGTTGTTGTAATAAGAACCACTTGATATTCCTCTGGTTGTAGACATTTATGTCCTGCAACCCCCTCATAGATGCTTCGGGTGAGACTGCATATGCTTTGCAGGTGCTGCCGAAAGGGCCAATAGCTAGGGCTTGTTGGTGCGCTCTTGGAGCTGAACCTTGGGTCTGCCCCTGTGGCAACAAATGGATTGCAAATCCATGGAAAGCTCCCATGATGACAGATCTGAAGAAGTTGAGAGACTCTAATCTAGTAGACTCGCCTTTGTATCGACAATTGATTGGCTCATTAATGTACTTGGATAATAATCAGCCAGATATTTTCTTTGTCTGACGTTTGAGTTATGATATACAACTGCATGGATTTATCAATTCATATTGGGAAGGGAGTGAAGTTGACAGAAGAAGTGCTACTTGGATATGTTTCAGTTTGATCTTTGCCACGATGTCATGGGATAGTAGGAAACATAAGTCTATTGCACTCAAGACTGTAGAAGCAGATTATATTGCAGCTTCCGATGCTTGTACGGAAACATTATGGCTCCATAAGCTAGTTTCTCGACTATTTGGCTATTGGTTCTATGGTTTTCTTCTGGAATTATTCTATTTGTCAAGATTAAGGTGCTCGGGGGTGGCTTCGACCTATGGTTGGGTGACAATATTTCTATATCGTCTATGAAAAAACAAGCACATCTCTTTAATTTCTAATAGGTTATGGGCCCACACTATCTTCAAACATTCTAACCACTGTAAGATAGATTGGGAAGTTATTTGTTAAGCTCGTTGTGGAACCAATTACAACTACAACTAGGTTTTCTGATTATGCAGTTGCAACAAACCCTAACCCTTGTGTTCGAGAAATTCTGATGAAACATTTTACCTAATTCCTTAACATCCTAGTGCTCCCGAGCCTAGCGCACCCCTTGGTACTCTTAGCTAGCAAAAATGTCAGGTTTAACTTTTTGGTCAAATTCAAAGTCAAAGTTTGATTGGTCAAGGTCAAAGGTTGAATGATCAAAGTCAAAGGTTGACTTTTGGTCAAACTTGAAATTTTATATTTTGTAGCTTGTTCTAATCATTGAATCTTTTGATTGAGATTCTAATCTCTTCTTGTTAAGATGGTATCTAGTTTCAGACTGGAAGACAACCTGGATGATGCTACAAGGTTTCAAAGGTATGCACTTGTATTTTCTATCTAAGTTATATCATCTAGAAAGAATTGAATTTGTTTGCAGGGAAAGTACTAGAGATATTGTCCACGATGTAATCTTGGATTTAGTGAATTCATAAGAACAAGCGCACCCTCCATAGAAACTGAGTCTTCAGGTTCCATGTTTGATTAAATTGTTAAAATTTGTATATATCAAGGGTGATAGTTGCTACATTACAAATTGAGAAAGAAGTCTTTGAAAGGTTCTATTATTTCTAGGTGAAATGAATACTTGACTGCATATGAATACTATTGATATAGATTCTTATTGTACCTATTCACAAGATAAACTAACATCTCCTCTAGATAGATATTTCTTTTTTTCTCTTGTTCTTCTTGATCTAGGAAGGTACCCTTGTGATGAACAATCCTTGCGGAAGCTATCATAGAAGAGGTTTATAAGGATGACACAACTACCATATGGGAAACAATCAGAACAGATAGAAACAAACTTAAAGAGACTCACATGAGTCAGACTCGAATGAATTCAAGAATGAACAGGAAACCATAACATGCTTGTGACACTTTGCAGAAAGCAAAGAGAGATGCAGCAGACGAAAGCATGGACTCTCTCAGATGGAGGGAGATGATCATATAATTCCAAAAGAAGAGCATGGATATTTCTCATTCATGCATGAAGCTAATATTAGGAGGGAGTTAATCCCCAATGATATGATCCATTGAAGAAGAATCTGTAAATACCATGAAACATCTATCCATGTTCTTCATTGGAAGTAGCAGTCATGAAAATAAACACATGTTTAATAATCTATATAAGATTCCATAGGACTCCAACATTGAAGAGAAACATGAGGAAGAACATGAAGATTCCAAGAAATAAATAATAGTTAGAATAACCAATTGAACCAAGTTTGAACCCACTAGAAGCAATCAAGGAGATGGAATGGAAGGAAGTTGTGATGAAGAACAATGCATGTGAGAAATTGTGAAAAATACTTAAGCATTGATAGATATAAGGAGAGACTCAGGGCTAGAGGGTTCTCCCAGAAGGAGGGAGAATAAAATGTTGAAATCTTGTTCCAGTAACCAAACATACATCTACCTAAGACATTATATCTTCTGCAGTATCCATCAATTGGATTTTACATCAAATGAATGTAAAGATTGTTTTTCTCAACAACATAATTGAAGAATAAGTGTTTGTAGATCAACCTCAAGGTTTTTAGGTATACCAGAAAGAGACCCTTATATCCAGATGGAAGAATACCTTGTATGGATTCAAGAAAAACTTGGTGCAAAGCCTCTCATGTACAACATAAGCCTGGTGAAAAATTCATATGACAAAGGAAGTATATTGAAATGGTTCTTCAAAAGTCTGGGATGATGGATTGCAAATCCATGGAAAGCTCCCATGATGACAGATCTAAATAAGTTGAGAGACTCTGATCTAGTAAACCCATATCTGTATTGACAAATGGTTGGATCGTTAATGTACTTGGAGACTACTCATCCAAATATTTGCTTCATTGTATTTTTGAGTTATGATATACAACTGCATGGATTTATCGATTCAGATTGGGAAGGGAGTGTAGTTTGCATAAGAAGTGCTACTTGGATAGGTTTCAGTTTGATCTTTGCCAAGATGTCATGGGTTAGCAGGAAACATAATTCTATTGCAATCAACACTGCAAAAGCATATTATATCACAACTTTTGATGCTTGTACAAAAACAGTGTGGCTCCATAAGCTGGTTTCTGGACTATTTGATCAGGTGTTGGATTCAACTATGATATATTGTGATAATCAAATCTATGTGAATCTTTCAGAGAACCTGGTGTTCCATGACAGGCTGAAGCACATTGATATCAAGTATTATTTTCTCCATGATAGAGTCCAAAGGGGAGAAATGGTTCTCCAGTATATCTTCATAGTTGAGTAGATAACAAATATTTTGGTAAAGCCTCTATTGAATATGAAAAGTTTGCATACTTAAGGGTCAAGATGGTACTCGTGGAGATGAATTCCTTATTGGAAAAGGAAGATTTTACTCCCAAGTTGGGAGGGAGCACTGATATGTTATTGATTTATGGGAAGTCATTTTCCAGTTCAGAAAATGGTCCAGGTTGGGAAGTCACCTTTCAGTCTGGAAAGTGGCCCAAGATTTTTGAAGGACATGCATTTTTCCAGTTCGGAAAATGGTCCATATTGGATAGTCATTTTAGTAATGAAAATGGTCTGATGGATTGTTGATGTACCATAGACAGTGATTCTTCTTAGCAGTCAGTCTGAGTAGTGGTCAAGCATAATGGTATGCCTCTCCAGGAAGTCATTCTTTTGAAGTTCACAGTTGTGAGAAGGTTCAAAGAATGGTTTGTTATAGGAGGTTGGTGCAAGACAACCATTTCCATAAGAAATGGTTCATACAGTCATTCCTTAGGGAAGATTCATTCTCTTCAGGTTTCACTGGGATTAATGTAAGAGGAATGGCCCTGTTAGGTGAATGGTCCAGGTTCAACAATCAAGGACAGGAATTCACTAGGGCATACTCATTCTCTCCAGATTTCACTATGATTAGTGCCAGAGGAATCGCCCAGTTAGGTGAATGGTCTAGGATAAGAAATCAGGGACAATTATTCTTCTATGCTTGGGAATAATAGTCCATATAGCCCATGGATATGTTTTACTTTCTGAGGGAAGATGCTCTTCCAGATCTCATAGATGTGAGTGGAATAATGGCCCAAATGACTCAGTTTGTATCGTGATATTGTTTATGTAGGTTGATATCAGATGATATGATTGTTGTTAAGATTGTATGTCTCTAGATAGTAGTTGTATGCTGCTATGGTGGATGTGATCCACTGGTAGTTACTGTGTGTCACTGGTTAGTAGTTGTGTGTGACTAGGAGTGGTTGTGTACCACTAGATAGTAGTTGTATACTACTATGGATAGACACAGTTGTGTTCTATTGGATGGAATTATAGCAGAACAAATTGTTGGTGGACATGCATTCTCCTTGTAGAGAATGGTCCAGGTTTAAAGTTTATTGACATATCATGGACTAGAATTTTCCTAAGGCGCAAATTGTGGACCGATTAGGAAAATGGTTCAGGACTGATATTTTCTAAGGCATATAGGTAGAGATGGATCTCTATGGTACATATGACCCAATTAGAAAATAGTGTGAGACTAACATTCCTATAGGAATGGTCTCTGTAGCCCATGGCCTGGCTTTCAACATCTGTTGGGACAATATTTCTTCTAAGACGTATGTCCAGATTAGAAGAATGGTCCTTATTGTTAGTAACATTTCTTGTCCTGGGCACAAGAGTATTCAGGTCTACAAGTTGCATGAGAAGGGATCGAGCGCAATGCGGAAAAATCTCATTTCAGGCTTCCAAGCAAGTAAGCGGGCGAGATTATATTGTCGACAGTCCAGATTCATCCATAAGAGAAGATCAAAAATTGGCGAGAAATCGCGGTTAGAAGAGTTGCACCGAGATTAGTGAAATAGATAGCTCCCATAGTGTGTGCAGGAAAGGATAACAACCGTCCATCCAAAGGACGTGTGGCACGAGATCTAGTCGCATTGACGTTTCGACATTTGGGAGTTTGAAGGGTGAGGGTTCTATGTTGTTCTACATCTCGAAACCCTGAACCCCGAAGTGCCCAAAGTGCCCAAAGTTGGGCTCGCAGTATCACGAAGTAGTCTTAGTCGTCCATCCAAAGGGAACACGTGGTGCGCGATTAGGCCCCTTGCCTTTTCGCCCATCGTGACTTCTAGGTGCAAGCAACAACTCCTTCATAACCCTGAAGCACGAAATTCCAAGAGCGTCCAGGACCCAGGCCCACAACATCACCGAGTGAGTTCAAGACCGTTAGATCTGAGAGGGACGCGTGGCACCCAATTAGGCCATCTCGACATTTTGCTCATCGTGACTCTGATAAGCAAGGACCATCTCCTTCCTATTCATGAACGCCGAAAGCACCTTTGAGAATAAACGCAGGGTCACAGCCCGTGGTCACTTGGGAAATAAAAAGAGTTGTGCAAAGGGGGTCAAAGACGAAGGGTCTAGTCACCGAAAGGTTCATCGCGATCTCCAGGTGCCATCTGATACAACCTCAATCTTCATTTTCGCTTGGAGTAAATGAAGGTGAGAAGGGGTGGTTGAAACCTTTCCTCATGCATTAACTGTAAGGTATGGAGGGTCTGGCAAGCGTTCTACTCGAGAGGGTCCTGTGTACCCATTTTTCCAAAGAAGCCATTCCAAGTCCTCGACTAGCCAGAGGAGGTCTGCACACTCTAACTCAACACTTACTGGCTCAACTACTCCCCTTACAGGAGCCATGTGCAATTAAGGTGGCGTTTGATGAAGAATATATGTCCGAATTTGGCTGAAGGGACACCAAGCCTTGGAGGACTGAGCACACCTCTGTTAGGTGAATTTTTCTGAGTATATAGACTCAGTCTTTGTATTTTGTAATCTATCGATGGTTGAGAAAGGCTCCTGGTTGTAAATCTTTAATGAAGCACTGTTGTTCCTGGTTATGTGTGGTCTTTTGAGACTTCTTGCCTTATGAATGTCAGTTTCTTTCACGTCTTTGTTACACTGTATTAGAGCAGCTTAGAATTGGAGGATCCAGTTGAGTTGTAGTTGTTATAGGATGATGTAGGTTGGATCACTGTAACAGTTGCATTGTTTCTAATCGGTCTCTATGATTTTCTTAGCTCTGAACGACTTGGAATTGGAGGATCCAGTAAAGTCCCCCTTTCAGTTTCTTGAAGCCCTAAACAAAGAGGATCTTGCATTCAGAGTTTTTCTTCTACAAACTATGGAAAGGTCTATTGCCCGAGGTAGTTTGTTCACCCCTCTCACCAAGTCTTCAACCTACCCATCTTTAAATCAACCCACTGACTGAAGTTAGATCAAGACCTCCTCTGTTCCTCACATGCCAGACCTAGCCCTTGAGTTAGAGAGATATCTCCCCGAGTCTCTATCCATTTGATCACCCATTAAAAACTATCGTGACATAAAACTGATGGGCGTTGGGCTCTGCTCCTGCAAGCAATCCAGGAGTGACTTTTGACGCTAACATTTCTGGCACCATTTCCAGGGACGAAGTTGAAGATTTTCCCTGGGATTGAATGACATTGAGCCTCTGATTCTGAAGGTGGATCAGGTATCAGAGCCTTTAAAGATTGCTACTGTGCACCTGGGGACTCCATTGTGACGAATCCACTGTGGTGAACCTGTTGTATTAATTGTGGCTTTCAAAGGCAGACACACGTGGTCTCATCCACAACTGCCTCTAGCTACACCTGAAACTGATCCAGAGTTGGTTCTTAGGAAAGGAAAGGCTTCTAAAGAAGAAGATTCCACCGCCGAACCAGGTAATCCACCATCTCCTTCTGTATGAACTCCATTTTCTCCTCCTCAGTTTCTTAATCGACCTCTTTCTGAGGTTTCCCGTTTCCTGAATTTTGGGAGTGTTCCTGCCAAGTTTTCCTCTCCTGGTCTGGGATTGGAGGGAGAAACCCTTGCCACTCCCCTCTCCTTTGAAGTTGTACTTTGGCATAGACCCAGGACCGCTGAAGATTTCCCCACTCCTATCTTTACCACTCCTCCTCTTGTTATTTTTACCACTCCTACACAAAGAGGAGCATCTGTTGACTTAATCCCATCAACCTTCTCCTTAAATCCCCTTTTGTTTCCCATTCCACTTCGAGACTCATTCCAAGTAGCCCCTTCGCGAAATCCTTCTCCTCCAAGTTCTCCTTCACCTAATATCCCTATGGCTGGTGCTTATCCCCCTCTAAATAGAATGGACGCCATAGTCGCTGCCAGATATTCCCCCTTAATCCTACCCCATCCTATGAATCCTCTCCCTGTTGGATATTACTTGAAGTATATTCCCAAGTTCATCGGAGAAGGGGACATAACTGCGGAAGAGCACCTGGCTGCTTTCTACAGTTATGCAGACAACCTAAACATTGAAAATGAAGATGTCTGGATGAGAGTCTTCGTCCAGAGCCTGGATGGTGATGTGAGGAAGTGGTTTAGAGGATTGGCCCCCAAATCTATTGCTGGGATTGAAGCCCTAGATAATGCTTTCCTGAGACAGTGGGGAGATAAGAAGGATTTCATGTACTACATGACAGAGTTCGAGTCTTTGAAGAAGGTCAAAGGAGAGTCTGTCTCTAACTTCTCCAAAAGATTCAATAGGATGTATAATAAAATTCCTGCTGAAATAAAACCCTCAGAAGCCTTGGCCAAGATTTCTTATGCTAGTGCGTTTGGCCCCGATTTTTGTCTTTTATTGAGAGAAAGAAGAGCCACCTCCTTAGCTCAAATGCAAGATACGGCCATAGAAGTGGAATCCAATGTATTAGCAGCTAATAGACTGAGGAACAAGGCTGACACAGATAGAAGAAAGGGAAGATCGGAAACCTCAACTTCGGGCCCATCAGTACCCCACCCTCAAGTGGATGAACTGACCAAGATAGTGAAGTCTTTGTCTGTAGAGATGGAGAGAATGAAGGTGGAGGGGAGGAAAGCATACAAGGGCCCTCAGAACGTCGAAAAAAAAGGAGGTTTCAGGAGGCCAAACAATATTACCTCCCTGACTGTGCAAAGAGAGAGAGGAAGAGACAGAGAAGACCAGAGAATTCCGACCCCTTTTCAAAACAATTTTGTGGCCGAGGGGGAAGAAGGGGAAACAGATGAGCTTGATCCTGAAATCCATTGCTTCAGGGACACTCCTCCTTTTCCTCATCTCACTCAATCAGCATACGAGGAGTCTCTCATGGATAGTCGGCTAAATGAACTGAGCAAGGGAGACAAGACTAGTGGTAGCCAAGGCAGGTATGATCTGAGGTCTAAGAAAAGAAAGTATCACCTGATGTTCCCGAGCAGTCCACTAGAACAAAGAAACCTACTAATGAAGTAGCAGACAATCACAGAGGTAAGAAGCCCTGACCCCTCTCTACCATATTCCAGAGTCATGTTCCCAAAATAAGAGAAATCCTGAAGCTTACATCTTCTTTTAATTTCGAGCATGAAATTCAAAAGATCAGAATTCCTGTGCCCCTAACCGAATTGATTAAACATGAAGGGTTCAAAAGACGCTTCTCTAAACTTTTACAGTCTAAGGTCTCGTGCCTTCCCATAGACTCCATCAATTTGCAAGATGAAAAGCCTGCAATTATTCTAGGTCCTATGGTAGAAGACAGAAATGACTCATCCCCTCCCTTCTACACTTCCTTGAACATACATGAAAAGGTATTGCACAACTGCTTGATGGATTCAGGGGCTTCTCAAAACCTCATGCCCAAAACTGTCATGGAATATTTAGGGTTGGAAGTCACCCGAGCCTATCATGACCTCTATTCCTTTGACTCCAGAAAAGTTCAATGTCTAGGAGTCATCAAAGACCTAGTCGTGACTTTGTTTCAATTGCCCATGAAAAGTGTGGTGATGGATGTTGTAGTGGCTGATGTCCCCCCCAAGTTCGGTATGTTGTTATCGAGATCTTGGATAAAAATACTGGGGGGAACCCTGCAGATGGACCTAACCTATGATAATATCCCAGTGTTTGGAGGAGAGCATAGGAGGCTATACAGAGAAGCCCAATTGGCCTATATAATCAGTGACGAAGCCAATCCTACCAACCATCCTATTTTTTCCTTGGAAAATGATTTAGGTTCCAGTTACTACAACTCACTCATGCTCCCAAGCCTCCTCTAAAACTCAGAAATCCCCCCACCACTTCCCATAAATTTCCTCCCTCCATCACCCACGTCTGGAAAATGTTCTTTGACAGAGCCTCTTCCAGGGAAGGCGTTGGTGCTGGGGTGTTTTTTGTGTCACCTGCTCAGGAAACCATATCTCTGTCATACAAACTAGAATTTGAAGCTACCAATAATGTGGCAAAGTATGAAGCTCTTATCCTTGGATTAAGAGCTGCAAAGGAGATGGGAATTTAGGAAGTAGCAGTGTTCAGAGATGCAAAGTTGGTGGTCCAACAGATCAGGAACGCTTATCAGGCTAAGCATCCTGAAATCAGAAGCTACAAAAATGAGGTATGGGACCTAATTGATAGTTTCTTCTCAGCGTTTAACATTTATTTCATCCCGAGAGAGAAGAACACAGTGAAAGATTCCTTGGCTACATCAGCAAGCAATTTCAGAGTGCCCTTGCCACCCAAATTCATATACGATGTGGAAGTAAAATACAGACCCTCCATACCTAACAATGTCAAGCATTGGAAGGTGTTCGAGGATGATCTCGAGATCAAGAAATTCTTGGAGACTGTTGAATAATTTTCAGAGATGCATATTGACCAAGACTTTGTCTCTGAAGAAGAGCTTGATAGGGGTAATTTTCTGAATAAGATTGCAGAGCGTAACATTGTGCAGCTGCCCAACAATCATATTCCAAGGGGACTGGTTCCTTTAGAAAGGCTCTTTGATAGGAATGATGTGGCATTAAAGGGGAAGATATCAGAAGATGACGCTTATACAATTCAGTGCAACATTGGCACTAGGAGCGAGCCCAAGCTAGTCAAATTGTCAAGAAGTCTAACAAAGGAGCAGAGATCTGAATATGCTGGAATTTTGAGGGAATTTGCTGATGTTTTCGCCTGGACCTATGGAGATCTCAAAACATATGACACTTATTTCATCGAGCATAGAATCCCGTTGAAAAGGGAATCAAAACCAGTTAGGCAGAAGCTAAGACAAATCAATCCTATGCTGCTGGCTATTATGGAGAGGGAAGTGAAGAAGTTGCTACAGGCCCAGATCATCGTGCCACTGAGATACTTAGAGTGGGTGGCCAACTTGGTACCAGTAAGGAAAAATAATGGAGAAATCAAACTCTGTGTAGACTTCAGAAACCTGAACAGGAGCTCACGAAAGGATAACTACCCCTTACCAAAGATGGAACATATACTGTAGAGGGTAACATGAGCATCCAGGATGTCCATGATCGATGGTTTCTCTGGCTACAATCAAGTCTCCGTTCTGCCTGAGGACCGTGAAAAGACGACATTTACCACTCCATGGGGCACATTCATGTATGCCAAGATCCCGTTTGGATTAATGAATGCAGGGGCAATGTTTCAGCATGCCATGGACATAGCTTTCATTGGGGAAACAAATAAATTTGTGGTCATCTATGTGGATGACATCACAGTATTTTCAAAATCTGATAAAGAACACTGTTGTCATCTCAGGAAGGTTTTCCTGAAATGCAGGAGTTTTGGCATTTCATTAAACCCAAAGAAATCTATGTTCGCCATGCAGGAGGGAAAGTTACTAGGCCACATAGTATCGGCGGAAGGAGTCAGGATCGATCCTAGAAGAGTTGAGGCGATACAAGCCTTATCAATCCCGAGGTCCAAGAAGGAGGTCCAATCTTTCCTTGGTAAGATTAATTTTCTAAGGAGGTTTGTGCCTAACTTTGTTGAGGAGGTAAAACTTATAACATCCATGTTAAGTAAAGGAAATGAAGTGAGGTGGACTTCTGAATCGTGAAATTCCTTTGAGCAAATAAAGAAGGCCCTGTTTGAAGCCCCCGTGCTTATCAGTTCTGATTATTCAAAGGATTTCCTTATTTTTTCCTTTGCCTCACCTGACACGGTGGCTATTGTTTTATTACAGACAAACGAGGTTGGGCTAGAGCAGCCTGTTTCCTATTTCAACCGAGCATTGAGGGATGCCGAAGTCAGATATGACACTATGGAGAAGTAGGCCTATGCCCTGGTAAAGGCTCTCAAGGCATTTAGAATCTATGTCCTGCAGTAAAAAATCATCGCTTATGTCCCCTCAGTTGCTGTTAAAGACATTCTTATTCATCCTGACATAGACGGGAGGAGGAGTAAGTGGATAGCCAAGATTCTAGAGTTTGACCTGGAAATAAATCCTACCAAATTGATCAAAGGTCAAGGTTTAGCCAAGTTGTTGGCTGAAGCCAATTTCCAAGATTTGGGGGTAAGTTTCAACAACGAATGCTTAGGGATCCAGTAGGGTCGGCTGTCTGAAATAGACCCTCAAAGGGAGCCCCCATTGGCTCGATGTCCCTGGTATAAGGTCATCATATATTTTCTGCAAGAGTTGCGGCCTCCAGATGGCTTGCAAAGAAACAAGGCAAAAGCTCTGAAGCTCAAAGCAGTTAGATATTGCCTGATTGATCAAGTTCTATATTGGAAAGACCTCTTGGGGTTTCTTTTGAAATGTGTAGATCCGCAAGAGGCTGACAGGATCATGGTTGAATTTCACGACAATCTATGTGGAGGGTATCATTTTTGGAAAACCACAGCCTACAAAATCCTTAGGGCTGGATACTACTGGCCCACCGTATTCAATGATGTCTGCAGAAGGGTCAGAGCCTGCATCAAATGTCAAATATTTGCAGGAAAAAAACAGCTTAGGTCTTTGTCGTTAAATCCTGTAGTTGTCTCAGGACCTTTCCAGCAATGGTGCCTAGATTTCATTGGAGAAATTCACCCCGCCTCCAGTGGGCAACACAGATGGATCCTGACTGCTACAGATTTCTTTACCAAGTGGATTGAAGCTATCCCCACCAGGAGTTCCTCCCACAAGGTAATGATTAGATTCCTGGAAGACCTCATCACAAGATTCGACTGCCCAAGTAAGATTGTCATTGATAACGCAGCCTCTTTCAAGGCTGAGCCATTAGCCAAGTTTTGCAAGCAATTTGGGATCAAACTAATTCACTCCACCCCATACTATCCCCAGGGCAATGGTTTAGCATAGTCCTCCAACAAAATCCTGATAAGGATCATCAAAATATTATTGGAAGAAAACAAGAAGGCATGGCACTCAAGATTGAAATTTTCTCTATGGGTCGATTGAGTGACCACGAAGAGATCTATAGGCATCTCTCCTTTCCAATTAGTCTATGGAACTGAGGTTGTTTTCCCTTCTCATTTAGCCATTCCTGTAGTGAAATTCCTCCAGGATCATCAAGAGGAGCCTGATGACATGATCATAAGAATTCATCAGCTAGTGGAAGTCTAGCAGGACAGGTAGCAGGTAATGGGCATAATTCAGGACCATTAGCAAAGGATCAAGCAGGTTTTTGATAAGAAGGCCAAGAAGGAAGAGTTTCGGATAGGAGACCTAGTACTGAAATGGGATGCTCCTAAACAAGATAAAGGCAAGCACAGAAAATTCGAAGCCCTGTGGATCGAGCCTTTCAAAGTATCCAAAGTATTCTCAAATAACACCTACAGGGTATGGGATTTGAAGGATCAAGAAGTTTTCAATGGCCCTGTGAATGGGCATTTCCTAAAAAGATTTTTCTCTTGAGCCGCACATGGCTCTTTCAATTTTGTAAATATTGTTTTTCTTTCCGTCTTTAAGTTTTGAATAAGTGATTCCATGGCCCAACAACAAGGCAGTGGAGCTGCAAAATGAGTCCTTCGAGCATCACAGGGATGAATCTATCCCCCATGGAGCCTAATGTTAGTAACATTTCTTGTCCTGGGCACAAGAGTATTCAGGTCTACAAGTTGCATGAGAAGCACCCAAGTGCAACGCGGAAAAATCTCGTTTCAGGCTTCCAAGCAAGTAAGCGGGTGAGATTATATTGTCGACGGTCTAGATTCATCCATAAGAGCAGATCAACAGTTGGCGGGAAATCGCAGTTAGCAGAGTTGCGCCGAGATTATCAGAATAGATAGCGCCCATAGTGTGTGCAGGAAAGGATAGCAGTCGTCCATCCAAAGGACGCGTGGCGCGAGATCTAGTCGCGTCGGCATTTTGGCATTCGGGAGTTCGAAGGGTGAGGGTTCTATGTTTTTCTACATCTCTAAACCCCAAACCCTGAAGCACCGAAAGTGCCCAAAGTCGAGCCCACAATATCATGGAGCAGTCTCAGCTGTCCATCCAAAGGGAACACGTGGTGTGCGATTAGGCCCCTCGCCTTTTTTCCCATCACGACTTCGAGGCGCAAGCAACAGCTCCTTCATAACCCTGAAGTGCAAAATGGCAAGAGAGTCCAGGACCCGGGCCCACAGCATCGCCGAGTGAGTTCAGGACCGTCATATCTGAGAGGGACACGTGGCGCCCAATTAGGTCATCTCAGTGTTTCGCTCATCATGACTGTGATAAGCAAGGACCAGCTCCTTCCTATTCATGAACACCGAAAGAACCTTTGAGAATACACGCAGGGTCATAGCCCGTGGTCACTTGGGAAATAAAAAGAGTTGTGCAAAAGGGGTCAAAGACGAAGGGTCTAGTCGCCGAAAGGTTCATCGTGATCCCTAGGTGCCATCTGATATGACCTCAATCCTGGTTTTCGCTTGGAGTAAATGAAGGTGAGAAGGGGTGGTTGAAACCTCTCCTCATGCATTAAGTGTAAGGTATGGAGGGTCTGGCAAGCGGTCTTCTTGAGAGGGTCCTGTGTACCCATTTTTCCAAAGAAGCCATGTCGAGTCCTCGACTAGCCAGAGGAGGTCTGCACATGCTAACTCGACACTTACTGGCTCAACTACTCCCCTTATAGGAGCCATGCGCAATTAAGGTGGCGTCTGACGAAGAATATCCGTTCGAATTTGGTTGAAGGCACACCAAGCCTTGGAGGATTGAGCACACCTCTGTTAGGTGAATTTTTCTGAGTATATAGACTCAGTCTTTGTATTTTTTAATCTATCGATGGTTGAGAAAGGCTCCCGGTTGTAAAGCTTTAATGAAGCACTATTATTCCTGGTTATGTGTGGTCTTTTGAGACTTCTTGCCTTATGAATGTCAGCTTCTTTCACGTCTTTGTTACACTATATTAGAGCATCTCGGAATTGGAGGATCCAGTCGAGTTGTAGCTATTATAGGATGATGTAGGTTGGATCACTGTAACAATTGCATTGTTTCTAATCGGTCTTTGTGACTTTCTTAGCGCTGAATGACTTGGAATTGGAGGATCCAGTCAAGTCCCCCTTTCAGTTTCTCGAAGCCCTGAACCAAGAGGATCTTGCATTCAGATTTTTTCTTCTACAAACTATGGAAAGGTCTGTTGCTCGAGGTAGTTTGTTCACCCCTCTCACCAAGTCTTCAACCTGCCCATCTTTAAATCAACCCACTGACTGAAGTTAGATCAAGACCTCCTCTGTTCCTCACATGCCGGACCTAGCCCCTGAGTTAGAGTGATATCTCCCCGAGTCTCTATCCATTTGATCACCCATTAAAAACTATCGTGACATAAAACTGATGGGCGTTGGGCTCTGCTCCTGCAAGCAATCCAGGAGTGACTTCTGACGCTAACACTTATATCATTCTGTGGAGTGAGTGACTTATTCATCATCATGCCTGGTTACTTGGGTGGAGTATGGATTTGAGATATTATTCATTTGATGCTATTAGATGATATTGATAGTGGTGATGTTGCTCGTAAGTTGATCTATGTGATCATGATATAGCCTATATGGCTATGATGATGTTATTGGTTGAATGGTGTGTTTATGCTCAAGACCATTTCCTTTAATACCTCCCTAGCTATGAGGGAGTGTTGATATTATGGTAGTTGTGGGAGTTATTAACCTCTGCATGTAACCTTTGACAAGACTAGAATATTCTGGGAAGTAAGAGAAACCCTAAACATATGTGTAAAAACCCTAGAAGACATGTCAACTCAATAAAATAATTAATATTTAAGTGTTAACCTCTAAAATGATAAGTCAACCTAGTTAAGTGACTTGGAGTAGTATAAATAGAGGGCGATAGAGCTCATTTGTACTCACTCACTCTCACAACTGCATAAGCACAAGTGGTGCACATGACTGGAGGAGAGCTACATCTGTTGTAGTAGTGACTTGGTCTTATGGTTATGGTTTGGAATTTCTTCCTTGATTATGGTTTGGACTCTCTTCTTGGTGTGCCAGCTTTGGAGAGAAGTATGCTACCTTGGTTGGCTATTCATTCTAGAGTTTTCTTCTAGAATTATTCTATCCATCAAGGTTAAGGTGCTCGAGGGTGGCTTCATCCTATGGTTGGGTGACAATATTGCTATATTTTCTATGGAAAAATGAGCACATTTCTATAATTTCTAACACTTGCTTGGCCTATATTCCCTTTAAGTACACAAAACTGACCTGGGACATCACCAATTCTGTGTATTTTCTTTATTTTCCACCATTTAGTTCATAAGTAACATATTTGAATCTTTTCATGTCAACTACCATCCTGTTGGAGAAATTTCTATTTTCGGCACACTAGTTCAATGGGAGTAACACTAGTTTAGTGGGAGTTAATTGACTATTTCTATTTTAGAATTTCTAATATTAGAACATCACTATTATGCATGCATTCCTAATTATTGGATGTCATTTCCTATATGAATGAAGATCACTCACTCATTGATAAGATCATAATATGCATTGATTCTCATTCTTCATTGTGTATCTCTCTTCCTTTTCTTGATAAGATTTGTTTGTGTATGATTTATCTAGATCTCCTATGCAGGTTTCCATGAAACAATGACATGGTATTAGAGCTGAGCTGCTTGGAGCAACCTAGACAATCCAGAGAAGAGCGAAAGAGTCCTTGAGTAAACCTAGTTTCTGCAATCGTCACGACCTATCCCTATCAAAAGGTACGACGATTGGAATCGTTGCAACCTATATGGGGTTCGACGATTCAATTTTTCACAATTGTCACACTTTTTCCTTCACTAGGGTGCGACAATTTATCATCGTCACACTTTATCCTTCTCTAGGGTGCGACGATTCAACAACCCTCCAAAAATTGGTTTTCTCCAGTAAAATTGTGATATCTTGAAATCCACGATCTAGGTTGGGTTGAAATTTTTACCAAAGACGTATAACATAGGGATTCTCCTTCTCACCAAAAATATACAAAACCCACATCATATTTTAGGAGATATATCTGTTTTATCATATCTATAGCTGCCATAGCACTGTCAGTCATATCTCGGAATCCACGATCTGGGTTTTCAAGATCTTTTCAGGATCAATTGAAGGGATAGAGATGATGCAACTTATTCAATCAAGTCTTTTGATTATACTCACACCATGAAACTATTTTGAATGGAATCTGAAGGCCGCATTCCAACTCAACAGAAAAAGACTATATAATTTGACGATCGCGACAGAAACAAAACCTACATCAGCGCTTGAGAAGACTAGATGGGTGAATCGTAAAGATGAGGACATGTGATTACATATTGATTTAATATCCACTGATCTATGGTTAAATGTTGTTGTATGCAAGAATCCAAATTAGATATGGACCACCTTGGAAGGACTCTTTGGAAAGCAGGATGAGATGCGAGGTCATATGCTTGAGGTAGAGATGAGTACCTTAAACCCTAAAAGTTTTGATAATTTACAGGATTTATTTACTAAATTTAAATATTTGATTTTGAGCTTGGTTGAATGTGGTATTGACAAGTATACACAAGAGAAACAACTTATTCTAACAATCTTTTCCAGGCTAGGACCATAATACATTGTATATGTCTCCAATTTCCATTCTGGCAGATTTCTTTTTGGAACAAATTGGAAAATTCCTACATTGGCTTAATTCATTGAGTCTCTCACACAAGAGTAGACAAAACTCATACATATGGGCCTCATCAAGGATCCAAAATCACATGCACTCACCATGCACGATGGAAAAGGATCATCCAAACATAATGGGAAAAAGAAACATAACGAGAAGGAGGGATATTTCAAACCCTTTAATGATTCTTCAGGTTCCAAAGACTCTTCAGATTTGAAGAAGAAGAAGAAGGGAAAGAAGTGCACTTACTGCAATAAACCGAATCATCAAGAATCCACATGCATGAAGAAACATATTGATCTTATGTCACAGTCACTTCAGCAGAACAACCTTGGAAACTTCATTCAAGAGGGAGTCAAGAAGCAGAAGGAAGAAGATCATGCTCCTATTAAAGGTAATCATAATGATTTGGTTGCAATCAATTCCTCATCTGATTCATGGATTATAATTCTGGTGCATCCCATCATATGGAAACGAAAGAATAAGTTTTATCTTCTTTGATTCCATGCTCAAGACCCCCTATTCTCATGGGGGATGATACTCTAGTAGAGGTAGTAGGAGAAGGGAGAGTGGAACTCCATAATGGTATTTTTGAGAATGTTTTACATGTTCCAAATATTTCTATGAATCTTCTCTCAGTATATCAGATCACTCAGAAAGGTAAAAATGTTGAATTTACATCAGATTCAATTTCAGTTTCAGTAATTGACATGCATGACAATTCCATCATTGCAATTGGTGAGGTGGATCACAAGTCAAGGTTGTGTAAATTCACTAAGTTTTTTGATGATGACTCATATTTTATACTTACACATAAGGAGAGTACTTTGCATACACCTCCAATGCAACATGCATATACTCTTGTGCTTCCATCAATTCTAGACATTAGAGATGATTCCATACACTCAGATTTTGTACATGGAAATAAGCAGGTAGTACAACTAGATAAGAAGCCAATGTTGAATCTTCAACAGATGCCCAAGAAGACACAATTAACACTTCATGAAGAAGATATCCTTGTAGGGAATCCATTGGATTCGAGGAGGACTTGATCTCAGCATGAGGAGCCTTCTCATGTACTTTCAGCTTCAGCACCTGTGATGCCCATGCATTGCTATATGGTTCAATATTCTAATCCACAGATATACAATGAGGATATGGGAAATCCATTATGGAAATAATACATACAAAAGGAGTATGACTCACTCCTAAATAATCATAATTGGCATCTGGTTGCACTTCCACCAGAAAGGAATATTTTTCAGGTCTAGATGGGCCCATAGGATCAAGAGGTACAAGGCCCGATAGGTTTCCAAAGGAATTCATCAGATACATAAATATTTCTACATCTTCACGAATACTTTCAGTGAGAAAAAGTTTCAAACTTTGCGGGATTGTCTTACAGTGAAGAACAAAGTTGCCTAGCAGCTACCATTTTCTTCTTTTGATACATTATCTTTTGAGGGGGGGGTTTGTTCCCACATGGTTTTCCCTCTTTCCTCGCTTTTATTCAGTCTTCATTAGTTGCATTGTACATGAGTACCTAATATGGCCTAGTAGTTGGGACTCATTTTTTACTCCATAGTGATGTTCNAGTTCAGTGGGAGTTAACTGACTAGTTCTATTTTAGAATTTCTAATCTTATACCATCACTATTATGCATGCATTCCTAATTATAGGATGTCATTACCTATATGAGTGAATATCACTCACTCATTGATAATATCATAATATGCATTGATTCTCATTCTTCATTGCGTATCTCTCTTCCTTTTCTTGATAAGCTTTGTTTGTGTATGCTTTAGCTAGATATCCTGTGCAGGTTTCCATGAAACACTGACACATCCTTCCAAATTCATGTTCCTCACTTTCATGAATGTTTTGGGTTAATAATGAAAATCCATTTCACCTGGGACATGTCCCATCTAAGCAATATTTTGCATAATATTTTTCTCCATCAAGCCTTGGACACTTAATGCTATGAATAAAATATATTGATGAAAATGGTGGTAGTATGCATGAGAATTGTTTCACATGGTTAGTATGAAAAACATGATGGATGTGTATATATATGTCATAATAATAACCAAATCCTATGTGGTGTCTACATTAGCATTTGTTCTTGTCTATGCATATTCAAACATACCAAGGTTTTCATTTCTTGAAAGATCTTTGGATAAAGTCCAGCTCCTTGTCCTCATTCTTGAATCTCTCATAGATTTTTATCTATGACATGTCAAGAAAGTGTTTAATTTGGGTTTTATAGTCACTAGAACATCTTCTCAACTTTAACACATCCTTTCAATTTGATGAAGGCTTCGCATGTTCATACCAAAAATTTAGGACTAGTCCCTCAACTACTCCAATTAACTTCATGTTAGAACAAGGTATCATACCAATGAAGGCACAATAGTCTTTTTGACCTAGTTTGCCTAGGATTTGTATTTTAATAGAATACTTTAAAATCATTTTGGCACTTACTTTAAAAATCTAAGATGTGTGTTTCAACAAGTGGCATTATTGTGTGGTTTTGTTTACAATCAATTCTAAAAATACATGATAGGATACATCATGATATTTTGCACAAATATTATTTCCAATTGTATTAAATGAAACATAAAGATTTATAACAACATGATTAGTGATATGTAAACTTTTAATTGTACTTATGCTCAAAATTTTCCAAGCAATGGATAAACTATGAGATTTTAACAAGGAAAAAAATCACTGACATTTAGATGCATCATATTTTGATTTGAAATATTCTTTAATAATTTTGCTGCACTACCAATTAATAATTAATTTATGTAACTTACCTTCAAGGATCAATAGAGAACTTATGTCCAGTGAACACTTCTAGGGGTTATTCATCATCCACTAGATATATTATTTAAGGAAGGTGGATCCTTAGTCTAGAACCCATTACCATGGCATTACAAAAATTCACCATTGTTTGTGTGAATGATGGTCGTGGGTCATTTGTAAGGTGAGCCACTTCTAGTTTTCAACCCTCTCCACATAGTGGCACATGAGTTGTTATCTATAAATGATCATCATAGGAGGAACTTGTATAAAAAGTTGTTTCCCATTCTTCTTGGAGGCTTAGTGTTTGTTTGTGGCTCCATAATATGGTTTACCTCTTCATATAAATTTCCTTGCAAAGTCAAGCAAAATTTTCTGCATACAAATGTGGTAAACAAGGCAAGTTGGCATGAGCATTGGACACATGTTATTTGCAAGGAATTTTTTTTTTTTAGTTTACTATCATTTACCTTCAATTATAGATGAGGGGTAGTTGTTGGACATGTTGATTTGGGAAAGAATCTATGAAACAACCTTTTTCAATTATACTTGGGAGGTTTAGGGATCATTTTGGCTACCTAAGAGGGCTTGTGTCATGGAACTACAATTGGTGTAGAATTTTTCACTGCATTAACTTTTTGTGCCCAAGTCATTTTGGAACTTGTGGTCATGAGACATTGCCTTTCCTTGGTTGTATTGACTTGGCCAACCTACACCTACTACAACTAGAATATGTCTCTTCACCTATAGTCTACCCATAACTGCACCTCATGATACAATTCTTAGATGAACCAAGTCCTAATCAACTTAAGATTATCCAAAAATCACAGTGGGCTAATGTCTAACCATGGCCTAAAACATTTATGTAGAAATACTACACTTATCCAATATTACACTTAGAAAAGAAAAACAACATTCAAACACTTAGAACATCTGCACAAGTAAACACCATATGGGGATAGGTGGAATTCCTAACACCCCCATTCCATATATAAGAATGCTAAATATAACACAATACAATTCGGGAGAGTGCGAACTCTCACGAAGACAACACAATTCACCCCATTACACCCCTTCTTGGGACTATTTTAAATAAAAAAATTATGCATCTAAATGCCAAATTTTTTTGGCCTTGTTAAAATCACACAATTTAGTTGTTTCTAGGAAAATTCTCATCATAACGATAGTTAAAATTTTGGACACCACTAATCATGTTGTTAGAAATATTTAGGCTACATTTAATACAATTGGAAAGAATACTTGTTCAAAATATCTTAATGTAGCCCATTGTGTATTGTTAGAACCGATTGTAAACAAGACTAAAAGACAATGGAACTTGTTGACACATACATCTAACATTTTTAAAGTAAGTGACAAAATGATTTGAAAGTAGTCTATTAAAAGATAAATCCTGGACAACCTAGTTCAGATAGATTATTGGGCCTCCAATATTGGTAGGCTTCCTTGTTCTGACATGAACTTAATTTGAGTGGTTAGTGGACTAGTCTAGAATTTTTGACATGAATATACAAGCCATTCATCCAATAAAAAGGATGTGCGAAAGTTGAGAGGAGGTTCTAGTGATTGTAAACCCCAGATTGAACAATTTATTGGCATGTCATAGACAAAACTCCATGAGAGATTCAAAAATGAGGACAAGGAGTTGGATGATGAAACTGATATTTTAGTTGTAAAATTACAAGAATGTGATGAGTGACAATGATATTAAATTCTACTTTAATGCCATGATTCATACAAGTGGGAGGTTGTTATTAGAGGATGTCAATATGCATTTGGTTGTGTATCATTTACAATAGATTTGGATAATATCTATATTGTTGAATATTTTAGCAAAGATATTCAATAGTGTGTAACACAAAATTGCAAGAAATAAATAAGTGATAATCCTATGTAAAGCATGTTTGGGAATAGTTAAATGCATTTACATAATGGCTAGAGGAGCTCATTATAATTCAAAACACTAAAATTCATTCACATTCACGATTTATGTTATTCTTGAACATTGAGATCAAATAGAGTGTTATCAAATCATATCATAACATTCTTCTTGTATGGGATTCTCAAGCATGACTCATTAAAATTCAAGAAAAAAATTGTGTTGGAGTTGAGACCTGTTTTATATTCAAAATTATCATGATTAAAAATCCTTATAAAACATGCCACATAAGTTCAAATTTCATTTATAGTACAAACTAATATCCACTTGTGTTATAAATAAGTTTCCTATCATGTAATGGGCATGGAATTTCTCTATCTCTATGCTACATGTTTATTTCATAGGAAGCCTTATTTTGAGTGTGGATTGATATTTGAACAATTATGTATATTTCTTATAATATTTTCCTATGTTATTATTCTATTCCAATTGTACGCATAGTCACTAAGAAATGGTCTAAAGGAACTTTATTATCCCTCAACCTGAATGGCATTTCATACCAGATAGATTCATTGTAGTCACAACCCACAACCAATGAAATCTAAATTGGTGGACAAAATAAAACTATCAAATAGAGATAACATGGAATATGAACCTTAGTTTTCCCTAAAAACAAACATTTTATTCCTCTCAGATTCTTAAAATCAACCAAAATATGTTGAGAAGAGGAGATATGAAAAAACCCACCTCAAAACCATTACTATGATAAACTATAGTGTACATGAGAGGTAGGTGTGGGGAGGATCATTTTTTGTCCTAAAGGAAACCAAATTGCATACTATGCCTATGGGATCGGGATTGTCTCCAACAATATAGTGAGGGCATACTCGCTATGGAAAGGACTGGACATAGCCAAAGTAGAGGGTCTCAAATATATTATTGTGTTAAGGGATTTAATGTTGGTGATCAAAGCCATGAGGAATAGTGTCAATCCAACAAAAACTTCTTTGAGTGCCCTTATTGTTAGAATTCAAAAATCCCTTAGAGGTTTTGAGAAGGTAATATTCTACCATGTTTAATGGGATCTTAATGAAATAGTTGATCATTGTGAAAAGGTTTAATCATTCCTAGTTCTTGTTGCAAAAATGGGGTTCTTGGATACTCTCCCATACCATAATGATAGTCATATCATCATATTTAAGGATCAATAGGAGTGGGACAATGTATGAATTGGATGGTAGGTGCATTAGGTAGCTCTCACATTTGGTAAGCATTGGGATCTCTAGTGATCTTCAATTTGACGAGATGGATACATTTAAGATGGCATGTGGGAAAAATGTGGTGCATGGGTTATTAATCTATGGTTTCGTGCTAGTGGAGGTTAAGCTAAGGGACTTGTGTGTGGAGTTAGAAGTTTCTAGTGTGGTTAGGGGTAGATTATGGCATGAGAATATTGGGTTGGAAGGTGGAGATAAGTGTGTGAGGGTGGCGACCTTAGAAAGATATGCTTTTTCGATACTGGAATGTATGTCATTTTATTCCAGGAAATCCCTTCGTTTCTAGCCACATTCTTTGGTAGTCATTTTTTGTGATGGTCATTTCCTTCCCACTCTCCTTTCTGCGAATATAATTAACTTCTTTTAGGAAATTTTTAGCAGAGTAGGAATTGATACCTTTGAAGCGAGAGTTATCTATTTTTGGCTTTGAAGGTTCGTCTTGTGTGAGGAAAAGATGAACAACACAAACTAGAGGGATGTAAATAAGGTTATGAGGTGACACATAGATCTTATATAGGCCAACAATAGTGCCTCTTGGAAAATTTTCACCAAAATGGTTGAATATGAGCACACCAACATTGCCAGTACTACAAATTTCATGAATTTAATTTAGCAATAGGTGCAAAGGATCGATACTCTAGAGGTAGAGTGCCAACTCCTTCAAGCTTATGTTCTCCCACAGTGATTGGACTCCATTTCTCTTACTTCCAACAACTACAAATATAAGAATTCATAGCAGGATGGAAAAGAGGAAGAATACACTATAGGGCAGGTGCATGAACCAATGTTCCTGGAAGAAATCCCCCCCCCCCTCTTAGAAAAGGAGCTAAAAATCTAGGACAATTTCCCCTCGTTACTAGTAGATATTTTTCAGGGTTTTTTCTTTGTTAAGTCTATTTGTGAAGATTGTAACTTGCAGTGCTATCTAGAACTACTGTGTAGAAAATACTATAAACCTATATATAACTAGCATAGAAAAATGATCGAATATAAAGAAGGACTCTGAAACTTTGTTTGATATTGTTGTATACTCCTGCAAAACCTTGTTTTAATGATTATAAATTATATTTTAGTTATAAAAAAATGATGAAATATAGTGTAGTTCCAATAATCCTTGGGTCCCAAAATCATTGAAATTATATTATCCCAATTCAAATAAATGAAAAATCATATGAAAAATGGAAACCCACCTAAATAGATCATGTTTGACAAACCCTAGTTTTCTAAAGCTAATAAAATGAAATCCAAATGGATTTTCTTACCCATCATGCAATGTCTCTTAGTTAACTACATGATAGGTGCAATAATCACTCTTGACTTGAGTAATTTGATCTATCAATTATCGGGACCAATTGAACTCCAAGAGAAAGGATGACCACTAAGTATCTATATGATAGCGAGAGATAAATCAAATGTCCCAAGAATTATTCCAAAGATAAATGTTGGCCCTTGACCAAATTTTGAAGAATACTTGGTCATAATTGACCATTTTGGAACTGTGACAGCTTGCCAAAGATGGAGCGCAACACGAAGCAATAAATACCTATTTTTGGGTACCTTTTAGGTTTTTGGGTTGATGTAAAGGGAAAGGGATGTCAGCCCGTGGGTTTACCCACGCTTAGGCCCATTTTTGTAATATATAAATAGATACTTAGGCAATATAAAGAGGTAGTAGATGTGATTGCTTAGTGCAAGTAGTAGTACATATATTATGTGATGTATAGCTAAAGGCTTAGTGCTAGTAGCTAGATCTCTGTGATCGGATGTATATTGCAAGTGGTCTGTGCATGATTGAAAGGAGATCATAAAGCTAAGTGCAAGTTGTTGTAGTTTTGTGCTGAGTGCAAGGAAGAAGGATCTAGCGATCTGCATAGATCTTATGTCCTGTGCGAAGTAAGGGCCACTGAAGCTCTATGTTGTAACCGCTTGACCGAGATAATATAAAGAAGAAGACTTTGTAGGCGTAGCCCCAAGGTGGCGGTGAACCACGGTAACTCTATGTAATGTGCTCTATGCTTTGACCTAGGTATTGTCTCCTTTTTGGCTAAGTGCTTGTTGTGATTAAATAGATCTAGTTATGCTCTGTGCTTATTATATGTGAATGAATGTTAGATCTAATATATAAGATGCTTAGTGCTTGATCTGTGGAATCTAATATATATTTTTGTGGCTAAGTACTAAATCACCTTTAAAGACTAAGTATTCACTGTGATGCTCTGTACCATCCGTGAAGTACCATAAGGGTTAAATATTGATGAATGATCTATGTTAAGTGCCCTGTAAAAGGTATAATCACAGATCGGTGTCCCAGCTAAGGTTGTAGACACTTGAGTCCTGCAACCACCCCTGCCTCTACCTTGGGTGAGACTTCATCTGCTTCACAGGTGTTGCCGAAAGGGCCGTTAGTTAGGGTTTTGTTGGTGCGCTCTTGAGCGTTGAACCCTGGGTCTTCCCCTGTGCCAACACAAGTTTCTGTTGTCGGGACCTAAAACTGTGATTGTTGGGAACTAAAGAAGAAAACTCTTTGTGTGAAATAAGCTCTGTGCGTAGATCTGTTGCCCTAGTGAGAAGTATTCTACTTGACCTATGAATCTTTGTGATGAGAAAGAAAGGTCAGATCTAAAGAAAAGATGTCAGATCTGCAAGAAAAGAGGTGGATACTGAAGAAAATAAGTCAGATATGAGTTCTCTATGCTCTAAGAAAGGTTAAAGTGGAAGTTTCTAAGCCAGATCTATAGAAAGAGGTAAGATCTATAAGCTCTGTGCTCTAATAAAGGTAAGAATAGTTCAAGTTTTAGATCTGAAAGATTTGTGCTCTATATAGGTAAGAAAGTGGAAATTTTTTGTTTCTGAAGCATGAATCTAGGTATGCTTGATAGATTTTGTCCTAGCCTGAAAACCAGGGCATTGTTAGATGGGGCAACATTTGATAGATCTGATAAGAATAATGATAGATATGTTATACCTATGCATAGAAAGAATTTTTGGACTAACCAATGGATGCAGGATCCTAGAAAGAAAGTTTTGCAGGCTAGCCACCATGACCCCAGTGCGCAGTACAGAAGAAGTTGCATTGACCCTATGTTACATTTGCATAAGACCAGGACATATTGCTAAGGAATGCCCTGGGAGAAAAACTAGCTGCCTTTGTTGTAAATCTATGGACCATGAAGTATTGGATTTTCCTAGAATGATTGCTAGACTTGAAAAACTGAATATGGAACAAGCAAACTCTGAAGGGAATCAAGGGACTAAAATTGTGGAAGAACCCCAGAAAGAATCAGAGATCATGTTACTGAAAATAAAAGAAACCATAGATGATCATAAGGATGTCATTTGTCAGAGATCTTTAAAGAACATGAGAAAATCGAAGTAAGAATAGGAGACTTCGACATTGACTGTGCCCTGGATGAGGGAACACCGATGAATATTATGACACAAAGAACTTGGGAAACCCTAGGAAGGCCTAATCTGGTCCCTTCACTAGGAACCTTTGGATTATTTAAACGCAAAATGGTAACCCTATATGGCAGAATTAACTATGAATACCCGTGGAACTTCGATAGAGGAAGAGTTCAAAGTCATTAGATTTATTGAGGACTGTGCCCCATTTCCAGCTTTGCTAGGAAAGATCTGGATTGAAAAAGACCAGATCCAGAGGAAAGAAGAAAAGGAAGCCTAGTTCTCTTCATTGTTAAACACCATGGACCTAGATGTCGAAGCTATAAGAGCATCAAAGGAACCATAGAAGACCGAAATATCTAATCCATATGATGAAGGAGTATTACCCTTGGATCTGAGGAAAGATCCTAGGTAGCGCGAAGTGACTATGTCAAGAGAAGATAATATTTAGAATGGAAAGATGGTGACCGAGACTAAGCTCACTGGGAAAAAGGCTAGGAAGCTAAGTAAGAAGAGGGACAAAATTGAAAAGTCATAGACAACTCCAGAAGGAACTTCGCAGAAGGAAAAATCACAAGAATTGAGCTTCACCGAGATATCAGAACAACGACATTTGGCATTTCGCCAAGGCACAACAATATAGTCATTGGACCGATATACCCGTTCGACTTTCGCCCCGAATGGGTCAAAAAGAAATTATGGGTTCCCACTAGACCGTTGGACAACACCAGAATGGATATAACGGAGTTAATGCAAGCCCCATATCTGTTGCAAGTAGCCCGTTGCTAAGTTTCCCTACTTAGTCCGTCACGCCACGCACCTAGAATAATTTTTGCTAAGTGAGAATTTGAGCCTGGAACTTGATATTACTTCACTATGTGATCATTGCCTTGTTCCCATACTGTCATCATTCAATTTCACACCTAAGCTAGTGGACCCAATCTTGTATGTCGGACGAGCTCAACGTTGTTGAGAAAGTAGCTGAAGAAGTTTTGATTGACCTAATGGCTGAGAGAGTGATGTCAGAGAGAAGGATGTCTATAGGTGTGCAAGCATCCTCGACGGGAGGAGTCCAAGCTTCTCCCTCCACTGCTCACGGAGCAGGACTTTCTAGAACCACAATCGAGACAAGAATAAAGCATAGAGATGATATTGCAAATGCCAAGTTGATCCCATGCATTTTTCCTTACATCCCATCTTTGAGTGGCAAGATTAACTGCAACAGTGTACCTAGGGACTTTGAGTACACCCTGATCACCGCATATCTTCCGAAAGGGGTGTGCGCAATACGTGCTGACTAGGATAAGCTTGTAGCATTGAAATCTAACGATTTTAACCCTGGAGATCGCAAAACCTACAGCATGTTAGCTCCGCATAAATACCTAACCAAGACCAAACGCATAAATCCTAAGATTGTCCCGCAGTCCTGGACCCAAAACCTCGTGCAGTCCACACTGATCAATGTAATGAAGATCCCTCATTTCAGCAGACACCAGGAACTCAATGCATGCATCTGGTTGTTGTTGTCTTGCTACCATGGTGGATATTTATAGTTGGACCACCGTATCACTGTGGATCCAAATCTGATCAATCAGATCACAGGACTTAGCATGCAAGGCCCTAACCCACAGGACTTTTACCCAGGAAAGACCTCTGACCGAGCACTAGCACAGTGGATAAAAGAAACTTATGGCGATGTAGAGAAGGGTACACGAGGCTACAAGGTAGCCTCTATCTAGAGCAACGCAGTGTGCCTTGCATGTTAGTTGATTGTGGGATAATTAGTTCATAAGAATAGACCAACACAGGTGACTGGCTTCGTAGTTGACCTCGCAGGGAAGTGCACCAAGGGACTACAGATGAATTGGGCACAGTATCTTGTAAACTAGTTAGATATGGATTGCAGAGGAGTGCAAGACCAAGGGTATGAGTTCCACTTTAGTTGGTTACTCATACTCATCGCTTTTATCACTTGGGAGATGCCAGAGGGAGCCACTTTCCCAGAGATCGAACCTTTCAAACCACTAGCCTTGAAGTTTTGTACACTGTGGTACTCCAGCGACATGAACAAGCAGTGGCAGTCCAATGTTGTCTTCCACACCTACTTCAACCAACTAAAGAATGCAATTCAATCTACACCGCGTGATGCAGGAGCATCGCCAACAACAAGCGAGTGGAGGACAAGCGCCAACGCATTTTGGCACATGATGAATTGTTTGAAATGTTTTGAAGTTTGATACACCAAACATAAATGAAGTAGTTAAGAAAGGGCGTACTTGTGATTGTAATCAGACCTTGAGTGTCCCGCTCTCGTCTGAAGGATTAAGAGGCATTTATGTTAATAAATGTAGGTAGATAGCTTTAAAGTTCTAGATTTGACAGTTTAGAGCGAGGAGGGAAATAGGATATAGACACCCTCATTGTATAGTTGTAACATTATTATTATGATGAGAAGAACATAGAGCATAGAGAAGAAGAAGCAGAAAGCTATGTAGAAGAACCCATGTATAGAAGTTCTGAGATTGATATATGAAGCTTTGATCCAGACTCATGGTGTTCAAATACTTTCTGTGTATGCATGATTGAATGTTATGCTCATGATTGTTTTACTCTTTCTGATATACATTTGCTTTTATGCCATGTATGTATGATTTCATTTTAAGCATTCGAAATCTGAGAGAGTAAAGAATGAGTTTCAATTTTTTCTCTGTCTGAGCAAGAGTTTTCCTGCAAGGAGTGCAGTGAAATTGTCCGCAAGGTGTGCGTTGACAGAAGTCAGAGTTCGTCTCTGGAAGCTCAGGAGGGATAACATTGTTCTCATTCTCGTAGAAGTGTAAGTTAAGCACAAGAGCTGTGCAAGGTGTGCGCAGACCAAGTAGATTCTCAGGGTTTGCAACCCGAGGGAAGAATTGAAGGACTACTGCTGCGAAGAGAGTGCGCAGAGTCTAAGAATTCAAATACTTGGAAGTATATGAAGAATTTCCGCAAGGAGTGCGTGCAGGAGTCTTCTTGAAGACTCGAGTTGTGGAGAAATCTCAGGAGAGATAGAGTCTTCGAAGTTGTCGAAGAGAAGCTCAAGAGCGCTATTGCCTTGAAGTGTTGTAAGAAGGTGCAGCGACGTTATTTTGCAGGTCAATAAGTTTCGTGAAAGAACACTTTGTTCATTTCGCGGGAATCATCAAGGAGGAATTGGATGGTCAGAATTCTCTGTGTAGAATTCATGAAGTCCTAAGAGCTGTCAGATCTTGCAGAAGAGCAAGGAGAGTTACAGTGAGTGTTTTTCTAAGTGCAAGCTCAGGACAAAATTGGGCCGTAGGATCTAAGTCAACAAGGGTCGTTGGATTCACTCGCATAATCTCATTTCGTGGATTCGCGAGCGGCGAAGTTGTGAGAGAATCGCAACCGTCCATCGGATGAGGACAGGTGGTAGAGATCAAGGGATCTCGTGAACTTGGAGGTTCCCAAGGTGAGAGCCCAAAGATTGGGTGCTCCAAGTTGCGAGTGGTAAAATCGCGAGGAGCTAGGATAGCCGTAGGATCCAGGTCAAGGGAGGACCATTGGATCAGAGTCTCATTGTGCTTATCGTGCATTCAGGGGTTTTGTGGGTTGAAGAACTGAAAGCTTAGCATTAGGATTCATGAAGTTGCGAAGTCCGAAACTCCAAAAAGGTGGGAAGTTCCATTGTGGGACCCACGTTGACAACATGTCAAAATTTTGGCATTTCGACATATCGACGGATAGGAAGTCGAGAATTTTGTCTCGAAAGTCCCGAAGTCGCGAGTTGCGATAAGGAGTAGCGAGGAGTTCAGGGTCTTGGCACTTCGGGTGTCGGGATACAAGGAGGTAGCACTTCGGGAAGCGAAGTCGCGAAGTGTCGAAGTTGGGCATGAGGGACACGTGGTAGAACCGCAAGGTGGGCCCATGTGATAGATAGGAAGACACGTGTTACCTAGTGAAAGGAGTCAACACCCGTTGACCTCTCACGTCTCGAGGATTCGTGATATTAGGCAATGAGAGTTCAACCCTTCAACTCGCGAAGTCACGAGTAGCGAGAACGCGAGGAGAAAAGTCAACATCACTTCTCGGGGCTTCGTGAAAGGAAGGTGTCAAGGTCGGATGCAACAACTTGCGAAGTGGAAAGTAGCGAGAGGAGCTAGCGTTAAGCTTAGTCGGTGGTCACACGTGGAGGCCACTGACAGAGGGGAGCTATACCCATTTCGTGATCTCGGGTATCACGAGATTGGAAAAGAAGAGTCCGGAGCCTCGACTCCCAAACTTGCGAGTGGCGAGTTGTGACAAGCACCTTTTGGGTTAGGCCTTCGTCATAGTGCTGTGGTCGCACGGAGAAGTGGAGCTCGCGCCTAGTACTGTTCGCGTAGGGGAGCTACCAAAAGGACCTGTGGATCGATAATTTGTGATTCTAGCAGGGAATCTAAAGAGTTGATTTGACTCGAGGGAGATAAAGAATGATCCTGTGAGCGGACTTCGGCCCAAGGGTCGGGGAGGTCTGCATTAGTTGGTATCAGAGATTGACTCTGTTTGTATACTTCAGATAGGGAAAGTGAGAAAGAAAATCTCAGCCATGCCGCCGAGAAGAAGAGACAGACAAACACCCGATCCTCCATAGGATAGGGAGATGTCAAAAGAAAGGGGCAGGCAGGTGCCAAATCCAACCATGGAAAGAGATATACATGACCTACGCGCCAGAGTCGTGGACATGGAAATAAAACAGAGGCGCACAACAAATGTTGGAGATGTCAGTGAATCTAAAAGTGAAGGTGAAGCTGGACATGAAGGAGAAGAAGTTGCAGCAGAAGATGCATCAAATGAATGCCTGATTAGGGCTGTTGCAGGAATGGGTGCTAGAGTAAAAATGGACATTTCAGTATATGAAGGAAACCTGGATGTTGAAGATCTTCTAGACTGGATTAGAGCTCTGGACACATATTTTGACTATGAAGATGTCGAGGAAGACATGAAGGTCAAACATGCTGTCACAAGACTTAAAGGACATGCAACTTTGTGGTGGGATGAGCTACAAGCAAACAGACGCTGTAAAGGCAAACAAAAAATCAAGAGTTTGGATAGGATGGTTGCAAAGATGAAGGCAAAATTCATTCCCAGGGATTACCAGATTACTTTGTTTCAGAGAATGCAGAATTTGAGACAGAAGCTGATGTCAGTGAAGGAGTACACTGAAGAATTCTACAGGTTGAACATCAGGGCAGGTCATCATGAAAGTGATGATGGAATGGTTGCCAGGTACATGAATGTTTTGAGATACGACATTCAGGATGAGATGAGCATGATGACCATCCAAATGGTGGAAGATTCTTATCAGATGGCTCTGAAGGATGAAGAGAAGCTGAGCTGAAAGAAAAGTCAAAGAGGCCGAGGCAGAAGTTAGCTGAGAGGCAAGACAATTGTCTAAGATAGAAATCAGAAACCAAAATAAGACTGGAAGAAACCTCATACTCAGACTAAGAGAGGTGGAAGCTCACAGAGAGGGCAATATACTGAACAGAGAGGACAATATGTTGATAACAACACTTTTCCTCGCACTAGAGGAAGAGGAAGAGGCAGAGGTGGAGTGATAAAATGCTTCACATGCAGAAAGAATGGACATAAGTCTTATGAATGTCTAGATAAGAAGAAAGAAGGAGGTGAGACTCACATTGCCGAAGTACAAAGAAGGAATGTTGAGGCAGAAGATGTTGAAGGCGGAAGATCACTGATGATGAGGAAAGTTCTCTTAATGCCAGAAAAAGAGGTGGAGAATCCAGTACATCTTTTTCATACTGCTTGCAAGACCAAGGATAGGGTATGCAAGGTCATTGTGGATAGTGGTAGCACAGACAATCTCGTTTCTATAGAGATGGTAGAAAATCTAGAACTGGAGACTATTGAACATCCAAGATCATACAGAGTTTCATGGCTACAAAAAGGACATCAGGTAAATGTCACTAAACAATGTTTAGTTGAATTTAAGATAGGAGGATATAACAATAAGATATTGTGTGATGTCATTCCCATGGATGTTTGTCATCTATTGCTGGGTAGACCATGGAAATATGACAGGAATGTGATTCATGACGGGAGGAAGAACACATACACCCTAGAGAAGAATGGGAGAACTCACATGGTGTTGCCGATTAAGGACCAGGAGGTAAAACCTGAAGTAAGCAATGTTGTACTTCTCATGAGTGGGAAGGAACTTCTTACAGAGGTTAAGAAGAAGGAGGAACCACAATTCATTGTGGTCAGGAAGCCTAAAATTGTTTTAACTAGTACAAGGGTAGATGATTTACTGGAAGCTGTTCAGAAACTGTTGGAAGAGTTTGCTGACACAGTAGTGGACGAACTACCTCGTTCGTTGCCACCGATCAGAAGTGTGAGTCATCATATTGATATCATACTTGGAGCTAGTTTACCAAACAAAGCAGCGTACAGATTGATGCCGCAGGAGAATGAAGAGGTCAAGAGACAGGTCCAGGACTTATTGGACAAAGGGTTGGTTAGAGAAAGATTGAGTCCATGAGCTGTTCCGATAGTGCTCAGTCCGAAGAAAGACAGAGGCTGGAGGATGTGTACTGACTCGAGGGCAATCAACAAGATAACCATCAGGTATAGATTCCCATTGCCAAGAATGGATGATTTGATGGTGTTAGCTCCCAAAATGAATCAGTCACTATGGTTTCATTTTGTGGTTGATAGCATGGTTATTGGTAGTTTTCTCCATTTTGTTTTAAGTTCTTCTAACGGAAAAACTTAGGTTTTTAATTCATATCTTAGAAATAAGTCGATCCATAAAGGTCTTTTCTTTAAAATTTCATGAAAAGACTTTCAACAACTAATGCGTGTTTCAAGGTTGATGATTAGCTGGTGAAAGCGACGATTTTCAACAGTTAAGGAGTACTTTCCTGGAGACCGTTAGCTGGTGAAAGTGCGGAACATGTGTGTTTCATCCACGTTTTCAGAAATCAAAAGATGACATGCCCAACACACGTCACGTAATCATTATAAGGCACTGGTGAAAGCGAATAATGATGAGGATTCTGTTTTGCACGTCTAAATCGGATATCAAAGTGGATCGTGTTTGTGAATACATGCTTCACGAGATAATGGCGCTGGATATGACGAATTCAAATTCATCATCATAGGTAAAGGAGCGGTACTACTCAGCTGGTGACATCAAATCCACACTTCATATCCCCAACACGCATCATCCACATGCATATGTTATGGTTTCATTTTTGAAAGACAACGCCGAGAGTTTTCACCAGCGCCAAACCTTGGCTCAAACAACAAATTACAGTGATTTTGTTTGAAAAATTGTCTGGGGTTCGAGTTGTAGATGGAAAGGAAACAAAGTGGTTCATTGTTAAGGAAAGAATTAGACAGTCTGTCCTTTTTACAAGCACATCCAGAGGTACAAAAATGCTTCTCAGACGCAGGCTGCATGGGATATGTTGAAAAGTTACAGAATGGTTGCCACCAAGCAACAACTGAAGCGTTTGCTAAATCGTATGATGGAAATAAAGCCTGTGTCGGGTCTTTAGAAATCATAGTTGATGAAGCCTCCATTGCTACAGAAACCATCTTACCTAGATTAGGCTAGAGCTGGTTCAAAACGACAGCAACCAAGAATCTCAATTTCAGAGCATATCTTAAGGTAGAATTCAGAAATGTTGCATGGAAGAAAAGCATGCCAGTTTCTCATTTGGAGGATGAATGGCAGGACCTGTTCAAAGGCATTCAACTCTATATAACCTCAGAAGGAAGGTATGACAAGATGATGCTATACCATTTCAAGCTCTTAGATCATTTCACAGGGAAAACTCTCCTAAATTTACCTTTCTTCTTGCACAAAAGCCTAACTAAAGTCTGTAAAAAGATTAGGGTTGAACCTATAAGTATGAAAAACACTCTTTTTCATTTCGGCCTAATCAAATTGATAATTCTAGAGGAACTAAGACAAAGAGGAAGGACTTGGCAACATTTTCTTTTTTGGGAAGGCTTTGAAACCCAAACTTAGCCCATGAATGAGCAGAAGAGAGATGGAAAAAGGAAATTAACTCCTTAGAGCAGCTCGAGGAAGAGGAGAACTCTTCTAGGACCACCAGAAGATAGGATTTCTGGCATAAAGTCTCACAGGTCAAAGAAAAAGTTAGATTTTGAAACCACTTCAGAGCAACCTACAGAAAAGAAGACAAATATTCTAAATCTACCATACACAGACTCAGAAACAGAGCCAGAACAAGAAGATGAAAGTCCAGCCATTAAAATCCCTGAACACTCCATGGATTTTGCACAGGATTTTGAGACTTTTACTCCCACTGATGAAGGTGAAACATCAAAGAGAAAAAAGTCAAAGAAATCACAAAAAAATAAGCAACTTAAATAAGTGATTGCTCAACAGGAGGTTTTAGAAAGAGTAATTAAGGAGAGATATAAAACTCTATCTGATAATTTCGTAGAGACAAATGAAGCATTTGAGAATTTGTCTCGTGAAAGTGTCAAGGACAAAAAGAGAAAGAAGAAAATCACCAAAGATTATAACAGTGTATGGTGGTTAGAAAAATGCCTTAAGAGGAAGATTAGAAAATTGAAGCAGAAGCAGAAGTCACACCCAGATCTACAAGTGCTAGCTCAGGTTGTTGTGAATATGCAAGGAGCAGAGACGCGCTAAGTTTTTTTATAAAACAACAGTTTTGGAGGTGAAAGTTTCTTTTTGTCCAAGACAGAGCTTTCACCAGCGCAAAGGGTAAATTTACAACCAGTTAGTTGGTGAAAGGCAGAGCTTTCACCAGCTAACCAACGAATCATAAAGTGAGTTAGCTGGTGAAAGCACAAAAATAAGTTTTGAAAGATAAAGATGGAGCAGGGTGATTTTCAAAGAATTTAAAGAAGTTCCAGAGCATTAAAGGATTAACTACTTAGTCAGAAAATATTCAGCATCAGAGATTCGTGGAGATTTTGAAAACCAAATGCTAAATCGGTCTCCTAAAGTTTCGACTATAATTAATTGTAGAAATCCAGCTATAGAAGACAAGTGCCTTTACCTTTTCCACGACACAATGGAGTCCAAAAGTTGATGAAGTACATATGTCAAATATTGATATAGAAGACAGTTCGAGTTCAAGCAACTAGTCTTTGTTATCGATTTCCTTAGTTAGTTTTATTTTCTATTTTTAGATACAGATCCAAGTTTTCAGGATCTTAAAAACTGATTGTAAAAGGCTATAAATGCCTATCTTTCCTAAGAGACAAGGGTTCAAACTGGGAATACATTTTGTGCTACTATATAGACTCTTATTGCATAATAAAATTACAGTCTCCTTTTGCTTTCAATATCATAAATGTTCATGTTTCCTTTTCTGTACTTTATTTCAGTTTATCTTAGCTTATAAAGATTGTCATCTCTTTATTGAGCTCATAGACTTGAAGTGAAGGATTTCTTTCTATCTTGCATTAAGCCCTACACCCAGTTGTATTCGACAATCAAGATTAGTGTTCTTCATCCTCCCCTTTCAAAATACTTGATTTGATTATTGTTTTCTGAAAGCACTGTTTCATTTGAATGTATGATGAGTTGTCTATTACATTAATCATTGAGGATCCCATTGTTCCAAGTATATCTACACATTATTTTCTTAAGTTACCAAGCATCCTTAGCCTACAACCCTAAGGAGTTTCTTGGAGTGATAACAAATTGGCGTCGTTGCCGGGGAAATGAAATTTAAGTTCTTCTTTCCTGGGATACGACACAGAGCTGATCTTTGATGATAGACACAAATTAGACATTTTAATTGGTTGTAATTATCTATCTGGCAACTCCACAAGTTCATCTTGGCTCCTAAGAGGATCAGTACTAGGGAAAATCCTCAAGAATCACCTATCACACCAGTGTCCAATCCAGAACTAATTCTCAGGAAAGGAAAGACAATTCAGTGTCAAGCCTCAAAATCAGATACAGAAGGTAATCCTCTTTTTAGTTCTGGAAAATCTACTACAGAAAAATTTGAATTCTTTTCAAAGAGTACTGATGAAAAAACAGCTGTAAATACTCTAGAAGAACAAACTCCTTTTGATCAACAGGAAAATAGCAATGATGATAAATTGATAGATTCAAATTTGATTGAAAAAACATCCAAGATTTTAGAAAGAAATCATAGCTCTTCTTCTTTTGATTCTTTTCATTCTCAGAAAAAGAAGATCATTTAAATATTTATACTAGCCTCCTTGTTGTTGAACATCTTCTCCAAGAGCTATCTGCTAAAGGTGAAGAAAACTTAGTTGGACATCTTGCAAATTTTTATAGAGCCTCATATCTGACCTCTTTCGCATTTGAAGATTCACCTCCTTCACATTCCCCCAGTGTTGAAGACTCGAAAAATAAACCATCACCTTTCTCACCTCTGATCGTTATGGCTGCACCACCTCCTTTGAAGAAGATGCAACAAATCCTAGCTGCTAGGTATGCACCACTTATATTGCCAAACCCAGTATCAGTCATGCCGATGGGAGACTATTAGAAGTATATGCCCAAATTCATAGGTGAAGGCAATGTGTCCACTGAAGAACATATTGAGGCTTTCTATAGTTATGCTAAAAACCTTAATATTGAAGAGGAAGATGTTTGGACACGAGTTTTTGTCCAAATCTTAGATGGCCATGCTAGCAAATGGTTCAAATAACTCCTTGCTAGTTCCATAGCTGGAATCGAGCAATTGGATGAGACCTTCTTGAAACATTGGGGTGATAGAAGAGATTTTGTATACTATATCACAGAATTTGGAAATCTAAGGAAACAAAATGGTGAGTCAGTCTCTGATTTCACTAAAAGGTTTAACCGGATGTACAGTAAAATACCAACAAAGATAAACCCTTCAGATGCTTCTGCCAAAATCACATATTCTGATGCTTTTGACTTAGATTTATGTTTATTGTTGAGAGAAAGGAGGTCACCAACACTGTCTCTTATGCAAGATGTTTCCCTTGAGGTGGAATCAAATATTTTAGCCTCTCAAAAGCTAAAGGGCAATTCTGATAGGAGAAGGCCAAGGAATGAAGCTTCTTCTTCATCAAGTGTTGACCCAAAGTTAGATAAAATGGCCAAGATGCTAGAGTCTCTAACCTCTGGGATATATAAGCTCAAGATTGAAAATAAGTAGCCTGTGAAGGGAAGAGGCACTTATGATTATGCAGGTAGAAAGCCAAATCAAAATCCTAACAACTTCAGAAGAAATAATCAACCAACATAGATTTTGCAAAGATAAAAGAATCCTACTGAAGATCAGAGAATAAAGGCCCCTCTTCAAAATGTTGTGATGGATGAAGATGAACGTGATTATCAAGAAGATGGAGAAGATAATATTCATTGTGTTGGAAAAGAGACAGGGAAATATTATTTGACACAACACGACTATGAAGAAGCATTGATGACTGAACAGATAGAGAATAATTCTACTGATGATGGCATTTTTACGACGGAAGATAAGAATAGATATAATCTCTGATCTAAATCTGATACTACCCAACAAAACACACCAACCTCTTCTGAAAAGAGCACAACCCCTGTTAAGCAAAAGGATCAGGCATCGGAGAATCAACAAACAGATCCCTCAAAAGCAAAAGCCTCAGCTCCTCCAAAGAAGACTGTTGCCCCTGTTAAGCAACAAATTCCGGAAAGTCAAGCCCCTGTTGAATAAAAAATCATTCAGAAATCTCTTTTAAATGAGGTAAAAGTCTCTAAAAAAGTCTCTGATAAAGTCTCTGATAAAGCCTCTGATAAAGCCTCTGATAAAGTCCCATATTCTTTCAATTTTGAGGCTGAAATATAGAAAATTAAAATTCCCATTCCTCTGGTTGAGTTAATGAAAAATGAAATATTCAAAAAGGATATCCTTAAAACTCTGGATCCCAAATCTATATCCCCTTCTGCTGATATTCTCAACATATATGATGAAAATCCAACCATTACTCTGGGCCAAATGATAGAAGATAGAGATGAAAGTTGTCCTCCCTTTTACATCTCTCTAAATATTCATGAGAAAACATTACATAACTGTTTGTTGGACTCCGGTGCTTCTCACAATTTTATGCCAAAGGCGGTCATGGATGAGCTTGGGATAGAGATCACAGTGTCTTACCACGATATTTTCTCTTTTGACTCTCAAAAATTCAAATGTCTCGGAATGATCAAAGACTTGGCTGTAACTTTAACCCAAGCGTCCATGAAGACTATGGTTATGGATATAGTAGTGGCAGACATACCACCTAAATTTGGATGTCTGTTGTCAAGATCGTGGATGAAGAGGCTAGGTGGCACTCTTCAAATGGATCTCTCTTACGCTACTATCACTGTTTTTGGAGGGGTAAACAGAAGGTTATACAGGGAATCACAGCTGGCATATGTAATCAGTGACGAACAAAATCCATCTAATCATCCTATCTATTATGTCGACACAGGTATGGGATCTTGTATTTTACAAATTGATGATTCATTACCAGATGCATTACTACTTAGAAAGCCCGCAGTTCAGCCCACAGAAGAAGAAGAGGATGATCTTTGGACCATGTTCTTTGATGGTGCTTGTACTAAAGAATCAGCAGGTGCAGGGGTAGTATTGATTTCCCCTTCTAAGAAAACTTCTCATTTGTCCTTTAAACTTGATTTTAAAGTGACTAACAATATTGCAGAGTATGAGGCATTACTTCTGGGGTTAAATGCAACCAAAGAGATGGAGATTAAAAGATTGCATGTATTCAGAGATGCAGATTTAATCATTCAGCAGGTGAATAAGTCCTTTCAAGAAAAACATGTTAGGCTGGAAGCATATAAAGATGAAGTTTTGAGGGCGATTCATACTTTTGTAGATTTTAAAATTTCATATGTACCTAGAGAAATGAATGAATTGGCTGATTCATTAGCTGTGTCGGCTTGTGCTTTCATACCTCCTCTGCCTCATAAATTGAATTACGGAATTCAAGTTAAATACAAGCCATCCCTCCCTGATAATGTAAAATTTTGGAAGGTTTTCGAAGACGATGTTGAACTCACTAGATTTCTTGCAATGATAGATGAGTTTGTAGATTTGAAAATTGACCAGGAGAATGAACATGACGATGAAATTGAGAAGCCAAAATTCAAAAGAAAAATTGCAGCACATGAAATTGTACAACTGTCTACCAACAAAATTCCTAAAGGTTTGGTCCCTTTAGGAAGGATTTTTGATAATAATGATGTAGCTGTCAAATTGGAAAAAGGGGAAAAAGATTCAAAAGTTTTGCAGTATAATGTAGCCAGTGAATAGGATCCTAAATATGTCAACTTAGCTTCACATTTGACTGAAAAACAAAAGGATGATTATGGAGAATTGCTAAAGGAATTTGCTGACATCTTTGCTTGGCAATATGATGACTTGAAGACTTTCGACACAGAGGTAATTCAGCATAAGATTCCCTTAAACAAAGATACCAAACCATTTAGGCAGAAACTTAGATCTTTTAATCCTTTATTGCTGCCCACAATGGAAAGGGAAATAAAAAAACTATTGGATGCCCGCATCACCATACCTCTCAGATATTCTGAATGGATTGCAAATCTTGAACTGTCAGAAATAAGAATGGAAACATCAGACTCTACATGGACTTCAGAAATTTGAATAAGTGCTCTAGGAAGGACAACTACCCTCTGCCCAAAATGGAACATATTTTGCAGAAGGTGTCAGGATCAAAGGTGATGTCTTTTATTGATGGGTTTTCTGGATATAACCAGATTGTTGTCCATCCAGACGATAAATAAAAGACTGATTTTACTACTCCATGGGGGCACGTTTATGTACGAAAAGATGCCTTTTGGATTGATGAATGCAGGAGCGACATTCCAAAGGGCGATGGACATTGCTTTCGTTGGAGAGAAAGATAAATTTGTCCTGATATATTTTGACGATATCACTATTTTTTCAAGCAACCATGAAATTCATTTGCAGCACTTAAAAAAGACATTCCTAAAATGTTGAAGGTATGGCATTTCTCTTAATCCAAAAAAATCAAATTTCGCACTTAAGGAAGGGAAATTACTTGGACATATTGTTTCAGCTGATGGGGTGAAAACTGACCCAAAAAGAGTAGAAGCAATTAAAAATCTGTCTCTTCCTAGATCAAAGAAGTACATTCAGTCTTTCCTTGGGACTATAAACTTTATCAAAAGGTTTATAGAAAACTTTGCAGAACTCACAAAGCATATTACTGCTATGTTAAGAAAGAACTCCGAAGTAAAATGGATTGAAGAAGCCAAACACTCATTCAATGCTATCAAGGAAGCCATTACGATATCCCCTGTTTTGATTAGCCCCGACTTCGCCAAGGATTTTTATATCTTTTCATTTGCTTCAAAAGATACAATTGCAACAATGCTCTTGTAGAAAAATGTCGATGATCAGGAGCAACCAGTTGCCTTCTTCAATAAAGTCTTGAGGGATGTAGAGGTAAAGTATGAATTATTGGAGAAACAAGCATATGCACTTATCAAGTCATTAAAATCTTTCAGAGTTTACATCCTTCAAGCCAAGGTAATAACTTACGTACCCTCCATTTCAGTTAAAGAGGTGATTATAAAACTCGACATAGATGGAAAAAGGAGTAAGTGGATAGCAAAGTTAATTGAATTTGATGTTGAAATTAAACCAACAAAACTTGTGAAGGGTCAGGGCCTTGCCAAACTTCTGGGAGAAGAAAATTGTAAACTGCTTGAAATAAATTTGGTAAGTGTTAATGCAGATAATGTTCAGTCTTTAGAGGATAAAAGAAGTGAGGAAATGTAGGTCTCAGATCACCTAGTTAATTGCAAATGGTACAGTCACATCATTCATTTTCTGCAAACTTTATCAGTCCCTTCAGATTTGACAAAAACACAAGGAAGGGCTTTAAAACTCAAAGCCATGAATTTCTACATCAATGACAACTTATTATTCTGGAAAAATCCAATAGGTTTATTTTTGAGGTTCATAAACCAAGAAGAAGTAGCTAAGGTCATGATTGAGTTCCATAATAGTGAATGCGGAGGACATCACTATTGGAAGACCACCGCACATAAAATCTTAAGATCTGGTTATTACTGGCCATCCTTATTTTCAGATGGGTGTGAGTTTGTGAGAACATGTGACAAGTGCCAAAGATTTGAAGGCAAACAACAACTGAAGTCTCTTCCCCTAAGACCTATAGTGGTCACAGGTCCCTTCCAACAATGGGGTCTGGATTTCATAGGTGAGATTCACCCACCTTCTAGTAGTCAGCACAGGTGGATCCTTGTTGCCACTGATTATTTTACAAAGTGGATTGAGGCTATTCCTACCAGGAACGCCAGTCATACTGTCATCATAAATTTTCTGCAAGAAAACATATTCGCCAGATTTGGTTTCCCTAAGAGAATAGTCACTGATAACGCTGCTGCATTCAAAGATAAGCACTTGGTAAAATTATGTGAAGAGCTAGGAATTCAACTAGTACATTCCACTGCTTACTATCCACAAGGAAATGGCTTAGCTGAGTCATCGAATAAGAGTTTAGTCAGAATTATAAAGAAGTTGCTTGAACAAAATACCAGAGGCTGGGATTCCAAGCTGAAATTTGCTTTGTGGGCTGACAGGGTTACAAGCAATTGGTACATCTCCTTTCAAGTTGGTATATGGTACTGAAGCCATATTTCCTGTTCAACTTGCACTGCCAGTTGCAAAGTTTTTACAAGAAAATGACTCTGAACCAAGTGATTTAACTCAGAGAATTCATAATTTGGTAGAGTTACAGCAAGATAGAGAGCAACTTTTGCAAAAGACAGAATTACACCAAGGAAAAATGAAGGAGATCTTCGACAAGAAAGTCAAACCAAATATCTTCAAAACAGGGGAACTAGTCTTGAAATGGGATGCAACAAAGCAAGAGAAGGGGAAACACGGAAAATTTGATGCTCTTTGGATAGGTCCTTTTGTCATAAAAGTAGTTCAGCAGAACAATACCTTTGTTCTCCAAAATCTTGCAGGCGAGGAAGTAACAGGTGGCCCTTTCAACGGGTGCTTTCTAAAGACCTATTTTTCATAAGTCTTTTTTCTTAAAGCCCTATTTTACTTGTACATATTCTTTTCAGTTATGTTTTCTTTGTTTTTATCACTTGAATAACTCCATGCCCAATGGTACTAAGCAAAACTATTTTTCAAATTTTCAAATTGTAATAAAGGCTAATGAGTCTAGCTAGGTTCTTGGTGACCTCACAGGGAGGTGTCCATCCCAGTTGGAGCCAAATGTTAGCGCCAAAAATGAATCAGTCACTATGGTTTCATTTTGTGGTTGATATCATGGTTATTGGTAGTTTTCTCCATTTTGTTTTAAGTTCTTCTAGTGGAAAAACTTAGGTTTTTAATTCATATCTTAGAAATAAGTCGATCCATAAAGGTCTTTTCTTTAAAATTTCATGAAAAGACTTTCAACAGATAACGCGTGTTTCAAGGTTGATGATTAGATGGTGAAATCGAATAATGACGAGGATTCTGTTTTGCACATCTAAATCGGATATCAAAGCAGATCGTGTTCGTGAATGCATGCTTCACGAGATAATGGCGCTGGATATGACGAATTCAAATTCATCATCACAGGTAAAGGAGCGGTATTACTCAGCTGGTGACATCAAATCGACACTCCATATCCCCAACACGCATCATCCACAGGCATATGTTATGGTTTCATTTTTGAAAGACAACGTCGAGAGTTTTCACCAGTGCCAAACCTTGGCTCAAACAACAAATTACAGTGATTTTGTTTGCAAAATTGTCTGGGGTTCGAGTTGCTGATGGCAAGGAAATGAAGTGGTTCATTGTTAAGGAAAGAATTATACAGTCTGTCCTTTTTACAAGCACATCCATAGGTACAAAAATGCTTCTCAGACGCAGGCTGCATGGGATATGTTGAAAAGTTATAGAATGGTTGCCACCAAACAACAGCTGAAGCATTTGCTAAATCGTATGATGGAAATAAATCCTGTGTTAGGTCTTTAGAAATCATAGTTGATGAAGCTGCCATTTCTACAACAACCAGCTTATCTAGATCATGCCAGAGCTGGTTCAAAACAACAACAACCAAGAATCTCAATTTCAGAGTGTTGGGGTCCTATAATTATAGGCGATTCGATTCTTCGACTGTTGATTTGGCGTTTCTCTCGTGATGACGAAGTATGGCTCGGTTGACCCCGTTCCCTCCCTCCATTATTTTCACTCGACCCTCCATCATCCTGTTGCATCTTTCATCCTCCGCTGCGCTTTCACTCCCTTATCTTTTCAACCCATTGAATACGCCTCACCCGCCTTCTATCCCTGAATAAAATGGACTTAGGATAAAAACATTAAATTAATAATCCTAGTTAGTTAGATTAAATAAATAAGGTTAGTATAGTTAAGAGAGGTTAAACTAGCTAATAAATAACTAGTTATTGATTAATTAATTAATAATTAATTAATTGATAATTATGTTAAAACCTAAGTTAGCAATTAAGTTAGTTTTGGGTTAAATAAAAATATGAAAAACAATTTAAAATAAACAAAAAATAAATAAAATTTAAAAATAAAAAACAAAAAACAAAATATAATAATTAAATAACATATAAAACAAATTATAATAAACATATTATATATAATATAAAAAACAATAAAAAACATTCAAAAAACATAAAAAACAAAACTTAATATATAAAACAAAACACGTGACCACATATATAATAAACAAATTAGTAATAAAACAAAAAATACAAAACATATTAAATTAAAACATAAAACACAAAAATTAAAAAACAAATTTAAAACCTAAGTCTACCCTACCCCCTACCTCACGT
>ML787118.1:218716-280551 GCA_009831015.1 Picea engelmannii
TCTTAGCTGCTCCCTTGCCTGGATTTTTCCTCCACTTTTTCTTCCTCAAGTCAACAACATTAAAACTCAATTCGATCCAAGACGTTCACTACCTTGCCCTGTGTAAAAGAACTTTGTCCATATCTGAGATGTGAATCACATTGCTTACAGTGCAGACCCCATTTGCCCAATGGCCCTCCTTGCTGTTCCAAATCAATCATTTAAAAACCCCAACCCATGTTTTTCATAACTAGCCTAATACCTCTTCAAACAAAGCTATATCAGACAGAGAGATCCCTCTCTGAGTCTTGGAGGGCTAGATCCTAGAATCGAAGTGGTTTTGATGTTGCCTCTGTGACTGCCTTACAGCCTTGGGCAAATTACATAGTGCTAACACAGAGCATATCTTAAGGCAGAATTCATAAATGTTGCATGGAAGAAAATCATGCCAGTTTCTCATTTGGAGGATGAATGGCAGGACCTGTTCAAAGGAATTCAACTCTATATAACCTCAGAAGGAAGGTATGACAAGATGATGCTATACCATTTCAAGCTCTTAGATCATTTCACAGGGAAAAATCTCCTAAATTTACCTTTCTTCTTGCACAAAAGCCTAACTAAAGTCTGTAAAAAGATTAGGGCTGAACCTCTAAGTATGAAAAACACTCTTTGTCATTTTGGCCTAATCAAATTGATAATTCTGGAGGAACTAAGACAAAGAGGAAGGACTTGGCAACATTTTCTTTTTTGGGAAGGCTTTGAAACCCAAAATCAGCCCATGAATGAACAAAAGAGAGCTGGAAAAAGGCAATGAACTCCTCAGAGCGGATCGAGGAAGAGGATAACTCTTCCAGGACCACCAGAAGATAGGATTTCTGGCATAAAGTCTCACAGGTCAAAGAAAAAGTTAGATTTTGAAACCACTTCAGAGCAACCTATAGAAAAGAAGACAAATATTCTAAATCTACCATACACAGACTCAGAAACAGAGCCAGAACAAGAAGATGAAAGTCCAGCCATTAAAATCCCTGAACACTCCATGGAATTTGCACAGGATTGTGAGACTTTTACTCCCACTGATGAAGGTGAAACATCAAAAAGCAAAAAGTCAAAGAAATCACAAAAAAATAAGCAACTTAAAGAAGTGATTGCTCAACAGGAGGTTTTAGAAAGAGTAATTAAGGAGAGATATAAGACTCTGTCTGATAATTTCACAGAGACAAATGCAGCATTTGAGAAGTTGGCTCGTTAAAGTGTCAAGGACAAAAAGAGAAAGAAGAAAATCACCAAATATTATAACAGTCTATGGTGGTTAGCAAAACGCCTTAAGAGGAAGATTAGAAAATTGAAGCATAAGCAGAAGTCACACCCAGATCTACAAGTGCTAGCTCAGGTTGTTTTGAATATGCAAGGAGATAAAGCAGAGACACGCTAAGTTTTTTATAAAACAACAGTTTTGGAGGTGAAAGTTTCTTTTTGGCCAAGACAGAGCTTTCACTAGCGCAAAGGGTAAATTTACAACCAGTTAGCTGGTGAAAGGCAGAGCTTTCACCAGCTAACCAGCGAATCATAAAGTGAGTTAGGTAGTGAAAGCACAAAAAGAATTTTTGAAAGCTAAAGATGGAGCAGGGTGATTTTCAAAGTATTTAAAGAAGTTCCAGAGCATTAAAGGATTAACTACTTAGTCAGAAAATATCCAGCATCAGAGATTTGTGGAGATTTTGAAAACCAAATGCTAAATCGGTCTCCTAAAGTTTCGACTATAATTAATTGAATAAATCCAGCTACAGAAGATAGGTGGCTTTACCTTTTCCATGACACAACAGAGTCCAGAAGTTGATGAAGTACATATGTCAAATATTGATATAGAATACAGTTCGAGTTCAAGCAACTAGTCTTTGTTATCGATTTCCTTAGTTAGTTTTATTTTCTATTTTTAGATACAAATCCAAGTTTTCAGGATCTTAAAAACTGATTGTAAAAGGCTATAAATGCCTATCTTTCCTAAGAGACAAGGGTTCAAACTAGGAATACATTTTGTGCTACTGTATAGACTCTTATTGCATAATAAAATTACAGTCTCCTTTTGCTTTCAATATCAGAAATATTCATGTTTCCTTTTCTGTACTTTATTTCAGTTTATCTTAGCTTATAAAGACCGCCATCTCTTTATTGAGCTCATAGACTTGAAGTGGAGGATTTCTTTCTATCTTGCATTAATACCTACACCCAATTGTATTCGGCAATCAAGATTAGTGTTCTTCATCCTCCCCTTTAAAAATACTTGATTTGATTATTGTTTTCTAAAAGCACTGTTTCATTTGAATGTATGATGAGTTGTCTATTACATTAATCATTGAGGATCCCATTGTTCCAAGTATATCTACACATTATTTTCTTAAGTTACCAAGCATCCTTAGCCTACAACCCTAAGGAGTTTCTTGGAGTGATAACAGATGGATTGCTTGAGTGGGGCCAAATTTTTTTCAAAGATTGATTTGAAAAGTGGATATCATCAGATTCATATGAGAGAAGGGGACGAATGGAAGACAACCTTCAAAACCAATGAGGGGTTATATGAATGGATTGTTATGCCATTTGGTCTAACAAATGCACTGAGCACTTTCATGAGATTGATGAATGAAGTCCTAAAGGATTTCATCGAAAAATTTGTCATTGTGTATCTTGATGACATACTGATTTTCAATAAAATAGAGGCATAACATTTGAAACATTTGGCTACAGTAATGAAGAGGCTACAACAAGAGAAGCTACTGATAAACATGAAGAAATCCTCATTCATGAATATAGAGCTCATTTATTTGGGATTTGTTATTTCTGCAGACAAGTTGAAGATGGATCTAGATAAGGTGGAGGTAATTAAGAATTGGCCATCACTGAAGAGTATATTTGAGGTTTGAAGTTTTCACGGATTGGTTAGTTTCTACAAGAAGTTCATCAGGAATTTCAGTGGAATTAGTGCACTGATGATGGACACAGTGAATAAAAGACATAAGTCTTTTCACTGGACAGAAGAAGCAAAGAAAAGATTCAATTTGTTGAAAAGGAAAATCACGGAACAACCAATTTGGTGTTGCTGGATTTTAAAAAGACATTTCAAGTAAAATGTAATGCAAGTGGATTTGCAATAGGGGTAGTCTTGAGCCAAGAAGACATGCCAATATCATACTTCAGCGAGAAGCTGAATGAAACCAAAGTGAAATACTCCACCTATGACAAGGAGTTCTATGCTATTATTCAGGCATTGAAGAAGTGGAGACACTATTTTATCCCTAAGGAGTTTGTTTTATACAGTGACAATCATGCTTTGATATTTGTGACTCAATAGGAGAAGTTGAATCAAAGACATGTAAAATGGGTTGAATACATGCAGAACTTTACTTTTGTAACTAAGCATATTTCTGGAACTGCTAAAAAAGTTGTTGATGCTTTGAGCAGGAAATGTTTGTTGTTGCAAGAGTTCAGAGTCAAAACACTGTGTTTTGATGATCTCAGGGACATGTACAGAGATGACCAGGACCTCAAGGAAACATATGAAGCAGCTGAGAATCCAATTCTTAGGGACAAAATTCAATGGAAAGAATACATGATCCAGGAAGGATTATTGTTTAAGGGTAATCAACTTTGTATTCCAAAATGCTCCATGAGGGAGAATCTACTGAAGGAGAAACACAGTGGAGGATTGGCTGGACATTTCGCTCATGACAAGACATTCTCAAAGTTAAATGAATCATATTTTTTTCCAGGAATGAGAGAAGATGTCAACAGATTTGTGGACATATGTAGAATTTGTCAGCATTCAAAAGGAAAGAGGCAGAATGCAGGCTTATATCAATTGTTATCCATACTTGAGAGGCTGTGGGATGTGGTAAGCATGGACTTCATATTGGGGCTGCCAAGAACCCAAAGAGGGTTCGACTCAATCTTTGTAGTGGTGGATATATTTTCTAATATGGCACACTTCATACCATGTCAGAAAACCAGTGACACAACTCACATTGCGAATCTGTTTTTCAAAGAAGTCATTCGACTTCACGACTTACCAAGGAGCATTGTCTCAGATCGAGACATCAAGTTCATGGGACACTTCTGGAGAACCTTATGGAAAAATATAGGAATGAACTTTTCATTTAGTTCAGCTTATCATCCTGAGACGGATGGACAGACAGAAGTTGTGAACATAAGTTTGGGAGACTTGCTGAGGAGCTTGGTGACAAAACATCACAGTCAGTGGGATAATATTCTACCACGGGCAAAATTTTCTTATAATGATTCAATCAACAGAAGCACAGGGAAAAGTCCATTCCAAATTTTTTATGGGATACATCCAAGAGGAGTTTTGGAATTGAGAGATTCAGAACATAATGCAACTAGGAGTGCTAGTGCAGAGGATTTTGCAGAAGCGATGAAGGAACTTCACAGCCAGGTGAAGGAGCGATTGTAGAACTCGAGCAAAGAGTATAACCGCAGAGCAGATCAACACAGGAGACAACTTCAATTTGAGGTTGGTGACTTGATTTTGGCACATCTAAGAAAGGAAAGATTCCCGAAGGGGACATATAACAAACTGAAGATGAAGAAGATCGGACCATGTAAGGTCTTGAAGAAATTTGGGGTAAATGCTTATGAGATTGATTTACCCGATGGGATCAGAATTTCTCCGATATTCAATGTCTTAGATTTGTACCCATACAAAGCTGGAGCAAACAGTGAACAACCAGAGGTTTAGTGGACAAAACAGATGACAGTTGCAGAAGAACCATAGATGGAAAACATACTGGACAAAAGAGTTAGTAAGAGGACCAGGAGAAAGGAATACTTTGAATACTTGGTCAAGTGGAAGGGATATCCAGTTGAAGATGCTAGCTGGGAGAATGAAGTAGAGATCCAAAAGCATGGACAGACCGTGCGAGAGCTCATGGACATGAGCCCATGAAAATTTTCAAGCGAGGGAGTATGATGCGGAGGACAAGCACCAACGCATTTTGACACATGATGAATTGTTTGAAATGTTTTGAAGTTTGATACACCAAACATAAATGAAGTAGTTAAGAAAGGGCATACTTTTGATTATAATCAGACCTTGAGCATCCCTCTCTCGTCTGAAGGATTAAGAGGCATTTATGTTAATAAATGTAGGTAGGTAGCTTTAAAGTTCTAGATTTAACAGTTTAGAGTGAGGAGGGAAACATGATATAGACACCCTCATTGTATAGGTGTAACATTATTATTATGATGAGAAGAGCACAGAGTATAGAGAAGAAGAAGCAGAAAGCTATGTAGAAGAACCCATGTACAGAAGTTCTGAGATTAATATATGAAGCTTTGATCTAGACTCATGGTGTTCAAATACTTTCTGTGTATGCATGATTGAATGTTATGCTCATGATTGCTTTACTCTTTTTGATATACATTTGCTTTTATGCCATGTATGTATGATTTCATGTTAAGCATTCGAAATATGAGAGAGTAAAGAATGACTTTCAATTGTTTCTCTGTCTGAGCAAGATTTTTCCTGCAAGGAGTGTAGTGAAATTGTCCGCAAGGTGTGCATTGACAGAAGTCAGAGTTCGTCTCTGGAAGCTCAGGAGGGATAACATTGTTCTCATTCTCGTAGAAGTGCAAGTTAAGCACATGATCCATGCAAGGTGTGCGTAGGCCGAGTAGATTCTAAGGGTTTGCAACCTGAGGGAAGAATTGACGGACTGCTGCTGTGAAGAGAGTGCACAGAGTCTAAGAATTCAAATACTTGGAAGTATTTGAAGAATATCCGCAAAGAGTGCGTGCAGGAGTCTTCTTGAAGAATCGAGTTGTGGAGAAAGCTCAGGAAAGATAGAGTTTTCGAAGTTGTCGAAGAAAATCTCAAGAGGGATAGTGCCTTGAAGTGTTGTAAGAAGGCACAACGACATTGTTTTGTAGGTGGATAAGTTTTGTGAAAGAACACTTGGTTCATTTCGCGGGAATCGTCAAGGAGGAATTGGATGGTTGAAATTATTCATGGAGAATTCGTGAAGTCCTGAGAGCCGTCAGATCTTGCAGAAAAGAAAGGAGAGTTACGGAGAGTGTTTTTCTAAGTGCAATCTCAGGAGAAAATCGGGCCGTAGGATCTGATCCAACAAGGGCCGTTTGATTCACTCGCATAATCTCATTTCGTGGATTCGCGAGTTGAAAGTTTAAGACCTTTGCATCAAGATTCACGAGCGGCGAAGTTGCGAGAGAATCACAACCATCCATCAGAGGAGGACAGGTGGAAGAGATCAAGGGATCTCGTAAACTTGGAGGTTCGCAAGGTGAGAGCCCAAAGATTGGGTTCTCCAAGTTGCGAGTGGCGAAATCGCGAGGAGCTAGGATAGTCGTAGGATCCAGGTCAAGGGAGGACCATTGGATCATAGTCTCATCGTGCCTATCATGCATTCAGGGGTTTTCTGGGTTGAAGAACCGAAAGCTTAGCGTCAGGATTCGCGAATTCGGGAAGTCTGAAACTTCAAAAAGGTGGGAAGTTCTGTTGTGGGACCCGCGTTGACTACGTGTCGGAATTTCAGCATTTCGGAATATCGGTGAATAGGAAGTCGAGACTTTTGTCTCGAAAGTCCCGAAGTCGCGAGTTGCGATAAGGAGTAGCAAGGAGTTCGAGGTCTCGGCACTTCGGGTGTCGAGATACAAGGAGGTAGCACTTCGGGAAGTGAAGTCGCGAAGTGTCGAAGCTGGGCACAAGGGACATGTGGTAGAACCGCAAGGTGGGCCCGTGCGATAGATAGGCAGACACGTGTTACCTAGTGAAAGGAGTCAACACCCATTGACCTCTCGTGTCTCAGGGATTCGTGAGATAAGGGAACGAGATTTCAACCCTTCGACTCGCGAAGTGGTGAGTAGCGAGAACACGAGGAGAAAAGTCAACATCGCTTCTCAGGGTTTTGTGAAAGGAAGGTGCCAAGGTCGAACACCACAACTTGTGAAGTGGTGAGTAGTGAGAGGAGATAACATTAAGCTTAGCCAGTGGTCACGTGTTGAGGCCACTAACAGAGGGGATCTATACCCATTTTCGTGATCTCGGGTATCGCGAGATTGGAAAACAAGAGTCGGGAGCCTCGACTCACTAACTCGCGAGTGGCGAGTTGTGACAAGCACCTTTTGGGTTAGGCCTTGGTCATAGTGTTGTGGTCGCACGAAGAAGTGGAGCTCACACCTAGTGCTATTCGCACAGGGGAGCTACCGAAAGGACTTGTGGATTGATAATTTGTGATTCCAGCAGGGAATCTAAAGAGTCGATTCGACTCGAGGGAGATAAAGAATGATCTTGTGAGCGGACTTTGGCCCGAGGGTCAAGGAGGTATGTGTCACCACGGATCACCCCAAATGTATTTCATAGGTTTAGACCTTTGATGAAGTTTAGCGCGGATTGCCACTTCACCTATATTATAATGTGCGGTGACGAGCATAAACAACAACTCCAATCCTACTACGAGATGACAAAGGATGACTTGGAGGAGATTACCAAGGAAAGGTCAACAAACCTCCTTGTTGCAGCAGAACCTGCAAACATGTCCGACGAGGAAATCCCTGAAGCTATGCCAGATACACCTAGGCTAAGAAGGACTAAGAAGGATGACAAAGTCGAAGATGTCCCTAGCACTTCCACAAAGACTACGTTGATCTCACCTACGCAGGGAGGCGATGGTGGCGAGCTAGGCGGTACATAAGTTGAACAAAACAGAGGCGAGGTTACCCCACCTAGAGAGGCAGAGGACCCCTCCATGAAAAGAAATATGACACCACCAAATCCCTCCTCCCAAAAGAAATTTAAGGCCACCCAGACCATGCTTAAAACTACCCTTACCCTAAATGACTTCGACTTCCTAATTGTCGCGTTGAACGATGTTTCACTCGAGCTCGCCGAAAAGAAAGAAGCAAAGCAGGAGGTTCTTTTTAGCTGAATCAAAGGCGAACTCAAAGAAGTGCAGCAAGCACTCCATTCCATCCAAGCAATATCTATAGTGCCTTTAATAAGAGGACCATCAGGAACAGGCAATGAGCCCACTCAATTGCACCAGATCGTTGATCAAGGCGAAGCTTTCCTTCAACAAGCTCAAGAAGACAGAGCACAAGCCATCCAAGCTTTGATGCAAGCACAAAAATCACTTCTAGAACAACAGAAGGAGGTAGAACGGGAAAATCTTTCCTTGAAAGCGCAGTGGGATGAGGAAAAGGCACAATTTCTAGTAGAGAAACTTGAATTTCAGGAAAGGATTCACAAAGCACTGCACTCTGTGATAGTCATAGAGGTGAAGATGGAAGACCATCTCCCACAGCAGGTGACCCAACTGGAAGAAGTAATCCAACAACTTCAACAACACATCACGGATCTGGAGCTCCACATCGTGCCCGAGACCCCTCAAGAAATAAGAGATCTAAGAGAGGCCACTGCTCGAAGTGTAGTTGGCCGATTAAAAACCTTGCTATGGAATGCAAGCAGCTGAGCGCTAGAAGCGCCCAGACTTATGAAACCCTCGCAGAGAATCTAGAATTGCAGATATTGGAGGCACAACTCCAAGAAGCAAAGCAACATGCAGACATGCTACAGGCAAAGATAAAGACTTTGACCCCAGTTGAAATAATGAAGAGGTTCGCAGAACAACGCACAACCCAACAACAGGTACATACACTGCAGAGTAAAGCGATGGAAGTATCCAAACGACTTTAGCCAATCCAAGAAAGGACATGCCAACTATAGTACGAGACATTCATTACAAGAGTATATGTCAAAATTTAGAAACGAGCATATAAATCTCAATTTAAACAAAAACGTTAATTTTTATCAACTGTTTACTTTCGTTTAAATTATGATTATGTGTTATTTCTTTTGCTCATTAGCAAGTTTCACTATTTTGAATAATGGGTTCAATACTTCATCAAATAATATCTTGGTTGGTTTCTCATTTTCATGAAATCATTTGGTGATATTAATTAATTAAACTCTTTTTTTCATTTTGAATCTCATTTCAAAATAATAATAAAAAAGAATTATCTATCATTTGTTTGATTTTGTAAAAAACCAAAATTAATATTTTTCTCTTCTCCACTAACTTGAAGCTTCTATAATTTTAAGATCATATTTGAAAGCAAATTATAAACAATGTTTGTTTATAAGTTATAGTTAGTTTAAATTCATTTTTTATTTTTCTAGATTTTGTTTTATTCACAATTTTTGGGTTATTAATTTAGGTTTCTTTTTGTTTCACAGGTTTCTATTATCAAATATTTGATACAGATCTGATTATGGCTTGATTTTATTATCCAAATACATTCAATATGATTGATCCAAAAATAATTTTGGATTGCTACAAATAATTTTACAAGCAACAACAGATAAAATTTGGAAAGGCGTCAAGATCAGACAAGCGATTTTACAGAATTGATTGCAGCCAAAACATGAGGAATTTGAACGGTTGAAAACCCAGAACCCAAATGGACCCATTTACCTTCCGCGTAGATATTTTCCCAAAAACATGCACGATTTGAGAGATATTGATGTCTTTTTACGAGGCAAATTTCTGGTGGCGAAAATTAATAGTGACGCTCAGATTGTTCATTCATTGTATAAATATATGAGAAAGTTCAGAGCCATGTGGATCCAAGAATTGGAGAGGAGGATTTTAATCCTTTCTCTTTTGTATATTATTGCTTTTGTAAACTTTTTGTTTCTTTTCAAATGGAGTAATGGATGGTTGGAATCTTTGGGAGAATGGATGAGTATTTTCGAAGAAGAATATGGAATTCCAGGTTTTTTAATGGCTTTTGTCCTGTGAGTAAAATGGTTTTATTTTCATTATAATATCTTCATATTCTTTGAATAATTGAGTATGCATTGATTTAAATAGGTTTAGTTTTTTTTTATCAATACATGGTTAATTATTATCATTTATGTATTAATTTTTCCAATCTTTAAAGTCTATTATCCAAAAAAATTCTTCCAGGACTACAGAATGGACAAGTGATTCCAAAAACATAATAGAACGGCATATATGCATTTTCGCTTTAGCCTTTTGTTTATAATGTTGTTATTTATGTTTTTTTTAATCCTGTTACATGTGCAAGTCTGGTATCTTTAGATTAAATGATCTGTGATGTGTAGGAGGTTTTATTTATAAATACCATCTATCATTTGCTTCATCAAAATACAAATGATGTGATTATATCTTCGATTTAAATAATGGGATTTATCTTTGAGTTTTAAATTGAATGATAAAATGAATAGATTGCTTCCATATTTATCTTGTTGTAATCATGTATAATTATGAGATCACAGGTTTATGTTTTTGTTTCCTTTTCTGTCATTAAAACCTAAGCTGCCAATACATGTTCTGAATTTATTTAGAACAATCATAAGGTTCATTGCAGATTTCTCTCTTGGACATGGCAGTTGGATGTTCACCACTCATGCAGATGCTTGGATACACCTCACTAATTCATTGACAGGATAACTTCTTTGTATTTTTTTGTCATTTACATATCATTGAAACTAGAATGTATGGTTCAACTTTGACTATCCACATGTTCATGTTTCATTAAATTTTTTTGCAAGATTCTTTAAATTTATAAAAGAAAAACAATAAATATTTTTATGTGTTTTCTTTATCTGCTTCCTAGAAGCAATCATTTTCACATCGATTTTCGTAAGTTTCAATTAAAACTTGCATCTTGTAAATCATGTAAATAAACGAGACTTGTATACCTTCTTCTTAAATACAACTACTACAGTTACATTAGAACNATATATATATATATATATATATATATATATATATATATATATATATATATATATATATATATATATATATATATATATATATATATATAGTGTTTAGTAATTAGTTAGTTATTTCTCTCTTTTATTCTCTTCTTTTAGGATTCTTAGATTGGCTAATGGAGCCATTAAACCCGCCAGAATGAGTTACACCAAACAGTTTGGGTTATTTAGACAACCTCGGACTGGACTCGCTCTTCCAGTTGACAGACGATCAATTTCGCCCATCAACAAGCCTGAGAAGGAAAATTTATGGCTAGAGGCTCTTGTTTCCCTACCATGACTATGGTCATAGTCCTCAGAGGAATCCATGATACCTAAGACCTCACACTGGCACCCATATTCAACTCCGATGTATCTTTTGAGAGCTCAGATAGGGTATCTTTTGTTCTCATTCACTCAGAAGTGCGGTTAGGCACAGGAGATGTGCAAGGAGTGCGCAGGATGAGTAAAGTCTCAGAGTTGCAAACCTGAGTGAAGTATTGAGAGACTACTGCTGCAGGTGTGCGCAGAGTAGAAAGGAATTCAACACTTGAATGTGTTTGAAGATCTGCCGCAAGGAGTGCGAGCAGGAGGTTTTCTAAAAGACTCGAAGCCGTGGGAAAGCTCAGAAGGATTTGAACCTTCAAAGGAGTCAAAGGAAGGCAAGAGACCAAGTATCTTGAAAGTTGAAAGGAAGGCATAGCGACATCGACCGCAGGAGGACGAGTTCCGTGGAGAGAGACACTTTGCTTAGTTCGCGCAGAAGTTCTCAATTGAAGGACGGACGGTCGAAATCCTCTGTGGAGAATTCACGAAGTCTCGTGAGCCGTCAGATCTCGCGGAAGAGATGGGGAGGATATGGCAAGTATTTCCAAAGGTTCTAAGCTCAGGAGGAGTAGAGCCATAGATCCAAGCCACAGGAGCTGTTGGATTTACCCGTGAACTTCTATATCGGGTTTTCGTAGGTTGGAGTCCCGTAATCTTTGCAACGGGACTCACGAAATCACGAAACACGAAATCCCAAAGGAACGAGAGGATCGTGTGGGCCACAGGAATTGGCAGAGTGGACAGGTGGCGCACTATCGATACGTAGTCAACCTCCATTGACCATTTCGGGGTTTCGTGGGGTAAAGACCCAAATTATTTGCATTAGGATTTGCGATATCGCGAAGTCCGAAGTCCCGACGGAAAAAGGGGTTGTTGAAAAGTCCAAGCTTGCGAGTGTATCAGAGTTTCGACAAATCGGGTCTTGGGAGTCGAGGAGACGAGTTTCTCAAGATCGTGACCGCCGAAATCGCAATAAGGAGAAATTTGAAACAGGAAATGAAAGTGTTAGCGTTGACTAATTTTGGGTTTTCGGAGATTGAAAGATAAGACGCTTGACCACCGGATTCGCGAAAGTGCGAAGTCTGATCTCCAGAAGCACAAAGGAGATTTCTTAAGTTAACTGTGGGTGCAGATTTCCCGAAAGGGAAATAGAAGAGCCATTTCCGAGAGCTCTTCGGGCCAAGGAGAGAAGAACAATCTTGTGTATGTAACCTTCCAACCCGCGGATTGAGGAGGGTTGCGTCAGGTTTGGTATCAGAGCTCAGAAAGGTTTATTTTCTTTCTATAGCAGGGAAAAGGAGAATTCACCATGCCGCCAAGGAGAAGGGAAAAGAAAACACCCAATCCACCAGAGGAGAGGGAAATGCCGAGAAGAAGGGGTAGGCAGATGACTGATCCAGCCATGGAGAGAGAGATGCGTGATCTACGAGCCAGACTCGAAGACATGGAGATAGCACAGAGGCACACAGTCAATGCTGGGGATCTTAGTGATTCCGAAAGTGAAATTGAGGCTGAACATGAAAGGGAAGAAGTTGCAGCCAAAGATGCCGCAAACGAACGTTTGATTAGGGATATTGTAAGAATGGGTGCAAGAGCGAAAATGGACCTTTGAGTTTATGAGGGAAATATGGATGCAAAGGAGCTTCTAGATTGGATTAGAGCTCTGGACACATACTTTGACTATGAATATGTCGAAGAGGACAAGAAGGTCAAACATGTTGTCACGAGATTAAAAGGATATGCAACATTGTGGTGGTATGAACTACAAGATGACAGACGCTATAAGGGCAAGCAAAAGATCAAAAGATGGGATAGAATGATCGCGAAGATGAAGGCGAAATTCATCCTTAGAGATTATCAAATTACTCTGTTCAGGAGGATGTAGAACCTGAGACAGAAGATGATGACAGTGAAAGAATACACTGAAAAATTCTACAAGCTGAAAATTAGGGCAGGTCATCGGGAGAGCGATGATGAAAAGGTTTCCAGATACATGAATGTCCTGAGATACGACATTCAGGATGAGATGAGCATGGTAACCATCCGAATGGTGGAAGATGCTTATCAGATGTCTCTAAAGGCTGAAGAGAAGATGAGCTGAAAGCAGGGTCAAAGAGGCCGAGGCAGGAGTCATCCCAGAGGCAAATCAGTTTCCCAGGATAAAAACCAGAAGTCCAAGGAGGACTGGAAGAAACCTCAGACTCGAACTAAGAGAGGTGGAACCTCACAGCGAGGGCATCATACCGAACAGAGAGGAGATTATGCTGATAATAATATTTTTTTTCCTCGTACCAGAGGTAAAGGAAGAGGAAGAGGTGGAGTAATAACATGCTTCACATGTGGAAAGAATGGGCACAAGTCTTACGAGTGTCCAAATAAAAAGAAAGAAGGTGGAGAAGCTCACATCGCCGAAGCACAAAGGTAGGATGTTGAGGCAGAAGATGCTGAAGGCGAAAGATCACTGATGATGCGAAAAGCTCTTTTGACACCAAAGAAGGAGGTGGAGAGTTCAGTCCAAAGAAACAGACTTTTCCAGACTGCTTGCAAGACTAGATATAGGGTATGCAAGGTCATTGTGGACAGCGGTAGCATGGATAATCGCGTTTCTACAGAGATGGTGGAAAAGCTGGGGCTGGAGACGATTGATCATCCAAGCCCATACAAAGTTTCATGGCTACAAAAAGGACATCAAGTAATGGTCACTAAACAATGTTTAGTTGAATTCAAGATAGGAGGATATAATGATAAGATACTCTGTGATGTTATTCCCATGGATGTTTGTCATCTATTTCTGGGTAGACCATGGAAATATGACAGAAATGTGATTCATGATGGGAGAATGAACACATACACCCTAGAGAAGAATGGGAGAACTCACATGTTGGTTCCAATCAAGGATAAGGAGGTGAAACCTGAAGTAAGCAACACTGTACTTCTCATGAGTGGGAAGGAACTTCTTACAGAGGTTAAGAAGAAAGAGGAACCGCAATTCATTGTGGTTAGGAAACCGAAGAATGTTTTGACCAACACAATGGTAGATGATTTACCCGAAGAGATTCAGGAGCTGTTGGAAGAGTTTGCTGACATATTAGTGGATGAACTACCTCGTTCGTTGCCACTGATCAAAAGTGTGAGTCATCATATAGATCTCATACCAGGATCCAATTTTCCAAACAAAGCCGCCTACAGATTGACGCCGCGGGAGAATGAAGAGGTCAAAAGACAAGTCCAGGATTTGTTGGACAAAGGTTTGGTCAAAGAAAGCTTGAGTCCGTGTGTTGTTCCAATAGTACTAAGTTCGAAGAAAGACGGAGGCTGGAGGATGTGTACTGACTCAAGGGTGATCAACAAGATAACCATCAGGTATAGATTTCCATTGCCAAGGATGGATGATCTGATGGATTGCTTGAGTGGAGCAAAATTCTTTTCAAAGATTGATTTGAAAAGCGGTTATCATCAAATCTACATGAGAGAAGGTGACGAGTGGAAGACATAATTCAAAACCAATGAAGGGTTGTATGAATGGCTTGTTATGTCGTTTGTCTTAACAAATGCATCAAGTACCTTCATGAGGTTGATGAACGAAGTCCTAAGGGAGTTCATCGGAAAATTTGTCATTGTGTATTTGGATGACATACTGATTTTCAGTAAAACAGTGGCCGAGCATCTGAAACATTTGGCTACAGTGATGCAGAGACTACAACAGAAGAAGTTGTTGATAAATATGAAGAAATCCTCATTCATGAAGACAGAGCTCATTTATTTGGGGTTTGTTATTTCTGCAGATAAATTGAGAATGGATCCAGATAAGGTAGAGGTAATCAAAAATTGGCCATCACCGAAGAATATCTTTGAGGTGAGAAGTTTTCACGGATTGGCTAGTTTCTACCAAAAATTCATTAGAAATTTCAGTGGGATTAGTGCACCGATGATGGACACAGTGAAGAAGAGACATAAATATTTTCACTGGACAAAATAAGCTGAAAAGAGTTTTAATCTGTTGAAGAGGAAAATCACGGAACAACCAATTCTGGTGTTGCCAGATTTCCAAAAAACATTTCAAGTGAGATGTGATGCAAGTGGGTTTGCAATAGGGGCAGTCTTGAGTCAGGAAGACAGGACGATAGCATACTTCAATGAGAAGTTGAATGAAGCGAAAGTGAAGTACTCCACTTATGACAAGGAGTTTTATGCTATCATACAGGCATTGAAAAAATGGAGACATTACTTGATTCCGAAGGAGTTTGTCTTATACAGTGACAATCATGCATTGCAGTTTGTAACTCAACAGGAGAAGTTGAATCAAAGACATGTTAAATGGGTTGAATATATGCAAAATTTCACTTTTGTGATTAAACACATTTCCGGTACTGCTAACAAATTTGTTGACGCTTTGAGCAGGAAGTGTTTGCTATTGCAGGAATTCAGAGTCAAAACGTTGGGTTTTGATGATCTCAGGGACATGTAAAGAAATGATCCAGATTTTAAAGAGGCGTATGAAGAAGCTGAGAATCCAATTCTCAGAGATAGAAGCCAATGGGCAGAATACATGATCCAGGAAGGATTATTGTTTAAAGGTAATCAACTGGGTATTCCGAAATGCTCCATGAGGGAGAATTTGCTGAAGGAGAAACACAGTGGAGGATTGGCCGGGCACTTTGGTCATGACAAGACATTCGCAAAGTTGAATGATTCATACTTTTGGCCGGGAATGCAAGCAGACATCAAGAGATTCATGGACAGATGCAGAATATGCCAACATTCGAAGGGAAGGAAACATAATGCAGGGTTGTATCAACCATTTCCCATACCTGAGAAGCTGTGGGATGCAATCAACATGGATTTCATATTGGGGTTGCCAAGAACACAAAGAGGGTTTGACTCGATCTTTGTGGTGGTGGATAGATTTTCCAAGATGGCACACTTGATTCCATGTCAAAAAACCAGTGACGCAACTCACATTGTGAATCTGTTTTTCAAAGAAGTCATTCAACTTCACGGCTTGCTAGCGAGCATAGTTTTAGATCGAGACACTAAGTTAATAGGACATTTTTGGAGGACGTTATGGAAGAAGCTGGGGACTAACTTGTCATTTAGTTCAGCTTATCATCCTCAGATGGATGGACAGACAGAAGTGGTAAACAAAAGTCCAGGAGACTTGTTGAGAAGATTTGTAAGGTAGCTAGATAGGTAGTGGAAGGGCCCAGAGGGCCCATAGTGATGATAGTGGAGACCATTCAATTTAAGGTGGACTAGGTCCACTATATTATTAAATAAGGCCCACTATGGTAGTCAGATATAATAAATGGGTAATTAGATATAATAAATGTAAGAGGACTTCTTAGAAGGTTCTACTTCTAGAAGATTCCTTCTCTAGAATGTTCTTAGGTGATGGTAGCACTATATAAAAGGGTTCAAGAAATGTAATGGGACATGAAGAGAAGTATTGTATTTGGAGCAATAGCTCAATAGGAGGATGCCCCCTCGAAGAGGCAAGTGAACAGGAGATGATCCCTTCCATAATTGGATCCATTGTATGGTGTTGCCCCACCCTAAGGGTTTGATAGTAATAAAGAATATTTTTCATATTGTTCTTGTATATCTGTTGTGGTTCTTTTGTATTTAGTATTGGGTTTTTAACAAGTGGTATCGAAGCACTTTCCTTGGGCAGACATTGTGGGCAAATATTTTTTATTTTTGCAGATTTTTTTTTCGGAGAAGAAAAAAGAGGGCCGCGACATTCCAGAACTTTTTGGTATATTTTTGTACAAAATTTGTAGAAATAGGTTGTATATATGAGTTCCTCTCAGAAACACATCCAAGTTGAAAAACAAAATCGTCTGAAACGGAGTCCGGAAGGTCAAGATATTGAAGTTTTAAAATCTGCAAATTTTCAGGGTTTTTTCCGCTGACGGCGGCGCGATTTGTTTTTATTTATGTAGCAGATGGAGGCTGAATTTTATCAAACAAATTACATATCTGAGTTCCCCTCACAATTTCACCCAATTTCAAAAAAAAAATCAGCCAAAACAAAGTCCGGGAAGTGAAGTTATGAGCATTTTAACTTCAACAGTTTTTTAGGGTTTTTCCAGAAAAAACTACGATTTTCTGCCGTAACTTATTGGGTGAGTTCATAGGATGCTCATATGGCTATTTATTCTCAAAACCTAAAAGAAATTCTTGAATCATTAAAATCCCAATTGTTTCACACATTGGATGACATATTGGATGCATTTGCACATGTCCTCACAGATAGCCTCACAGATGGCCTCAATGATAGTTTTCGTAGTATTCAAGATTCATTGAATAACATGCAAAATACATTTCTTATGGAGGGCCTCAGGGATGAATATAATCAAGAAATATATGCTTGGTATGATTTTGAGACAGATTGTGATGATTGGTATATGGATAGTTGTCATTTCTGGGATGGCAACCACTTTCATATTTTATTTGATGACTCTACTCTACCTTCTGTAGAGAACATCAATGTCCCACATTAGGAGCTAGTTACCAGCATTCAGTCTACATATTCTACAGTGGTATTATTCATTCCAGATTCTGCTATGACCCTTTTCCACTATGTGGATGGATCTTCTTATTTGGATTCACATGATAGGTTTCAGTCTTTGGAGCATCATTTGGAGTTGGTTATTGGGTTCCAAAATCTTCTATGGGGAGTTCACATGAGCACTTGGACATGGGACCCAGGCTTACAATGGTGGTTGGACTACTTCAGCATGGTGGATTTCCTTTCTACATGGGACTTTGGTTCTTCAGTCTTCTTCAACATTATAGTCCACAATTATCCATGGGACCCTGGTATATGGTTGTACATCAAGCGTTGAGGACAGTGCTTTCATAAGGGGGATGGAATGTAAGGTAGCTAGAGAGGTAGTGGAAGGGCCCAAAGGGCCCATAGTGATTATAGTGGAGACCATTCAATGTAAGGTGTACTAGGTCCACTATATTATTAAATAAGTCCCACTATGGTAGTTAGATATAATAAATGTAAGAGGACTTCTTAGAAGGTTCTACTTCTAGAAGATTCCTTCTCTAGAATGTTCTTAGGTGATGGTAGCACTATATAAAGGGGTTCAAGCAATGTAATGGAACATGAAGAGAAGTATTGTATTTGGAGAAATAGCTCAATAGGAGGATGCCCCCTCGAAGAGGCAAGTGAATAGGAGAGGATCCCTTCCATAATTGGATCCATTGTATGGTGTTGCCTACCCTAAGGGTTTGATAGTAATAAAGAAGATTTTGCATATTGTTCTTGTATATCTGTTGTGGTGATTTTGTATTCAGTATTGGGTTTTTAACAAGCTTGGTGACAGAACACCACAGCCAATGGGACAACATATTACCACAAACAGAGTTTGCTTATAACGACTCAGTCAACAGGAGCACAGGGTAGAGTCCATTTCAGATTGTCTATGGCATGCAGCCGAGAGGAATTTCTGAATTGAGGGATTCAGAATAGACTGTGACTAGGAGCGTTAGTGTAGAAGATTTCACAGAGGCGATGAAAGAACTTCACAGCCAAGTGAAGGAGCGATTGCAGAGTTCGAGATAGGAATATAAGCGCAGAGAAGATCAACACAGGAGACAACTTTAATTTGAGGTTGGTGATTTGATTCTGGCACATTTGAGAAAGGAAAGGTTCCCAAGAGGAACATATAATAAACTAAAGATGAAGAAAATCAGACCATGTAAGGTCTTAAAGAAATTTGGGGCAAATGCTTACGAGATTGAATTACCCGATGGGATCAGAATTTCTCCGATATTCAATATCTCAGATTTGTACCCATATAAAGCTAAGGAAACAGAGACAGGGAATAAGCAGCTGGTGATCCAGTGGACAAAACAGATGCCAATTGCAGAAAAGCCGCAGATGGAGCGCATACTGGACAAAAGAGTGAGCAAAAAGACCAGGCGAAGGCAATACTTTGAATATTTGGTCAAGTGGAAAGGCCATCCAGTTGAATATGCCAGCTGGGAGAATGAAGCAGAGATCCAGAGGCATGGACAGACCGTGTGTGAGCTCATCGATAGGAGCCCATGAAAATTTTCAAGCGAGGGAGTATGATGCAGGAGCATCTCAAGCAAGCCAATGCGCAGACAACGGACAGTTGGATAGGCGCCCATCGTGAATTTTGAAATTATCTTGAAGTTAATGCACCAATCTTAAATGAGATAATTAAGAAGGATCACACTTGTAAAATGTAAACGGACCTTGAGCGATCCACTCTCGTCCTTAGTAGATAGAAGGCATTTATGGTAGTTAATGCAAGTAGGTAGAATTGAATGTGTAGATTAGACAGTTTTAGAGCGCAAGAGGGAAACGAGATATAGACACCCTCATTGTGTATTGTAACATAAGCATGAGATTATGCCAATTGAGAGCATAGAGAAAATAAGCAGAGAGCTATAGCGAGAATTCCATATACAGAAGTTCTGGATCAATACAAAGAAGGTTTTGATTCAGACTCATGGTGTTCAATTATTCTCTATGTATGCATCTCTGAATGTTTTACTCTTTCTGTCATGAAATTGCTTTTATGCTATGTATGAATGATTTCTTGTTGAATGTCTGAAATCTGAGAGAGAGAGAGAGAGTAAGGGAAATGAGTTTCAATTGTTTCTCTATCTAAGCAAGAGTTCCTGCAAGGAGTGCAGTTGAATTGTCCGCAAGGAATGCATTGACAAAGGGTTTAGAGGTTTGTCTTTGAGAGCTCAGATAGGGTAGCTTTTGTTCTCATTCACTCAGAGGTGCAGTTAGGCACATGAGTCGTGCAAGGAGTGTGCAGGCCGAGTAAAGTCTCAGAGTTGTGAACCTGAGAGAAGTATTGAGAGACTGTTGTTGTAGGTGTGCGCAGAGTCGAAAGGAATTCAACACTTGAATGTGTTTGAATATCTACCGCAAGGAGTGCGAGCAGGAGGTTTTCTGAAAGACTCAAAGCCATGGGAAATCTCAGAAGGATTTGAACCTTCGAAGGAGTCGAAGGAAGGTGAGAGACCAAGTATCTTGAAAGTTGGAAGGAAGGCGTAGCGACGTCGACGACAGGAGGATGAGTTCCGTGGAGAGAGACACTTTGCTTAGTTCACGTAGAAGTTCTCAAGGGAAGGACGGACGGTCGAAATCCTTTGTGGAGAATTCGCGAAGTCTCGTGAGCCGTCAGATCTCGCGGAAGAGCTGGGGCGGATACGACAAGTATTTCGAAAGGTTCTAAGCTCAGGAGGAGTAGAGCTATAGATCCAAGCCACAGGAACCATTGGATTTACCCGTGAACTTCTATATCGGGTTTTCGTAGGTTGGAGTCTCGTAATCTTTGCAACGGGACTCACGAAATCACGAAACGCGAAGTCCTGAAGGAATGGGAGGATTGTGTGGGCCACAAGAATCGACAAAGTGGACAGGTGGCACACTATCAATACAGAGTCAACCTCCGTGACCATTTCAGGGTTTCGCGGGGTAAAGACCTGAATTCTTTGCATTAGGATTCGCGATATCGCGAAGTTTGAAGTCCCAATGGAAAAAGGGGTTGTTGAAAAGTCAAAGCTTGCGAGCGTATCGGAGTTTCGGAAAATCGGGTCTTAGGAGTCGAGGAGACGAGTTGCTCGACATCGCGACCACCGAAATCGCGATAAGGAGAAATCCGAAATAGGGAAGGAAAGGGTCAGCGTTGACTATTTTCGGGTTTTCGGAGATTGAGAGATAAGACGCTTGACCACCGGATTCGCGACAGTGCGAAGTCCGATCTACCAAAGCACAAGGGGGATTTCTTAAGTTAACTGTGGGTGCATATTTCCCGAAAGGGAAATAGAAGAGCCATTTCTGAGAGCTCTTCGGGCCAGTGGAAGAGGAAAGATCCTGTGCGCATGGACCTTCCAACCTGCGGGTTGAGGAGGGCTGCGGCTGCGTCAAATTCTCAGCATAAGGAAAGTTTAAAGTTCTTAGACCACTAATCATGTTGTTATAAATATTTGAGGTGCATTTAATACAATTGGAAACAATATTCATTTGAAATATCATAATGTATCTTATCGTGTATTATAAAAATTGATTGTAAACAAGACCACAAGAAAGTGTCACTTTTTGACAAACACATCTCACATTTTTAAAGTATGTACCAAAATGATTCAAAAGTATTATATTAGAAGAGAAAACATTGACAACCCGACCAACCAAATTATTTTACCTTCATTGACATGTTTCCTCATTCTGATATGAAGTTAATTGGAGTGGTTAATAGACTAGTCCATAATTTTTGGCATGAACATATGATGCCTTCATCCAATCATAAGAGGCTACTAAAGTTGAGAAAAGGTTCTGGTGATTTTGAATACCATGTTAAACACATTCTTGACATGTCATAGATGAAAATTTATGAGAGATTCAAGAATGAGGACAAGGAGATGGACCTTGGCTAAAGATCTTTCGAGAAACACAAACATCGATCTATTAGAATATGCATAGACTGTAACCCATGCTCCTTTAGACAACACATAGAATTTGGTTATTATTATGACACATACATAGAATTTGGTTATTATTATGACACACATATCCACATCCATTGTGTTTTTCATACTAACCATGTGCAAGAATGTTGAGGCATACAACCACCAATTTCATCAAAAGACTTTATTCATAGCATCATGTCCAAGGCCCAATGGGAAAATAATATGAAAAATATTTTATAGATGGGACATGTCCCAAGTGTAGTGGATTTTCATTATTAAGCCAATGAATTAATGAAAGTAAAAACCATGAATTTGGAAAGATGGTGGTTGACATGCAAAGCTTCAAATATGTTACTTATGAACAAGAATATGGGAAAGAAATAAAAATATAGCTTTGGTGATATCACAAGTGAGAATACATTCTTTTAAATTAGACTTGAAATTTTTACATATATTTTGAAAATATAACATTCTAATTATGATCTAATTTTTGTGTCAATGAATACAAGTATGTAATTTCATGAAGAGATTTTTTGAAAAAATCCGTCAATATGTTCAACATGCCCATGTAGTATGATGAAGAAATTTAAAATATGCATTTTTTTCTTTAAATACAATATATTTAACTTGCATCCATAGTTGACATTGACATTGTTGACATTGGACTTGGCATTGAAATTGTTGACATTGGACTTGGTTGCTCATAAGAGCTCAAACAATACACCAACTACCATAATTTTACACTCCATATAAAGAGCAGTGCACTTCAAATTTGAGTTCCAAGTGTTGACTCAAAATAAAATTATTATTAGTTTCTGTCTCATCATCTGTTATTCAAGCAATACCTAAAAATTGAAATTGAATGTTTAAAATGAATATTTTGATCATATATTTTTTTGGAGAATGAATCAATCTTTCCAAAAGGATTACTTGAAAGCGTTTCGAGTGTGTCAAATATAATGATACAAAATTGAAGTGTCATCGGTGTTGAAATATTGTAACTGCAAATAGTATTATATTTATTATTGATGTATTATTAATTAGATCAATCCTATTTTATGGATTGTTCATGTTGGGTATTGTAAATGACCAAAACCCCTTTTGTGGATTGGTCAAACCCTAATTGTAATAGGCTAAATGAAAATTCAGCCCCAGAATATATTAAAGTGGTTATAAACACCCAGAATGAGAATTCGGCCCTGCCAGTGAAAAGACACCTCAGTTCAGCACCTGCCAGATTGTATAAATAAGAGAGGTTAGCGCCTCATGTGTTCACTCACTCAATTTTTCATTAGAGCGCAAGTTCAGAGTTGCAGTTGGAGAAGAAGGAAGAGAGAGAGAGGCACATTCTTGGGATATGACTTTCTGTATTGTTTGAGTTTTCTCTTGGCATTGTATTGGCTATCTATATTAGGGAAGATTTTGTTGGGTTTTCTCCCCCATGAGGATTTCCCATGATAAATGATGTGTCTCTTGTGATTGTGTATTTATTAGTGATCCTATATATGCTATGATTAATATCTAGTGAATTGAAAAGAATCCTAATAATAGATTAAACCTTAACATGGTATCATAGGTAAGCTAGAGCATATTTCACAAGAAGAAGAAAAACGTCATTGTTGCCATACATGAAAATTAAGGCTTTTTATTGAAGAAGAATTTCATCCCCAAATCCATCTATAAATGTGCACCCTTCCTCAAGGAACACTTTGGCATCATTAGTGCACCTTTTCAGTGGCTAGATCTCCCGGAAAGTGAAACCCTAGTTTTCACCAGGTACGAGAAAACTAGAAGTACCACAAAACTAGAAACACCAATTCAGAAATCCACTGATCAAGTTTGAATGGGTAAAAGTTGGATTTTTTGAAATCTAACCACATCAGGATACTCGCCTCATCCAAGCACACCTCCTGTTAAGTTCAAAATTCAATTTTGAGCATTTTCATTTTCGGTCATTTTCCTAGCTCCAGGTAAAAGATGTCTACAAGCACTAAGCTTGTTGACAAGCTAGAAGGTGTGGAAAAATTTCATTCCTATAAGTATAGGATTGGAATCATTCTTGAAGAGAGTGACCTAGAAAGATTCGTTAAAGAAGAAGTACCAGAACCCATTGATGTTGCAGATAAAGAAAAGCACCAAAAGGACACAATTAGGGCTAAGAGAATCATTGCATATTCTATCAAAGATCACTTGATTCCTCAAGTATCTTCAAAGAAGAATCCAAAAGAAATGTGTGATTCCCTAACCATATTATATGAAGGAAAGAACATAAATCAGAAGATGAATATAAGAATGCAACTCAATAATACAAGGATGCATAAAGGAGAAACTATCTAGGAATATTTCTCTAGAATATCAGAATTCAAAGAACAACTAGAAGAAATTGGAGATACCATAGATGAAGACAAACTCATAATGACGACCCTTAATGGTCTCATAAGACCTTGGTATGCATTCATACAAACTATTTGTGCTAGAACAGAGAAACTAAAATTTGACAATCTTTGGAAAGAATGTATTCAAGAAGAATCAAGAGTAGCTAGCTGCGAATAATTACTATGAAGAGATGAAGATAATTCCCTAGCTACTCACACTAAGGGAGGAAGAAAGAAGTCTCATTTCCATAAAAGAACTCATAAAGAGTCTCAATCCCCAAAAAAAATCATACATAAATAATCTCAACTAAAGAGATTCGAGAAGAAAGGACAAAGAAAAGAGAGAGATTTTTTATCTTACCAATACTACCATTGTGACAAGATGGGACATATTATGAGACATTGTCCAGCTAGATGAGAAGAATAAAAGAGAAAAAACAAGAGGCATCATGCCCATGTAGTTGAAGATGAAGAGCCACCCACAAAGATGTTAAAAGAATGAATTGAAGACTATGTTCTAATATCGGCCCTCTCAGGATCAATTAAACCTGGAGTGAACACTTGGCTCATTGATAGTGGTGCTTCCAAGCACATGACAGGTCAAAGAGACATTCTCTCTTGCCTTTTAGAAAATAATTTTTCTCATAAATGTAGGCTTGGAGATGATTATCAATACCCTATCAAGGGAGTAGGATAATCAAAGTACAAGCTGAATTCAAGAACTCCAATGAAGATGAAGGATGTACTCTATGTACCAGGTTTGAAAAAGAAGCTACTCTCCATATCATCTTTAGAAAATAAAGGCTTCAAACTTGCCTTTATAGATGGAGAAGTTCTTATGTTGGCTAAAGGAAAAACCATGAAATAAGCAATTGTTATTGGAAAATATGAAGGTGGCTTGTATAATCTAAAGGGTCACTCAAAAGAAGCCATGACCCATGCCATTGAGAATCCATGTGAAATTTGGCATAGAATATTATCCCACATCAACTACAAGGCATTACCATATGTATGCAAGGAAGTCACAGGTCTACCATAACTCAAGGTTGACCATGAAGGTGTGTGCAATGGATGTGCACAAGGGAAGAACATCAGGAACCCTTTTTCCGAAGAGAGACAATAAAGCAGAAGGAGTCTTATAACTCATTCACTCAGATGTGTGTGGCCCAATGCCATCATCCTCCATCAATGGGTATGTATACTATGTATCTTTTATTGATGACTATTCTCGTAAAACCTAGGTTTACTTTTTGAAATCAAATGATGAAGTGCTCAGTAAATTCAAGGAATTCAAAGCCTTGATAGAGAATCTTTATGAAAGAAAGATCAAGATACTTAGGTCAGATAATGGAGGAGAATACACCTAAAAAGAGCTTGTAAACTATTGCAAAGATGTCGATATCAAGAGGGAGCTCACCACTCCCTACAATCCTCAACAAAATGGTGTAGCAGAAAGAAAGAACATAACTATAATGGAAGCAGTGAAGACCATGATCCATGATCAATATCTCCAATGTGCTTATGGGAAAAAGCAGTAAGAACAACAATATATGTACAAAATTGATTGTCCCATAGTGCACTTGGGTTCAAGACCCCTGAAGAGATGTTCTCCGGAAAGAATCTAGAAGTAAGCCATCTCAAAATATCCGGTTGCCCAGTATTTGTACATATTCCAAAAGAGAAGAGAAACAAGATGGACCCTTCAGGAAAGAAGGGAATATTTGTTGGATACTGTGAAGTCTCCAAGGACTTCAGATTTTATATACCAATTCACCATCATATTGAGATTAGAAAGAATGTGACCTTTGATGAATATGTAGCACTCAAGAAATCAAGAAGATTCTAGCTTGAATAAGTATATGAAGAGGAACCTATAGCTCCTAGAGTTGCAGAACCAGTGAGGGAATTCATAGCTTCCCCTGATGACTAAATTCTAGAATATCATGACATAGTATAATTTCAATAACCTCCCTAGATGAATATCTCCCACAAGAGAAATCCATCTTGGGCAAGGGAACTCATTCAAGATGGAGAGAAGTATGGTGTCCCTGAAGGAGAGAAGTAAAGAGACCTAATCCATTCTCCAGTTATATGGCTTTGACGTGTGATATCTTAGAGAAGGATCCTACCTGCTTTGAAGAAGCTATTCAGAAGAAAGAATGGGCACATTCCATGACAGAAGAATACCAGTCCATCATAAGAAATGATGTATGGGAAATAGTTCCCAGACCGAAGAGCAAGGATGTGGTATCTTCCAAATGGATTTTCAAAATAAAGCATGTTGTTGATGGAATTATTGAGAAGTATAAAGCAAGGTTTGTCGCTTGTGGATTTTCTCAAAAGGAAGGCATTGACCATGAAGAGACATTTTCTCCTGTAGCTAGATACACTTCGATCAGAACCATCATAGCCCTTGCAGCTAATATGAAGTGGAATTTACACCAACTGGATGTAAAGAAAGCTTTCCTAAATGGTGTCAACGAAGAAGAAGTGTATATAGAACAACCTCAAGTATTTGAGGTTGAAGACAGGAAGACTCATGTCTACAAGTTGAAGAAGGCTTTGTACGGGTTGAAGCAAGCTCCTAGTATAGGTATACATTTTAGATGTTAGTTCTCAGATGGCGGTAATGAATGAATCGCGGCTTCTTATCTGCATTTAAGATGGCAGTAATGAATGAATCACCCCCTTAGATATGTGCTATAATTTTGCGTTTCCTCACATCAGTAAATCCATGGCATAGGGGTAAGCATAACCTTCGCGGTTGCTTGTAAATCCATGGCGTAGGAGTAAGCATAAGCTTCGCAGTTGAAAACTTTTTGTGTAGTACCATGGATGGAGAACACTGTAGCATGAAAGAGGAGCAATCTTAGGTTAAGACTAGAGGTATGGTTTGTTGTGTTGAGTTGTTTAGAAATTTCTTATAAAAATTGTTTGTGTAGTAGCATGGATGGAGAACAATTCCACTTGAAAGAGGAGCAACGTTTGGTTAAGACTAGGGGAAGGGTTTGTTGTGTTGGGTTGTTTAGAACTTTCTTATAAAAATTGTTTGTGTAGTAGCATGGACGGAGAACACTGCAGCCTGAAAGAGGAGAAGCATTTGGTTAAGACTAGGGGAAGGGTTTGTTGTGTTGGGTTGTTTAGAACTTTCTTATAAAAACTGTTTGTGTAGTACCATAGATGGAGAACATTGCAGGGTGAAAGAGGATCATCTTTTGGTTAAGATTAGAGGAAGGGTTTGTTGTGTTGGGTTTTTTATAACTTTCTTATATAAGTGAAAGTGAAAGGGTTGATTGTGGGGTTGGGGTTGGAGTTGAAGTTTAACATCTTTATAAATAAGGAATGTGTGTACTTGATTTAAATTTAATTTTGGTTTTTATATATTTTGTGTAAATGTTTTAAATGTATATTTTGGGGATTTTTCCTATTTCCATAATACAGACGGAAGAGAATTAATCATTATTTATAACAAATAATTAGATTTATTTTAAATTTCATTTTATAGCTTGGGAAGAATATATAGAGTTTAGCCTATTCAATATTAAGAACATACAAAGTTCTTCAAAGAAATTATAAAAACAAACAAAATCAAATTAAAATGAAAGACTTTATTTTTATGATCAATTGTACTTTAAAATAGATTGTTTAAATAGTGATTGAAATGTTTTTTGAAACCTTCCATGTTTTAGGTGGCCCTCAAAAAAATTATAAAAACAAATAAAATCAAATTAAAATGAAAGACTTTATCTTTATGATCAGTTGTACTTTAAAATAGTTTGTTTAAATAGTGATTGAAATGTTTTTTGAAACCTTCAATGTTTTAGGTGGCCCTCAAAGAAATTATAAAAACAAACAAAATCAAATTAAAATGAATGACTTTATCTTTATGATCGAAATTGTACTTTAAAATAGATTGTTTAAATAGTGATTGGAATGTTTTTTGAAACCTTCCATGTTTTAGGTGGCCCTCAAAGAAATTATAAAAAAAAACAAAATCAAATTAAAATGAAAGACTTTATCTTTATGATCAATTGTACTTTAAAATAGATTGTTTAAATAGTGATTGAAATGTTTTTTGAAACCTTCAATGTTTTAGGTGGCCTCTTCAGCCAATAAATGAAGTTTTAATAATGCTAGAAAAAAGTGTTAAGGTAAGATAAAATAGGAAAATGATAGGCTAGGTATGGGCACAGAATGTAACTCCATAATTGGATGTATTTCATTAACTTTAAACCTTAATAAATATACATTTGGATGAGTGTTGGTCTTTTTCTTCCAAACGACTCTTCCTATCACCTAAGAATCTTCACATTTCTACTATTTACAATATTATTTACAAATTACAATAATGAGAGGATTAGGTAGAAACAATAAACATTTGTTTCCTATTTAATCTTGACCTAGCTCTAGCATTATGAAAAATTCATTCTCCTCCAATTATGGGTGGAGGGTCCACTCAAAACATTGGAGGTTTCAAAAGAAATTTCAAGCACTATGATGAACAACTCCAAGAACCTAGATACTCAAATAGTTCTTTTAAACTGGTTAAATTAATTTACTAAAACGTTTTTAACATATATGTGTATTAAATCACTAAATAAATAAGAATAACACATTATGCCTTCTGTCATACACCTTGGACTCTTATAATGGAGTAGGGAATAAATGAAGAGCAATGCTAGAGAATAAATGTAGAGCAGTGGCATGGAATAACTATTGATTAGTGGAAAGGAATACATGTAGAGCAGTGGGTTAGAAGAAAACAAACTGTTTAAGTTTTATCTTAATTTCTCCAAAAGTATGTTATTTCTAAGCACTTTTGTTGAAAGCACAAAGACTTTGTATTGCAACTATTTAGTTGTTGAATAATATATTGAGTGTGCAACATGGTTTTTTCCTCTTGAAGGGGTTTTCCCCATGATATCATGTTGTTAATGGTTTGTTATTTATTTCATTTGTTCGCCATTGTACCGCTTTCAGTTTTTATACATTCTTCTCTCATAGATTATTGTAAGAAGCACATTCCACACCTCTTCTTCCTTTCATTTGGTATCGAATCTTGATCACCTCGGATCTAAGGTCTTAGGGTCAATTTTTTTTTTATCTAATCTTTGTTTGAGTGGGAGCTTGTGTAGAAGGAAATCTTGTTGCAAGGAAATGGTGAGCACATCTAGATTAGAAATGGGGAAGTTTAATGGCACTAAATTTATGATGTGAAATCTCAATATGAAGGATCTTCTCATAGATCGAGATCTATCAGTTGCAATATCTGGTACTAAACACAATAGTATGAAATATGAAGAGTGGTTGTTGTGGAGAGAAAGATGAGAAGCCTTATCATGATTTGTTTGGATGATTCAATATTGTTGAATGTTTCTGAAGGAAAAAATGCAATGAATCTTTGGAAGAAGTTAGGGGATTTGTATTAGGTGAAATCCTTAGTTCGTAAATTTTTTCTACAAAAAAATTGGTTTCCTTGAGTGTGGGTGATGGCAATTATATAGCTCAGTACCTAAATGCATTTAATACTATTGTGAGCTAGCTGATCTTAGTTGGAGTGAAGATGGAAGATGAGGATCATTGTATGACCCTTTTGTGTTATTTTCCAGATTCATGAGACAATTGATGGCCATTGGAAGCACTGTAAAAACATCGGTGCTTGATGAGGTCGTTGTTGCTTTTCTATGAGAAGAGGTGAGGTGGAAATATTCTAAATCTACCAAGGAGGCCTTGGATATTCATGGACTATTGAAGGAGAAAGGAAAGAAGAGAGAAAAGGGTAGATACAAATCCCATGGGAGACATAAGTCTCTTCGAAAGTCCAAGAAAATATGTTGGAATTGTGGCAAGATTAGGCATTTTAGAAGGGATTGCGAGGAAGAGAAGAATAAAATTACGAAGGAAAATAATGATTTTCATGATGAATCTAAAAAATAATCTGAAGAGGATGGTGGAGATGCCTTTGTTGCAACTTTGGCAACATGTGTAAGCTAGAGTGCATGGTTGATAGAGAGCTTCTGTCCATATGCCTTTCAATTAGAATTTGTTTTAAGTGTATGAGAGATATGATGGTGGGATGGTATACCTTGGTGATGGCTCTCCTCTCAGTATAGTTGGTTGTGGTAGAGTCTTGATCAAATTCCCTGATGGTAGAGTAAAGCAGACGATTGGAGTTTTTCACATTCTAGGTCTGGAACAAAACATAATATCAGTACGCATACTTAATTATGTGGGTGTGTAGGTCATTTTCTCTAACAAAGGGTGTAAGATGGTTCAAGGAGATATGGTACTCACTAATGGTGTTTGTGTGGGCACTTGGTTTTATCTTGATGCATACACTATTGAGTGTAATAGTTCCTTAATTTTTTCAATGGAGAGATCAATAGGATATACTCCCTCACAATCAAATCCTCCTAAACAAGCTCTTGCTTTAGAAAGTAAGTTACCTATAGAGAATACAATGCTATAGCACCAAATATTGATCCATATGGGTGAGAAGGGCCTATGGGCTTTGAAAAACAAAAATATTGTTGATGGATTGAATGATTGTTCTCTTGAAGTTGATTATGAGCATTGCATATATGGAAAAGATAACCATGTTCAATTTACTATTATTCTCATAAATCTTCTCGGTTGTTGGACTTAATTCATTTTGATATATTTGGTCAAGTTAAATTTATTTTCATTTCTAAGGATTTATATTATGTGTCATTCATTGATGATTATTCTAGAAGGACATGGGCATATTTTTTGGAACTAAATATGAGGTTTTTACTTGGTTTAAGGAGCTTAAATATCTCTTGGAAAATTAGACTGGTAGGAAGACTATGGTGTTGTGGGTTAATAATGTCGATGAGTTTTTTTCCTATCGAGTTTGATAATTTTTTTAAGGAGAATGGAATTGAAAGACATAAGAAACCACCATATACCCCTTAGAAAAATGGATTTGCAAAATTGATGAATAGAACATTGATGGAGAGAGATAGAAGTATGCTTAGTGGAGTTGGCTTAGAGAAAATTTTCTAGGGAGAAGTAGTTTCTATTGAATGTTACTTGATTAATAGATCTCCCACATTAGTTCCTTTGAATAAGACCCCTGTGGAGGTATGGAAAAGCAAGAATCCCTCACTTCAACATCTTTGTGTTTTTTGTTGTGAGGCATATGCTCATGTGTCTAAAGAGAAGTGATCAAAGTTGGATAAAAATGTTGCAAAATGTATATTCATTAGTGATGACATTGGTGTGAAAGGGTACAAGCTTTGTGAAAGGGTGCAAGCTTTAGTTGATCTCGCTCCATGGTGGTAATTTTTTTATTCTTTTCGTACTTTAAATCACTTGTTCTAAAATTAGCCATCTTTTTTTCTAAATCCTAAAAATCTTTGGGTAACCCAAACTTGGGCAGTTGAAGCTCAATCAACACTTCATTGATATTCTCCCAACATCTGAGGCTTTCAGTCCATGTTTCCTACATTTTGTATTTTGGCTCAATATCATATTGTACCCATCATTCTACGACCACATGCATCCTAGTAATGTTTTCCTTGGTAAGAATTCTGATGTCATGATCCTCTTGCCCCCATAATTTATTTATTTCTCTTATATAATCCACTTGATCTAAATTCTTGTCTACCTATCAATCCATTTCATCATTCATTTGTAAACCACTCCACATAACAAAGTTTATTCATGACAGTCAACAATCCTCTTAACAAAAGCATCCCAAAGTAGCTTATACATGATATGTTCTTCTAGAAAATATGCCTTTAAAATCAAAACGTATTGATTAGTGTCTTTGTAGTACTCGACATGATGTCGAATATATTCTATATCTTTTCTCATGGAATTTACTTCCCTTTCCTCTTCCCCGTCTTTGTCAATCGTGGTATGTGACATCACTAGTCCCAATCCCAACAACTCACTGACCCAACCCTTCTTTGTATCATACAAATTTTCTTTTGATGTTACCAATACAACACCGTCTATGGTTAGTTTCCTATTGTTTCATTTTCTTCTCACAAGTGATTGTCTTTCCCTATCATAAGCAATTGATTATATATCAACAACCTCATCCAATGGTTCCAATGTTTGCTGGTCATTTGATGCCAACATAATTTCTAGACTCCCTAGTGTATGAAAATTCTCAATAATATGTGCCTTACCTTTATCCATAGTAGATATATGTTTCTTAACCTCCTCAACATCTAGGCCTATCCTTTGTTATTTTCTTCATTGATCATTTTGTTTCTCTGATTTTATTATCCACTCATCCATTTTCCCCATTACTGTATCTACGACCTATTCTTGTCATAATATATCACCTTATTTTCTTGTTGAGAGATCTTCTTGTTTCTTTTCATCACTAGGTAAACACAGTGTATATGGAATAGCATTTTATTTTGTATTGGTTTGAACAAGGGCTTGTCCATTTCCCCCTTCTCCTTGCTTCTTTGCTCCCTTAGATCCTCCTTACTTTGTTCTAAATTTTCCCCGATTCTTCTTTGTGCAAGTTCTTCCTAACCAATATGTTCTGCCTCTTTTATATGTAGATAATATTTTGTTCTTATTTGAAGTTCCTATTCTTGAGATGCATTATTTTTCTCTTCTTCAATGACCAGACACTAAGCTTTATCCTTCATTCGGATTTCTTCTGCTCTCCTAGCTTCTTCAACTTCCCTCTCAATTATCACACCTTGGACAATAGTTGCAACAATTTGTGTTGTGATTTCTACTTGTTTGTCTATGGAGAGAGTTTTGAAAATATTCATATTGGGTTAAGTTTTCCTGTGAAGAACCTCATCCAACTTTGTGCATTTTCAGTGAAAACCTCATCATCGAATTTGTCATGGGAATACGACCAAGATGATGCAAATTGTTCATAATGTTTAAGCATGAGACCTTTGGGATCAGGCTTGCAATACCTTCTAGTCTCAAATATGTATTCCAAGTGACTCAACCCTTCCTGTTGTTGATATTATGGTAGTTGCGAGAGGTATTAACCTCTGCATGTAACCTTTGACGATACTAGAATATTTCCGGAAGAAAGAGAAGCCCTAAATAGATGTCTAGAAACCCTAGAAGACATTTTGGCTCAATAAAAGAATTAATATTTAAGTGTTAACATATAAAAGGATAAGTCAACCCAATTAAGTGACTTGGAGTAGTATAAATAGAGGGCTCTAGAGAACATTTGTACTCACTCACTCTCACAAATGCATAAGGACAAGTGGTGTGCATGACTAGAGGATTGATATAGCTATAACAATAGTGACTTGGTATTTCGGTTATGGTTTGGACTTTCTACCTTGGTTATGGTTTGAACTCTCTTCTTGGTGCACTAGTTTTGGAGAGAAGTACACTACCTTGGTTGGCTATTGGTTCTAGGGTTTTCTTCTGGAATTATTCTATTTGTCGAGGTTAAGGTGCTCGGGGGTTGCTTCGACCTATGGTTGGGTGAAAATATTGCTATATTGTCTATGGAAAAACAAGCACATCTCTTTAATTTCTAACAGGTTATGGGCCCACACTATCTTTAGACAGTGTAACCCCTGGAAGATAGATTGGGAAGTTATATGTTCAGCTCGTTGTGGCACCAGTTACAGTTGTAGCTAGGTTTTCTAATTATGCAGTTGCAACAAACCCTAACCCTTGCGTTCAAGCACATATGATGAAACGTTTGACCTAATTTCTTGACATCCTAGTGCTCCCTATCTTAGCACGCCTATTGATACTCCCATCTAGCAAAAACTTTAGGTTTAAATTTTTGGTCAAAGTCAAAGCTAATGTTTGACTGGTCAAGGTCAAAGGTTGAATTCTAGTCAAATTGATTTTGTGGTCAAAGTTGAAATTTTAGAGTTTCTAGTTTTTTCTAATAATTGAATCTTCTTATTGAGTTTCTAATCTCTTCTTGTCAAGATGGTATCAAGTTTCATATTGGAAGACAAGATGGATGATGCTACAAGGTTTCAAAGGTATGCACTTGTATATGTTATCTAAGTTATATCATCTAGAGAAACATGAGTGTGTTTGGAGGGAAAGTACTATAGATATTGTCCAAGTTGTAATCTTGGATTTAGTGCATTCAGAGGAACAAGCACACCCTCCATAGCAAGTGAGGCTTCAGGTTCCAAGTTTGATTAAATTGTTAAAATTTGTATATATCAAGGGTGATAGTTGCTACATTAGAAATTGAGAAAGCGGTCTTTGAAAGGTTCTATTATTGTTGGGTGCAATGAATACTTGAATGCATATGAATACTATTGATATAGATGCTTATTGCACTTGTTCACAAGATGAACTAACATCTCTTCTAGATAGATATTTTTTGTTTTCACTTGTTGTTCTTGTTTCGGGAAGGTACCCTTGTGATGTAGGAGAATTTCCATCAGAATTCAATGAGGCCAAGTGGAGGATAGCTCAGCATCCATCATGAGCATTGAAATTTTTTTGGATCCCAAGTAGAGCGTGCCATCTTATTATTTTGAAAGTATTGAAATTAAAACCCCTTTAATGTTTTCAGGCTTGATCCACTATATGAGATCGCAAGAGATTATAGTCACCTTAATTAGTTGTAGGATTGTACAGATATCGAGCATCGACTCATATCTGGGTTGAAATTATCCATTTATTATAATAAGCCTTAGTGGTAGAATGTTTTAATTATGATGTGAAATTACTAGATTAGTCGAAAGGAAGGCTCGAGAAGCCCCTCCATGTATAAATGTATGTAATCTATGCCGAAAAGAGGTTGTTGAAGAGTATTGTAGTTGTTTCTGAAGAGTTGTTGAAGGGTTGTAGAGAAGAAGCTGAGAGCTATAATAACCTGTGTAAATATTTTCTAAATGAATATAATAGAGAAGAATTGCTTTTAGATCTCTACACATGCTTTCCTTTGAGTAATTGGGTAATGTTGTGTTATTTTCTTTATGTGTTTTATATGCCTGTGTGTGCATTTCATGATTGAATGAATGAACCTGTAGTGTTTTATAAGTTTCAATTGTTTCTCTTCTGAAACATCGATGCAAGGAGTGCACAATGGCCACTCAAGGAGTGCGAAGGAAGAGTCATTTTCAGACTCATTAGATCAGGAGAGATATCATGAAACTTTGAAGAGTATAAAATCTCGAGAATACCCAGGCAAGGTGTGCATAAGTCCAACACTTAGCTAAGTGTTGAAATATTATTAAGGAGGACGAGTGCAGGGAGCGAATACGAGGATTTTCGAAAATCTTCAAGATTTAAGTTTTCTAGAAGTAGCGCAAGGAGTGCGCCGAAAGTTTGAATCACTTGGAGTGATAAAGCTGAGGAGGAATAACGAACATAACTCTTTGGAGGAAGAATTATTTTCATTTTCAAGGTCGAGTGGATGAGATCCACTCGAGCAGGAGTCATATATTTCCTAGCCATTAGACCTCAGAAAGTAGTGTGGGTGTTAACCATTGAAACCCTTCGGACTTTGTGAATTTGATGCAACCCCCCTACCCTCCTAGGGGTTCTGCGACCTCCCGGTCTAGGATATTTCAATATGTTGAGTCAGATCAACTCATCGGGATCCTACTTGAACCCCAATCAAACTTATACACACCCCCTTTATCCTAAGGCGCCTGTCCTATTGAACCTGTGGGGCCTTTCTCTAGTGCCCTTGGAACTTTCAATTCGCGGGCGCTAGCTCCTTCTGCTAGGCCCCCCTACATGTGACCTCATGCTATGACCTAACATAATCACATGATTACGGGGTGGACTAGATTGGTTTGAGACCACATCGCTTTTCTCCTCGCAATTCACCTCCAGCTGCCACGTATCCCTTTTCCAATACCATGGTTTCAATTGCGGCATGCTCTAAGGTTTTTAAAACACGATCACTTTCTGTCCCTGCAATTCAATGTAACTATTGATATCGTGATCTTGGGAGATGCCTCTTGATCGACGACTAAGATCTGCCTCGTTTCCTTCTCTCCGGAGCACGCGTTCTCAGATTCTTCGATCTATGAGTCGTGATTTGCTTCGACAATCCGAGCTTCATATTTTTAAACTCTCGACCTTCACTTTCTCCCGGAATTATTTCCTCCAGAACTTGCAATCTATCAATGAGTGTCTCCTATAGATCGATGACTATAATTCACTTCAGGTCTTTACCCAGTGTCCATAGATTTCTATCACGTGTTCTTGTGAATCAGACGACTACAATTTATTTCAGGTCTTTACCCTCCACTTTCCTTCAGAGTATTTTGTACTCGAAGTTCTAGATCTGGTGTCACACATCCACTTCAAATCAAATGACCCTGGTCCACTTCAGGACTTCGGCCTTTAGGAGTCTCAACTCCTCTGTGCTCTCTTTTGTCTAGAGCTCTTTCACCCAGAGTACACAATCGATTGATGCATGTCCTCCTTCACGATCAACGGCTATGAGTGACTTCGAATCTTCGGGCTTTGGGAGTTTCAACACTCCACCTTTGCTTTCTCATGGAGATCACGATCTGTTGATGTGTGTCCTTCTGGATCTGATGTCCATATTCACTTCGACTCTTCGGGCTTCAAGAGTCTCACACCCCTATGGACTCGTTCCTCCTGGAGTTCTTTCACCCGAAAACAACGGATTTACTCCACGTGTCCCTCTGGATCTGACGGTCCAGATTCACTTTGGCCCTTTGGAGTTTGCGAGTTTCAAACTCCTATGCACTCATTCCTCCTGGAGTGCTTTCACTCGAAGAATCAGATCTGTTGACATGTACCCCTCAGGCGACCAACGTCCAAGATCTATTTTGGGTCTTCGATGATTCCTCTCCCTTCTTGACAACAAACGTCCGAAGTGCTTCCACTCTGAAGTTGTAGATCTTGCTCCACCTATCCTTCTTGATGATGAATAGTCCCTAATCACTTCAGGACTTTGAAAAGTTCTCTCTCCTTTGCACACAAAGAGTTAAGGACCGTTCACTTTACCTAGATCATATGACTGTCGATCCTTTGTGCTCAGATCCAACGACTGGGATCTATTTCTTCCTCAGCGCACTCTTAGGTGTTTGGACATGGATTCAACGGTCCATATTTCTTCCCACAGTTGATCTAATGGATTATGTCACTCCTCCTCCTGAGCTTTCAATTACTTCTGATTTGGAAGGATTTGTAAGTGTTCAAAGGCTTCGACCTTTTCTCCTCTTGTGAGTTTGATTTCTTGGGTCTCATATGCACTTCTAAAAGCATTATTTCTTCTGAGCTTTGGGACTTGTAATAAGTCCATCTCTACTCACTCTTTTATCTATCTCTTCTGAGATTTTTAACGGGCTCAAAACTCCAAAAGGGTCTCGACCCTTCCACTTCCTTTCAAAGGAAAACTTCTTTCCCTCCTGGAAACCTCTTGTTAAATGCACACCTTGCAGAGCTCTTTCTTACAGAGTATTCAGTAACTCTATGAGTATCTTCCTCTAATACTCTTCTTGTCTCTCTCTAAACTCGAAACAAATTTCTTCTGTGCACACTTGCACCTTCTCAATGCCCACCTGGCAGAGCTCTACAGAGTTATCAGAGACTCTGTCTCTTTGTGATTCCTCTACATAGTTCACCCTCTAAGGTATTCATCAACCTATAGGTTTCCCCTGAGTTGTTATCACTCTAGTGCACCCTCCCAGGATGTTCTTTTCTGACTCCACAAATTTCAGATGCACACTCCTTACGTTGGCTACATAACCTCTGATGTTTTGTTGTGCACTCCTTGCACAACATAAAGAATCCAAAATGATATTTTGAACTCAACAAAGATAGATAAATCTATCTTCCTACTACAGATGAAACCTATCATACATCTACAACATACATTCATAAAACACATAAACACAAACAATCATATGCAAGAAAAGATGTTGGATTTTTCATTAATATGAAACTTTGATTACAATATGTGCATGTCGGACTCTAGTAGAGTCTCAACTCTCTCAAGCTCTCTCAAAGAACAATTCTACCTCATATTTCTGAGCTTATGAGCTTCTCAGGCTCTTCTCTCTCAGAATCCTTTTCCTAACTCTCGTTTCTCAAAATCCCCTTCTTCCAAGAGGGCTCCTTGAGCTTATCCTCTCTACCACCCTAGTTCCATCACTATCTCAGTTAAGACACCTTATCCCTACAACTTCTTACATTGAATGAATATCCAGACTTGACTAAGATCTAGACCTACTTATAGTCAACCATTAAGGTGACCATATCCACTATCTGTACAAAGGTGTGGCTTGTCTTTACTCAGCCTTACAACATAAATTTGTATAGGATCATATTTTAAATTTAAAAATCAGAGGGCCTGTGCCTCTCCCTTTCTCCAATGCGCGCCTATGTGTTGGATTGTTGATGCATCTGTTGATGTGGAAGGATGCTCCTGCATCATAATCCATTGTTGTGGAAAATTCATGAGCTCCTACTCATGAGATCTCTAACTCTGTTGAAATCCTCCTCGATCCCAAAATTCTCCTTGGAGTTGTCCTCCTGCTCCTCTGTTATGTTGATGCTGCTACTTATTCCCTGTTGTTGTTGTAGGTTCTCCCTTGTTCATCTTCCCTTTGTTGATTTCTTCTTCTGCTGACCTCACCATCAACCTTCTTATCTCCTCTATTACCTTGTCTAGCTGCTCTAATGGTTGGTTCTCCTTATGCAGTCTTCTCGGCTGCAATTCTTCCTCCTCATACAAATCAAAGGGTAGATCATCCTGATCCCCCATGTTTTTTTCTTCTTCTATGGCATTAGCTTGCCACCTTGCTGTATAATCTAGTTCTGCAGTCTCATCACTGAGCTGCTTCTCATCTTCCTATGACATATTAGCTTCTGTCAGCTCCTCTTATGTTGGTTCAACTCCAACTTCCTTCAGCTACTCCCCAGGATGGTATGCTCTTCCATATGTCTCCAACTTGACCTGTTGGATATTCCTACTTTGCATATTTACCCTTCTCTCCAGTTCCTCATACAACTAAGCAAAATCCATGTTGGTTTCTTCTCCTTCTACTACAGACTCCAGTGCTGCAATCATCTCCTATTCAGCTTCCTGGCTGAAAATTTTGAGCAATTATGTTAAATTATCTTCTCCTTTTACTCGAGAAAACATCAATGTATTCTCCTTCTCCTCCTCCTCTTTGATAGTCTCTGTTGGTTGTCCTACTTTTGTTGCACCTGCATCACAGACACAATTACCTTTAAAATCATTTGTCCCCATGGCCTCTTTCTTGGATTCTCGTTGCAACACCTCCTCATGTGCAACACTTGTACTAGCCTCTGCTAGACTATTTGACTGGAATATTTTGATTCCCCAATTGATCAGAATGCATTTCTGATCCTCCTCCCTCAACTCTCCTCACTTATATGAACTCTCAACTGAGTACATCTCTCCTCCCTTGCTCACCTGGAAATCTTGGATTTTACTTCTACCCCCCTAGCAGTCTATGAGATCAATTGATCCCACCTCATTTCCAACCTAAAAGTTTGAAATTTCAGTACTACCCCTCTGGTAGTATATGATATCTTCAACTGATCTCTTTCCATTTCCCACCTGACAACTTGAAATTCCATCTCTACCCACCTGCCAGTTTATGAGACCTTTAACTGATCTCTCTTCCTCATCACTGAGGGTTTTTCCAACTTCTGGTTCACAGATGTAAACCATCTTCTCTTCTGTGTCATTGTGGTTTTCAACATGCCTCAACCACCTCCTTACTACTCGTTGCTGCTTTCTGGCTAACAACTTCTGAACATGCCATTTTCCCTTCCTTTTCAGAGGCCATTCGTACCTCAAGTGTACCTTTGGCTCCTGCTACATATTCAATATCAACTTCTCCATTCGTGCTCTTATCTCTATGAGATCCAGATCCATCTCTTCTTTATTTTTCTATTTGTGGCCTTTTCTCCATCCATGTTCATGGCCTTTAGTAGCCATTTTCACCCTCTTCTTGACCTCCTGGCAAGTCTGTGGATTACTCGGCATTCGAGAGAATCTCCAACTTCTCCTACAGATCACCTGGCTGTTCGATTTGTCGTTGCGCACTTGCAAAAATCCTTCACATAGAACATCAATATTCTACCTCCTTCTTCACATGTTTTCTACATTCACATTTAAACTTATGATACTACTTGATGTAGTCAGACTATCTCCTTTATCTCATTCTCTTACAATCTACAGATGAAATCAAGCTCTGATACCACCTGATGCAGCCACCCTCCCCTCCTGGGAGTTCTGCGACCTCCTGGTCTAGGATCTTTCAATCTGTTGAGTCAGATCGACTATTCGAGCTCCTTCTTGAACCCCAATCAAACTTATACAAGCCCCCTTTCTCCTAAGGCGTCGGTCCTATGGAACCCGCGAGCCCTTTATCTAGCGCCCTTGGCACTTTCAATTCGAGGGTAATAGCTCCTTCTGCTATGCCCCTCCCTAAATGTGACCTTGGGCTATGACTTCATGTAAGCATGTGATTACAGGGTGGCCTAGAGTGGTTTGAGACCACACCACTTTTCTTCCCGCAAATCACCTCCAGCTGCCACGTATCCCTTTGCCAATACCATGGTTTTAATTGAGGCCCACTCTAAGGTTTTTAAAAACCGATCACTTTATGTCCCTGCAATTCAATGTGACCATTGATATTTTGATCTCGGGTGGTGCCTATTGATCAACAACTAAGATATGCCTCCTTTCCTTCCTTCTCTCCAAAGCACGCACTCTCAGATTCTTCAATCTATCGACGCGTGTCCCTTTCCTATTGACGGTCGTGATTTTCTTCGGTAATATAGGATTCATAGTTTTCAACTCTCGACCTTCACTTTCTCCCAGAATTCTTTCCTCTATAACTCGTGATCTATCAATTTGTGTCTCTTGTAGATCGACGACCACGATTCACTTCGGGTATTTATGTGGAGTCCACAAATTTCTGCCGCGTGTCCTTCTGAATTGAACGACTATGATTTACTTCAGGACTTTACCCTCCGCTTTCCTCTGGAGTATTCTGTACCCGAAGTTCTAGATATGGCGTCACGCATCCACTTCAAATCAATGGCCCTGGTCCACTTCAAGACTTTAGCCTTCGGGAGTCTCAACTCCTCTATGCTCTCTTTTGTCCGAAGTGATTTCACCCAGAAAACACAATCGGTTGATGCGTGTCCTCCTTCAGGATCAACGACTATGAGTGACTTTGGGTCTTCTAGTTCGGGAGTTTCAACACTCCACCTTTTCTTTCTTCTGGAGCTCATGATCCGTCGATGCATGTCCTTCTAGATCTGACGGTCTAGATTCATTTCGGATCTTCGAGCTTTAGGAGTTTCAAACTCCTACGCACTCATTCCTCTCGGAGTGCTTTCACCCGAAGACAATGGATTTCCACCACGCGTCCCTCTGGAGATGACGGTCCAAATTCACTTCAGCCCTTCGGGGTTCAGGAGTTTCAAACTCCTACGCACTCGTTCCTCCTGGAGTTCTTTCACCCGAAGACTTAGATTTTTTGACACATACCCCATGGTGACCAACGAACTGGATCTATTTCGGGTCTTCAACGATTCCTATCTCTCCTTGACCACAAATTTCTGAAGTGATTCCACTCCATAGTTGTAGATATTTCTCCACCTGTCCTTCTTGGCGATGAACGATCCCTAATCACTTCGGGACTTCAAAACTTTGGCAAGTTCGCTCTCCTGTGCACACAAAGGGTTAGGGCCCATGCACCTTACCTGTATCAGACGATTTTCAATCCCTTGTGCTCAGATCTAATGGATGGGATATATTTCTTCCTTGGCACGCTCCCTTGGGTGTCTGGACGTAGATTCAATGGTCCATATTTCTTCCCACAGCTGATCTAATGGTTGTTGTTGCTCCTCCTCCTGAGCTTTCGATTACTTCCAACTTGGAAGGATTGGTAAGTGTTCAAAGGGTTCATCCTTTTCTCCTCTTGCGAGTCCTATTTCCTAGGTCTCGTCTGCACTATTGAAAGCATTATTTCTTCTGATATTTGGGACTTGTAATAAGTCTGTCTCTACTCACTCTTTTCTCTATCTCTTCTGAGATTTTTAATGGGCTCAGAATTCCAAAAGGGTCTCGACCCTTCCACTTCCTTTCAAAGGAAAAATGTGTTCCCTCCTGGTAACCTCCTGCTCAATGCACACCTTGTAGAGATCGTTTTGACAGATTATTCAATAGATCTATGAGTGGCTTCCTCTGATACTCTTATTATTTCTCTCTAAACTTAAAACAAAGTTCTTCCGTGCACACTTGCACTTGCTCAATGCCCACCTGGAAGAGCTCTACAGAGTTCTCAGTGACTTTGTCTCTTTGTGCTTCCTCTGCACAACTCACCCTCTAAGGTATTCAACAACCTAGAGGTTTCCCCTGATTTTTTATCACTCAGGTGCGTCCTCCTGGCATGTAATTTTCTGACTCCACAGAGTTTAGATGCACACTCCTTATGCTAGCTACAAAACCTCCAATGTTTTGTTTTGCACTCCTTGCACAACTTAAAGAATCCAAAATGATATTTCGAACTCAACAAATATAGAGAAATCTATCTTGCTACTACAGATGAAACCTATCATACATCTACAACATACATTCATAAAACACATAAACACATAAACAATCATATGTAGGAAAAATTGTTGTCTTTTTCATTAATATGAAAATCAGATTACAATATGTGCAGGCTAGACTCCAGTAGAGTCTCATCTCTCTCAAGCTCTCTCAAAAAACTATTCTACCTCTTATTTATGATCTTTTGAGATTCTCAGGCTCTTCTCTCTCAGAATCATTTTCCTAACTCTCGTCTATCAGAATCCCCTTCTTCAAAGAGGGATCCTCGAGATTATCCTCTCTACCACCTTAATGCCATCACTGTCTCAGTTAAGACACCTTATCCCTACGACTTCTTACAATGAATGAAGATCCAGACCTGACTAATATCTAGACCTGCTTACAATCAACCATTAAGGTGACCTAATACACTACCTGTACAAAGGTGTGGCTTGGCTTTACTCAACCTTACAACGTAAATCCGTATAGGATCATATTTTAAACTTAAAAATGGGAGGGTCTATGCCTCTCCCTTTCTCCAATGCACACATATGTGTTGGCTTGCTGACGCATATGCTGATGTGGAAGGATGCTCCTACATCAGAATTCGACAATTTCCATGTGTTGGGTGTAAAGGAGACAGATTTTCCAAAATCAATCTGTACCATTGGTCATAGAGGGATACATGTTTGCAGATCAATGATTATTCAAAATTCGGGTTATCTGATGAAATTGAGGTGTAGTTGCAACAGTGTGCAATTTTCTCGAAGTTCCTAAGAATAGAACGGATACTGGGCGTTGGCGTCTTGGCCACGTGTCAACATATTGTTGGTGGTTTGGTAGTCTGGTAGTTTGGGTAAACAGAGGTGAAAATAGCTTTGAGTCAAGAACTCTTGAAGCCCCAAAGGCCACAGTATATCTTGATCATCGAATGAGAGGGACATGTGGATAGCAGATGCAGTCCTTCGCTAATTTGGCATTCAGAGGTTTTGGAGTGTTGTATCATGGAATCCCTCGAAGCCTTGAAGCCTGAAGCATATAGTAAACAGGAACCATTGATATGAGGTAAGTGTCAGCCGTCCGATATGCTAACTTCAAATTTCATGCAATCGAAACAATTGCATGTTGGAGTGGTTAGGACTCTTGAAGTTCAGAGTCCTGAAATCTGTGTGAACCATAGATCTCAGCACATGTTAAGAGCCATTTATATCCATTGTAGTTCAATTGTTCATGAATTCGACGTTTTGGAAGATTGTCGTGTATTGTAGTTGTAACTCCTGAAGCCCAAAGCTTCGAAGTGGCAGAGTTCCTATCGGTTTAAAGGGTTTATCCCACAGACTTGGTCCAAGGTCACGTAGATTTCTCTGTTGACTGGATAAAACCCTTGCAAACTTAAATTTTTGCATAGGGAAAGGGAAGAAGGCCGTGTCACATATTTTTGAGAGTTCAGAGGGGACCCGAGGGCTAACTCATCTCCCTGTTGTAAATGATCCTAGTCTGGGAGGTTACGTGAGCCCCAGGCTGTGGTGGGGTTTTGCATCACCTTGGGATGAACAATCCATGCATAAGCTATCATAGAATAATTTTATAAGGATGACACAACTTCCAAATGGGAAACAATCATTACATATAGAAACAAACTTAAAGAGACTCAGAGGAATCATAATCGAAGGAAGTCGGGAATCAAAAGGAAACCAGAACATGTTTGTGAAACTTTTCAAAAAGAAAAGAGAGATGTAGAAGATGAAATCATGGACTCTCTCAGATGGAGGGAGCTGATCATAGAATTCCAAAAGAAGAGAATGCATATTTCTCATTCATGCATGAAGTAGTTTCAAAGAATGTTTTGTTATAGGAGGTTGGTGCAGGACTATCATTTCCATGGGAAATGGTTCGGTTAGTCATTCCCTAGGGCATAATCATTCTCTCCAGGTTGCACTATGATTAGTCCTGGAGGAATGGCCCAATTAGGTGAATGGTCCAGATTCAAGAATCAGGGATAGTCATTCCCTAGGGCAGACTCATTCTCTCCAGGTTGCACTATGAATAGTGTTGGAGGAATGGTCCAGGCTCAGAAATTAGGGACATTTATTCTTCTATGCTTGGGAAGAATAGTCCAGATAGCCCATGGATGATGTTTTAATTTCTGAGAGAATATGTTCTTCCATATCTCATAGATGTGAGTGAAAGAATGGCTCAAATGATTCAGTTTGTATGATGATATTGTTTATGCACATTGATATCATATGATATGATTGTTGTGGATACTGTATGTCTCTAGTTAGTAGTTGTATTCTACTGTGGTGGATGCGATCCACTTGTAGTGACTGTGTGTCACTGGTTAGTAGTTGTGTGCTACTAGGACTGGTTGTGTACCACTGGATAGTAGTTGTATACTACTGTGGATAGACACAATTGTGTTCTATTGGATGGAATTATAGAAACAATATGCAACTATCTAATTTCCATGGAGACTACTAGTAGTGTTGGATTTTATTTCCAGCTAGATGGATAGTAAGTGTGTTGGTGGACAAACATTCTTCAGGTGGAGAATGGTCCAGACAAAACAAATTGTTGGTGGACATGCATTCTCTCTATGTAGAATGGTCCAGGTTGACAGTTGTTTGACGTATCATAGACTGGTATTTTCCTAAGGCACGAATTGTGGACCAATTAGGAAAATGGTTCATGATCGATATTTTCTAAGGCATATAGGTAGAGATAGATCTCTATGGTACATATGGCCTGATTATAAAATAGTCTAAGACTGACATTCTTGTAGGAATGGTCTCTATAGCCCATGGTGTGGCTTTCAACATCTGTTGGGACAATCATTCTTCTAGGATGTACGTTCGTATTACAAGAATGGTCCTTGTATCACTTTGTGGAGTGAGTGACTTATTCAACATCATGATCAATTACTCAGGTGTAGTATGGCTTCGAGAGATGATGCAGTTGATGCTATGAGATGATATTGATAGTGGTGATGTTTCTCGTAAGTTGATCTACATGATTATGAGATATCTTGTGTGGCTATGATGATGCTACTGGTTGAATGGTCTGTTTTTTCTCAAGAACATTTCCCTTAATACCTCCCTAGCTAGGAGGGAGTGTTGATATTATGGTAGCTGATAGAGGTATTAACCTATGCATGTAACCTTTGATGAGACTAGAATATTCTAGGAAGCAAGAGAAACCATAAACATATGTGTAGAAATCCTAGAAGACATGGCGACTTTAATTTTTAAGTTTTAACCTCTAAAATAAGAAGTCGGCCTAGTTAAATGACTTGGAGCAGTATAAATAGAGGGTGCTAGAGCTCATTTGTACTCACTCAATCTCACAACTTCATAAGGACAAGTGGTGTGCATGACTAGAGAAGAGATACAATTGTTGCAGTAGTGACTTGTTCTTTTGGTTATGGTTTGGACTTTTTTCCTTGGTTATGGTTTGGACTCTCTGCTTGGTCTGCTAGCTTTGGAGAGAAGTATGCTACCTTGGTTGGCTATTGGTTCTAGGGTTTTCTTTTGGAATTATTCTATTTGTCAAGGTTAATGTGCTTGAGGGTGGATTTGGCCTATGGTTGGGTGACAATATTGCTATATTTTCTATGGAAAAATGGGCACATATCTTTTATTTCTAACACCTTTTTGGGATGTATTCCCTTTAAGTACACAACACTTACCTGGGACATCACCGATTCTATCTCTTTTATTTCTTTTCCACCCTCTAGGTCATAAGTAACATATTTGAATCTTTTCATGTCAACCACCATCCTTCCAAATTCATGGTCCTAACTTTCATGAATGTTTTGGGTTAATAATGAAAATCCATTGCACCTGGGACATGTCCCATTTAAACAATATTTTGCATAATATTTTTGTCCATCAAGCCTTGGAAACTTAATGCTATGAATAAAATATATTGATGAATATGGTGGTAGTATGCGTGAGAATTCTTGCATATGGTTAGTATGATAAAATATTATGGATGTGTATATATATGCCATAATAATAACCAAATCATATGTGATGTCTACAATAACATGTGTTATTTTCAATGCATATTCAAACATACTAACATTTTCATTTCTTGAAAGATATTTGGCTACAGTCCAACTCCTTGTCCTCATTCTTGATTCTCTCATATATTTTTGTCTATGACATGTCAATAAAGTGTTTAATCTGGGGTTTATAGTCACTAGAACCTATTCTCAACTTTAACACATCCTTTTGATTAGATGAAGGCCTCACATGTTCATGCCAAAAATTTTGGACTAGTCCCTCAGCCACTCCAATTAACTTCATGTTAGAACAAGGTATCCTACCAATGAAGACTCAATAGTTTTTTTGACCTAGGTTGCCTAGGATTTGTCTTTTAATAGAATACCTTCAAAGCATTTTGGCACTTACTTTAAAAATGTAAGATTTATGTTTCAACAAGTGGCATTGTCATGTGGTTTTGTTTACAATCAATTCTAAAAATACATGATAGGATACATGTTATTTTGAACAAATATTATTTCCAATCGTATTATATGAAACTTGAAGATTTATAACAACATGATTAGTGATCTATAAACTTTTAACTGTACATGTGCTCAAAATTTTCCAAGCAATGGATAAACTATGAGATTTTAACAAGGAAAAAAAAATTGACATTTAGATGCATCATTTTCTTATTTGAAATAGTCTTTAATAATTTTGTTGCACTACCAATTAATAATTAATTTATGTAACTTACCTTCAAGGATGAGTAGTAGAGAATTTTAGTCCAATGACACGTCTAGGGTTTCTTCATCATGCACTAGATATATCATTTAAGGAAGGTGGATCCTTAGTCTAGAACCCATCACCATGACATTAAGAAAATTCACCATTGTTTGTGTGAATGATGGTCATGTGTCATTTGTAAGGTGAGACACTTCTAGTTTTCAACCCTCTCCACATAGTAGCACATGAGTTGTAATTTGGAAATGATCATCTTGGGAGGAACTTATGGAAAAAAACATTTCCCATTCTTATTGGATGCTTAGTGTTTATTTGTGGCTCCATAATATGGTTTACCTCTTCATATAAATTTTCTTGCAAATTCAAGCAAAATTTTGTGCATTAAAATGTGGTAAACTCAACAAGTTGGCGTGAGCATTGGACTCATGCTATTTGTAAGGATTTTTTTTTTAGTTTACTATCATTTACACTCAATTATAGATGAGGGATAGTTGTTGGCCATGCTCATTTGGGAAAGAATCTATGAAACAACCTTTTTCAATTATACTTAGGAGGTTTAGGGCTAATTTTGGCTACCTAAGAGGGCTTGTGTCATGGAACTGCAATTGGTGTAGAATTTTTCACTGCATTAACTTTTTTACCCAATTCATTCTGGAACATGTGGTCATGCGACATTGCCTTGCCTCAGTTGTAGTGGCTTGGCCAACCTGCACCTACTACAACTAGAATATGTCTCTTCACCTAAAGTCTACCCATAACTGCACCTCAGGATGCAATTCTTAGATGAAACAAGTCCTACTCAACTTAAGATTATCTAGAAATCATAGTAGGATAATGTCTAACCATGGCCTAAAACATTTATGTAGAAATACTACACTTATCCAATATTACACTTAGAAAAGAAGAAAAACATTCAAACACATAGAACATCTGCACAAGTACACAACATATGGGGATAGGTGGAATCCAAGCTAGGTTCCTAACACCCTCATTCCATATATAAGAATGTTTCATATAATACAATACAATGGGGAGTTTGCAAACTCTACCCATGTCTCAATTACAAGAATAAAAATTAGTCAAGGAAAAACAACTTCATGCCCAAAACTAGCCTAATGATCTTGTACAAACTAACCCAGGATTTTTCGCAGGTCTGCCTCCTACAACCTTGTTCCATTCTATGTCTCATGAAGATAACACAAGCCACCCCATTACAACCCTTCTTGGGAAAATTGCAAAAATCCCTGCCTTCTCCTTGAAATAACTTCTTGCTTCCACTTCTTATTTATTGAATTATCCTCCTTGGATGATCCTTATCTCCATGAGGTGTCCACTGCTTATATGTACCATACCCATCACTTGGAAATTCACATTGCATGAAGTGAACCCAAGCCTCCTCAAGATAAATGATTCCAATGAACCATTCTATTGTGCTAGGTCAATGTCCAAGACATCTAGATCCTTCCTAGTCATCTGTCTACCCAGGTTATTTTCACCCAAGTCTCCCTAGTCACCAAGTCGTTTCAAACATGTCAAGGGCATCTATCCTTATGAAACCCTTTCTACATGAAAGGTACCGAAGTGTGCTCAAAGAACCCAATTAAGAAATTCCAAAGGAATGCATGCCCAAGGGATTATGTCCAACAAGTGTGTTCCATGATAAAATTGTGCTCCAAGGCACCTTGACCACTTATTGTGACCCCCAAGTGTGGAACACCCACTCAAATAGACCATATAAGTCTCAACACTTTAACTCTTGAAGTATCTATCCAATTCTTCCCCACTCCTTGGTGCATCCAACTCAATTCCATCTATAGTGCATTCTATCCATCCATAAGAGAGCCCAAGTTTTGTGTGCAACATGCCTTGCCTATTCGTAGGAGAACTCAAGTCTCTATAATCCATATATGAAGCACACTGCCTATCTGTAGGGGCTAGGCCATGGAATTGGTTTAGTTTTTATGTAAGAAGGAAGGCCCCTTTCCTTTGAAAGCAACCAAATTAAAGGAAAAAACTTCTTCAAACCTAGTTATGAAAAATAGATGTTGGCCATACTACATGTAGTTCAGAAATGGAGCCCCTACCTAATAGGAAAACACTTCAAAGTAAAAATAGATCATGATAGTTTGAAGTACTTATTGGAGCAATGAATATCTTCAGAAGAGCAACACAACTGGGTTATAAAGATGTTGCATTATGACTTTCAAATTATCTACAAAAGAGGGAAACATAATGTTGTGGAAGATGCCTTTTCCATGAAAGAAGAAGAAACAAAAGGTTCACTATGTGCTATTTCTATTTCGCAATCTGATTGGGTGGAAGAAGCAAGGATATAATGGAAACAAGATCAAGAGGTATGCAAGATCATTCAACAACTACATTAATACCCCATTTCAGTAGATAATTTTGATTGGAAGAATGATTTTATATGGTATCATGATCACATATATTTATGTAAGAATAACAAACTCAAATAGAAGGTCCTTATGGAATTACACACTTCGCATATAGGGGGACATTCAAGATTCTTGACAACATACCACAGGATCAAGAAGGAATTTTCTGGGAAGGTATTAAAAATGATGTTCAAAATTTTGTGTCTAAATGTTTGGTCTGCCAACAGAATAAGGGAGAGACAATCAAGACTCTAGGTATCCTACAACCATTAACCATACCAAGCCAACATTGGGAACAAGTTTCAATGGATCTTATTACAAGTTTATTAAAATCAGAAGGAAAGACCTTCATCATGGTAGTAGTGGATCGACTAAAAAAGTATGCCCATTTTTTTCTCTTTCCCATTGTTGGACTATGGGTTGTCATTAATGTCAACAAGTTGTGGTTGTCATTGATGTCAAAATATGTGATGGGTGTATTTGGAGAATTCTCCGAAGTGGTCACCTTATGGTGTATATTTAAGCATGGCCCTCGCAAGAAGACGCTTTGAAGAAGTCTACAAGAATCCCCATACAAGTGGTCATGAATTCAAAAGTTGTTTGAGGAATAAGGAAATGATGTACAATGTAAATACATGTAACACAGTCATAGATGGATAGTCATTGTTGTGTTGTTTCTGGTGATAGGTGGTACACCATGTGGTTCCTCACGGTTGAGGATTTATGAGGTCATGAAGTTGGAAGCCCCAAAGATGGGTTACAAGGCCTCTAGTTGGTTATAAGACAATTAATGAAAGGGTTAAGAGGTTGTAACAAGAAACCCCTAAAGTAAGGAAATAAGTTACCTAGAAAAATTATGAATACCCACCAAGGAGTCTTTTATATGTACAATTCACACACATCTCTATTGATTATCTATATTGTGAATAACTTTTGGTCTATTGGATAATCTAGGATTGAGTATGAGGTAGCAAGTCTGACGGTGGAAACAAGGTCGAAGGTAAGAGTCTTGGAGTTGAAGAAATTGTGGGTAAATCTAGTTTCTGAGGTATCTACGAGTTGCAGGTCAGAAAGGAGTAAATGTATGTGGGCTACAATGGATAAAAGAGTGGATATCTATGGGTAGTAGTGAAGGAAGTCGTGGATCTATGAAAATATTGTGAGAGGGTGTGAAGAGAATCTTGTACCAGATTGTTGATGCACGGGTTGGTTTAGTTATCTGTTGTATGATATAAAAAAGTGTCTACAGGATCATAGGTATGCTTTTTATGTGTGTTTATCATGGATGTGTTGATTATTGCAGCGTCATGAGACATCCTCCAAGGTACGTTCTCCTCTATGGCTAAGTTTAGTCGACCTCTGAGAGATCCCAGTGTTGGGTATGCCCATGTGATGGGTCATTGTTCTCCTTTGTGTGAGATTTGATTCGTCCCCCAATGGTTGGGTGTGCCCATGTGATGGGTGTATCGTTCTCCTCTGTGTGAGAGTTGAGATGATGTGGTACTCCAGATGATTCTCCTGTGGACTCAATTTAGATAGAGATCTGTTGAGTATGACGTCCCTGTGGTTGAGAATAGGTGGACGTGTCCCTAGTGGATGAGCACTAGTGGACGTGTGTATCCCTTGCTATATTTTCTAAGTGTAATATTTACTTGTAACCATAATTGTGATGTAAAGGGTACAATTCGACCCCACCATATGTGAAAGACAATTAAGGTTTTTTGTAATAATTTATTATATTTCTAAGTTATTGAGGTCGACCATGTTTTTCGAATAGACACACCTTTTTTTGTGTTTGGTCTAGTATAAATAAAGGTGATTTCCCCATTGAGTAAACACAATCACACATGTAATTTCATTATTTTAGCAAGTACATTTTAGGGCTGAAGTCCACACCTCTCTTGGGTGCTAGTTTCAAGGTGGTAGAGCACCCTCTTGTGTTCATTAGGGTTTTATGGTTGGGGGATCTTATTTTGAGAATATAGAAAAGTATTTTTGGATTTTCTTCCCTTGATTAGAAGGGTTTCCCAGGATATTTCTTGTGCATGGTATTTCCTATTATGATCTTGGTTATTACAACACTTGTCTATGGTGTAGCTACGTTTGTTTATGGTTCATTTACATGCTAAATGAAATAAACCTCATGCTTGAGCCTAGAATAGATAAAACTCAACATGGTGTCAAAGCATAGGTCTTGAAGAACCCATTGCACAAGCCTTAATCAAGCCATCCTCTCTCTTCTGCACAACCATACGACCCTCCTAGGGTTTCCAAAAAAAGGTACGACCCTCTCATTTTTTGGTTCTTCAACACTTTATGCTTGAGCATTGGGGATACAAATTGAATAGGAGTGTACGGAATCCTTCAGCGCACCTCCAAAACCTTCAGATTGCATTTCTGAGAATTTTGGATTTTTTTCCCTAGGGTTTCTAGGGTTCTGCAATTTTTCTACACAATTTCATTTTTAGGGTTTCTGCAGCTCAATGAGGGTTTTTTCAAGATTACCAGTATTATTCTAACTTTCAAGTCTTATTGTTGACAATCATAATCCCAATGAAACCTAATATTTCTATCCTAGTTGCTAAGGGTTTGTGGAAGAATCTGCAAACCATGAAGAATAGAACCTTGGTGGAAGATAGGCTTGATGGATCAAGAAACTTCAGTTCCTGGAAGTCAAGAATTCAGATCAACCTTGAATAGGATGACCTATTGAGTGTGATACAAACAACTTTACCAGAGACATCTACTGATGAAGAGAAGGAAGAAAGGAAGGAAGATGATGTCAAGGCAAGCAAGATAATCATCTACTCAGTAAGAGATCATCTCTTACCTCGTATTCTCAAATTGAATACAAATTATGAAATGTATGAAGCATTGAAGAATATGTTTGAGAGTAACAACACCCTTAGAGCTCTTATATTGAAGGGAAAGCTTCAAAATATCAATATGAAAAAAGATGACAGTGTTGCTACCTTCTTCATGAATATTTTAGAGATCATAGATAAGATAGGTTCCATTGGAGAAATCATATCAAATAGAGAACTTGTCTTAACCACTCTCCATGCTCTTCCAAGACATTGGGAACCATTTCTTCAATGTATCTGTGGTAGAGAACAACTACTTAGTTTTGATCGTCTATGTAAAGACTGCACCCATGAAGAAATCAGAATTATAGCTAGAGGAGTAGAAGACTCCCCTCATGATGAAAATCATGCTCTTTCCTTTTATAGAAAGAAAGGAGGAAGAAATAGAAGAAACTTCACCCAAGCATTCAAAGACGAGAAGACTTCATCAACTTCAGGGTATGATCCTAGAAAAGACATATCAAAGATCCAGTGTTTCAGATGTGACAAGTATGGACACTATGCGATAAATTGCCCTCACTGCTGACATTGATCCAGACCCACCTCAAAAAGATGAATACATGAAAGATGAGGCTTTCTTCTTCTGAGATTTCTCAGGAGGACCAAAAGAGATTAATCATAACTCTAGATTAAGGTAAGTATTGCACTACATTCCTTATTTGATTTCTTTATTACCCTGTAGTTGATTTCATTTTGATAATGAAGGGTATTATTCCTGATGTGGGAGCCCTCATGACTTGGACCATTATCCCTGGTGTGAGACTCCAAGTTTTCTTGATTGGTTGTTATCCTAGTAAGGGAGGTCAACAAGATATTGTAGAGGAAGTAAAGGACCTGAGAATACATGGGATGTCTCTAGGATAGCAACACAAGAAAAGGATGATGTCACAAGTCATCCAAGACATATGTTTATCCTTCTGAATTCAAAGGGAGTCAAACTATTTGAGAATAAGAAAGAGATAATACCTTCTCCCCTTCAGCTTTTTAGAGGTACAAAACCATTGATCCAGTTGATCCAAATGATCTAGTAGATCCAGTAGATGCTCCCGGAGACATTGCAGTTGGCCATAAAAGGATTTCCTGGGCTCGACAGACTCTGTAGGAGGCAGAGGGACATAAAGCTCCTTGAGGCACATTCCAAGAAATCCATAAACCATATAGGTTCTCAATATATGTTTCATCCATGAGCCACATCATTGATACCGAGCCTTCTTGTCATGGGGAAGCAACAGGTCAACAAGTATGGCAAGATGCCATGACACAAGAGTATCAATCCATCATGAAGAATGATGTGTGGGATATTTTTCCAAGACCAGAAGGGAAGTCTGTAGTGACTTCCAAGTGGATCTATAAGATCAAGCATGCAGTTGATGGAATTATCGATAAGTACAAAGAAAGATTTGTAGCGAGATGATTCTCACAAGTGGAGGGAATTGATTATGAGGAGACATAATCAATTCCATCCGATACAATTCCATTCATACTATCATTTCACTAGCTGCATATATGGGTTGGAAACTACATTAGATGGATGTAAATATAACCTTTCTCAATGGTGAGATTGAGGAAGAAGTTTACATCGAGCAACCATAAGGATTCGTGATACATGAGCATAAATCAAATGTGTGCAGGTTGAAGAAATCCCTGTATGGACTAAAGCAGACACCTTGTGCTTGGTACGAGAATATGGATGGATTCCTGATGAGTCTGAGCTTCAACAAGAGTGTTGTTGATCCAAACTTATATTATCACATTGTTGGTGATGAGTGCCTGATCTTGGTCATGTATGTGGATAATTTATTCCTCACTAGTTTAGAAAGACTTATTGTTGAATGGAAGCGAGTATTGACCTTTGAATTCGAGATGAAGGATCTGGGTATGATGCACTACTTCTTGGGACTATAAGTATGGAAAAGGATTGATCATATTTTCCAGAGTCAAGGAAAATATACAGTTGAGATATTGAATAAGTTTGGTATGATAGACTGCAAATCCATGCCTACATCGATGGTGATGGATTTGAAGAAAATGAACGAGTCTTGTAATGATTCAAGTGAGATTGATCCACATTTATACCGAAAAATGATTGGATCATAAATGTATCTGGTTAACACTAGACCTGATATATGCTTTGCAGTGAATGCACTTAGTCAGTTTATGAGTCAGTCGATATAGTCTCAATGGATAACATCAAAGCATGTATTGATATATCTATGAGGCACAATTGGATATGGATTGAGATATGTCTTCGGTATAGACATGAGATTGTAGGGACATGTCGATGTAGATTAGGCATGGATCACAATGGACCGGAAGAGCACACATGGTTGTTGTTTTACCTTGGGGTTTTCCATGGCTTCCTGGTGCAGCAGGGAACATAGCTATGTGGCTTTGAGTACCACAGAAGCAGAGTATATAGCATTGAGTGTGGCAGTCCGCGAAGCAGTGTATATTTACAAGATCCTTACATATTTATTTGATCATGAGATGGATTCTACCATTATTCATTGTGATAACCAGAGCTCTATGAAGATCTCTGAGAATCATGTGTTTCACGATAAATCGAAACACATTGAGATAAAATATCAGTATATCAGAGACACGGTGCAGAGGAAATAAGTACACATGCAGTACCTTCCTACACATGAGAAGATTGCAGATATCTTCACCAAACCGCTTACCAAGACGAAGTTCGAGTACTTTCGTGAGAGAATTGGCTTGGTGGAGACTGCCTCCCTAGCTGAGAGGGAGTGTTGATGATTGCAACGTTGTGAGACATCCTCCAGGATATGTTCTCCTCTGTGACTTAGTTGAGTTGACATATGAGAGAGCCTAGTGTTGGGTATTCCCATGTGATGGGGCATTATTCTCCTTTGTGTGAGTTGAGTCACCCCCCAGTGGTTGGGTGTTCCCATGATGTGAGTAAATAATAACAAATTTGAAAATCCAAGTAGAAGAAGACAAAAGGATTGAAGAAACAATCATAAAATAGTTAGAAGATAAGAAGAAGATGATTGAAATCTTGGAAGCATAAATAGTTACCATAAGAAAATATCTTCAAAAGAAATATATGTAGCATAATAGAACCAAAATACTGGATGAGATCAGTAGCACTCAAAGGCCATACTATGACAGGTCCGAGCTAGGATAAAAATAGATGCAGACTAAGAAAGGTTCAAGCTCCAAGACAATATAACGAGAATCAGAACAAAGCACCTATGCAGAAATAGTCAGAGGTACCCAAGAAGAAAATCATAGAGGAACTAGACCACCTAGAAGATTCAGAACATAGAACCAACAATCAACAACACCTCAATAAGAAGAATGCTTCAGAAGAGAAACACCATTCAAAATATCCCCTACATCAAGGTATCAAACTATTTATCTTGGTTTATGCTATTCTTGTAACAATTTTGGTCATAAAGATTCAAACTGTAGAGCCTATGCCAATAACAAAAGAAACTATGAAGGATATTCAAACAATGGTTTTCCTAGAAAGTCACATGAAGAACAAAACATTAATCACAACAATTTTGGTTCACTTAGTAATGAAGTAGAGTGCTACAAGTGTAACAATTTTGGACACATGGCCAAAGATTGTAGACTGAATATTCCTCCCAGGGAACCAAATAAGAATATCAAATAGGAACCACAAATGATATGCAAAAGGAAGCCAGATCAATTAAAAAATGAAGAATGCTCACTTGCTTTACAATATCAACACAAGAAAAGTGGGTGGTATGTTGACAACGGTTGTTTGAATCCTATGAAAGGTGGAAAGAACAGGTTATGGACACTGAAGAAGGAACAAGATGGATCATTTTTGTTTGGAAATGATAACCCGACCAGAATTATAGGAAGAGGCATAGTCAAGCTTAGAAGCAAAGATGATAAGAAAGAAATTGTTATATTAGTCGAATATATGAAGCACAATCTTCTAATTGTAAGTCAAATGTTTGATCAATGAAACAAAATTTTGTTCGACTCATAAAATTGTGATGTAAGAAAAGAAGGATCAGGAAAATTGGTGGCTATAGCTAGAAGAACCCCAAACAACATATATGTCCTAAATGAGATTGGAAGGGGAAAATGTTGCTTAGGAAAAGAAAATCAAAGTTGGATCTGGCATAGAAGGATGGGTCACATAAACTTTGATAACCTTGTCAAATTAGCAGAAAGGAATCAGTGAAATAAATTCCCACGATTTCAAAGACAGTAAATACTCTGCGTGCGCATTGTATACAATGAAATAAAAATAGGACCAAGTTCAAATAAAAAGATTATTCCACGAAAAAACCGTTAGATATTATACACATCGACTTAGTTGGATATACAAGAATGAAGATATTAAATGCAGAACAAAATTTTATGCTATTGATTGATGACTACACAAGAATGATTGTTTTAGAGGAAGAATTTAGAGGCATTTGAATACTTCAAGATATACAAAGATGTGGATGAAACCAAGATGTATTTGAAAATAAATGTTTGAGATTAAAAAATGCAGGAAAATTTACATCAAATGAATTCATGGATTTCTATGGAAAACATGGAATAAAGAGACATTTCTTGGCAACGAGGACACCTCAACAAAATGGAGTTATTTAAAGAAAGAACAGAATAGTGCGGGAAATGGCTAGAACCATGTTTAAAGATTCCAAGTTGAGTAGCATATTTTGGTAACAAGCAGTACATACAGTAGTTCACATCTTGAACAGAGGAATTCTCATAAGAAACACTGATAAGACTCCCTATGAGTTATGGAAAGGAAGACCAAAAAATGTGAAGCATTTCATATTATTTGGAAGCAAATGTTATATCAAAATAAAAGATGTTAGACATAGAAATTTTGACTCTCGTGTTGATAAGGACATATTAGTTGGGTATTCAAGAAAAAGAAAAGCATATAAATGCTTCAGTCCAAGGCTCAACATAATCGTGGAAAGCATCAATGTCATGATTGATGAGACAGATGTATGGAAAGGAAAATAAGGAAGAAAATATTCAGAAGAGTGGGTTAATGAGGAAGATCTAAAAGAAGAAGAAGAGAATCCAGAAAAAGAACAAGAGGAAGATGAGAAACAGATACCTCCTAAGACACCTATTCAACGAGTATAGAAAAATAATCCACCATAACATATTATTGGGAATAAATATGCAAGAGTTGAAACCCGAAGAATAATACTTTCACCAGAACAACAACACCTAGCATTGTTATCTACAATTAAAGAAAGAATATTTGAAGAGGCCAACAAAGATGAAAATTGGATCAAGGCTATGGATGAAGAATTGGATCAGATAGAGAATAATGACACATGGGAACTGGTTCCAAGCCTGAAGAATAAGAAAGTGATTAGTACAAAGTGGGTTTTTCGAAACATGAACGAGGATGGACATGTAACCAGAAACAAAAAAAGGTTAGTATGAAAAGGATACACTCATATTGAAGGTATATATTTTGAAGAAACATTTTCCCCAATTGCGAGGATGGAGGAAATCATATTTACCTTAGCCTATACATGTTCAAAAATAATCAAGGTGTATCAGATGGATGTAAAATAAACCTTTCTAAATGGGGATTTATAAGAAGAAGTCTATATCGAATAACCTGAAGGGTTTCTACTATCAAAAAAGAAAGATTATGTTTGTAGGTTGAAGAATGTACTGTATGGACTCAAACAGGATCCCAGAGCATGGTATTTAAGATTGGATAGGTATCTACATCAACAAGGATTCAGGAATGGAAATGAAAACAACAATCCCTACATAAAAGTGGATCGAGACAATATATTGATAATTGAATTTTATGTAGATGGAATTATCTTCATAAGTGATGATGACACGATGAGTTGAAAATTTTCCAGAGATATGCAAAATGAGTTTGAAATGTCTTTACTTGATGAGTTGACTTTCCTTTTCAGATTATAGATATGTCAGCATGACAAAGGTATTTTCATCTCCCAAACTAATTACATTCGAGAAGTTATAAAGAAGTTTGGAATGGAAGATTGCAAACCCGTGAGTAATCCTATGTAGACCAGTTACAAGTTGAGCAAGGATGATGTTGGCCCTTGACCAAGTCTGATGATCCTTGGTCATGTTTGACCTATTTTTTGGACTTTGACAAGATTTTGAAGACGAAGCGCAAGTCGAAGTAGATATCACGGGATCTTGGCCCCTTTTTAGGGCTTTTGGGTTTTGGTCTTATGTAACGGGAATGGGGATGTCGGCCCATGGGTTTACCCATGTTTAGGCCCATTTTGTAATGTATAAATAAGTAGCTAGGAGTTGTAAGAAAGGATAGTGTGCTAAGTGCTAAGTGTTAATTGCTATGTGCAAGTGGTAAATGTAATTTCTTTGTGCATATTGTGTGAGGCTTGCATAGCTAAGTGCAAGTGATTGTAAGAGACTATGGAAGGATTTGTGTTGTAAGTCAAGGAAGGAGGATCTAGTGAGGTGCGCAGATCTCCTTTCCTCTGTAGAGTAAGATCTCAAGGCTCTGTTCATGTAGTTGATTGACCAAAGATAATAAAAGAGAAGAAGAGTTGGTGGATGTAGCCCCAGGGTGGGGGTGAACCACGTATATCATGAGTTGTGGTTGCTATGTGCTTTATGGTTGTTCTATTGTCTATGTGATGTGTTGTATGCTTATAAGGATATAATATGGTAGCTTAGTATTGAATAATGTGAATGAATGCTATATCTGATCTATGTTAACATGCTTATTACTTGAATCTATTGGATTTTTATAAATACTGCGTTGATTTGTTGTTAGGGTTTAGCTACACTGTAAGCTAAGGATGAATATTAATGAACTATAGATGCTAAGTGCTATGTTAAGGTGTTGTAATCACATATTTGTGTCCCAGCTAAGGTTGCAGACACTAGAGTCCTGCAACCACCCCTACCTCTACCTCGGGTGAGACTTCATCTGCTTCAGAGGTGTTGCCGAAAGGGCCGGTAGTTAGGGTTTTGTTGGTGCGTTGTTGTAGCATTGAACCCTTGGTCTGCCCCTGTGCCAACCAATAGTTTTGCTGTCGGGACTTGAAACTGTGATTGTTGGGAACTAAGATAAAGAAAAAGAGAAAGGCCCTATGCGTAGATCTGTTGCTGAAGTGAACAATATCCGACCTGAAACTCTGATTACGGGTAACTGAAGAAAAGAAAGAAAGCTCTGTGCGTAGATTTTTTTCCTTAGTGTGAAGTATTCTAATTGACCTATAAATATCTGTGCTAAAAAGAGAAGTTATATCCGAAGAAAAGAGGTAAGATCTCGAAGCTTTGTGCTCTGGTAAAGGTAAGAATAGTGAAAATTTTTAGATCTGGAAGCTTTGTGCTCTGCTAAAAGTAAGATTAGTGGCAATTTTTGTTTCAAGAGTATGGATCTAGATATGCTTGATAAATCTTATCCTAGTCTGAAAACTAGGGCACAACTAGAAGAGAAAAGGTTTGATATGAGTAGATCTGATAGAAATAATGGAAGATATGTTATTCCTATGCATAAAAAGAATGTTTGGACTAACAAATGGATGCAAGATATTAGAAAGAATTTTTTGTAGGTTAGTTACTATGATCCTAGTGCACCATACAGGAAAGGGTGGGGATCATTTAAGAAGAAAAGAGGATTAACCCTTTGTTACAGTTGCAGAAGACCGGGACATCTTGCTAAGGAATGCTTTGGAAGAAGACCTAGTTGTCTTTGTTGTAAAGCTATGGACCATGAAGTTTTAGATTTCCCTAGAATGATTGCTAAGCTTGACAAAATGAATATGAGACAAGAAAACCTTGATGAAGGTCACAAAACTGAGGCCATGGTAGAACCCCAGATGGAATCAGAGACTGTACTACTGCAAATGAAAGATACCCTAAATGATCACAAAAATATCAACTTATCAGAGATCTTCAAAGAAAAAGAATGCATAGAATAAAGAATATGAGACTTCGACATAGACTGTGTTCTGGATGAGGAAACACAGGTAAATATCAAGAAAAAAAGAACTTAGGAAGATTTGGGAAAGCCTGATACGATTCCTTCATTAGGAGGAATATGACTATTCAAGAGAAAGCTGATAAACCTATGTGGAAGACTCACCCAAGTATCTATGAGTGCTCATGGAGCTTAGACAAAGGAAGATTTTGAGGTTCTTAGATTCATTGAGAACAACGCTCCATTTACTATGTTATTAGGAAAAACCTAGATCGAGAAAGATCAGACCAAAAGAAAAGAAGAGGAGGCCTGAGAACAGAAAAAATAGGAATTAAAAGACTTCATGACTAGGAGGATATCACAGTTGATTGTTGAACGAGATAACAGATCAAAGATAATTAGAACTAGAAACTTGAATCACTAATTTGAAAGAACACTAGAAGATTCACAAACGAGTAGAGCACCTGCCCTAGATAAAGAAGCAATATTAGTCTCTAGTCCTATGAAAGAATCTCAACAGCGTGAAGCTGCTATACCAAAAGAAGACAAGAATCATAATGGAAAGAGGAATACCGAGACGAACATCACCGAGAAGAATGCTAGAAAACTCAGTAAGAAGAGAGAAAAGATTGGAAAGTTATAGACAGGCCCAGAGGGAACTTCATGGAAGGAATATTTGCAAAATTGGAACTTCGTCGGGATATCAGAATAGGGCCCCATGGCACTTCGCCATGACGAAGCAATATAATCGTTGGACCGACGTTCCAGAATGGTTAGAAAAATAGTTATGACCAGAAATCTCGCCATCGGACCGTTGGGACCACACTGCAACAGACATAACTGCATTGATGGAAAACTTCTTATTCGTTGGAGATATCCGTTACATCGTGTCTACTTAGTCCGTTGATTGTTGCACCGAGAAGACTTTTGTGAATTATATTGGCGATAACAAGAGAACCCATTTCTACCGCATTGTGCTTAGTGATATCGACACCGATTTTATTGCTTTAAGCACCCATCCATCCACCCAAGTTTTCTGATCGAGAGCATGCATGTCGAATGAGCTCAACATTGTGGATAATTCAATCGAGGAAGTTTTAATTGATCTTATGGATGAGAGAGTGATGTCTACAGGAGTTGAAGCTTCATCGACACGAGGAGTGCAAGCCTCTCCGTCGACTACGCGCGGATCCAGACCATCCTGACCGGCAGCAGAGAAGAGAACCAAGCACATACATGATCTAGCAAATGTGAAGTTAATCTCGACCATCTTACCTGACTACATCCCACCTCTGGACGACGAAGTGAGTCGTGACAGTGTTCCGAGGGACTTTGATTACACCATGGTTATGTTGGAAATATGGAAATAACAGGGATGCAGAATGTCAAGGTTGTCATTGATGGCAATCGTCTATGGCAGAAGAAGCTAGATGATGACAGAGCAAT
>ML787118.1:280651-300177 GCA_009831015.1 Picea engelmannii
TACTTTATCTGCAACATGTTGACTACCCTACAGTAATTAACAAGAAAAGTTAAAAGAGGAGAAATACTTAAAGATCATAATCAACATTCTTTAATCCACATAACTTCTCTGTCAGTGTATCTTAATATCTGAATCTAACTGAAGATAGAGTACATGACTGTCAATGAATGGATATCTGCATATTGGTGATATAAGGTTGATAAAGTTAAAAAGGATTAATTGTCTATACTACTGATTCACCCTCCCCCTCTCAGTAGCATGGTGTGTTCAACAGGTTACTGCATACCTCCCAAAGGGGATACGTGCATTCAAGACACAACAATATAAGATCGCGACGTTGAATTTCAGAGACTTCAACCTAGGTGACATAAATAATTATAACATGCTTGCTCCTTACAAGTATATGATCAGGACGAACGGGAATAAATCGAAATAATCACCTAGCCAAGGACTATGAACCTTACGCAGCCTACCCTCTTGAATGTAATGAAAATCCCACACTTTGTAAGGCACCAGGAGGTTAACACGTGTGTTAAGTTCCTGATCTCATGTTACCATGGTGGCTATCTATGGCTAGATAGATGCATCATATTCAATCCGACGTTGATCCATAGGATCACTGGGTTGAGCATGGAAGGACCTGACCCGCAAGGCTTCTACCTAGGGAATGCTTCTAACCACGCCCTAGCACATATAATTAAGGACACTTATGACGATGTAGAAAAGATAACACAAGGCTACAAGGTAGCTTCCATCCAGAATGGTGCAGTGCACTTGGCCTGCCAACTGATCGCGGGAAAGCTAGTAAGGTAGAACCGACCTACACAAAACACGAGATTTGTTGTTGACCTAACCGGGAAATGTGTAGAAGGACTCCATATGAATTGGGTGAAGTACTTGGTCAACCAGTTGGAATCAGATTTGTGCGAAGCTTAGGATCAGGTCTATGAATTCCACTTTAGCTGGCTCTTTATCCTCATCGCATTTACCTCTTGGTAAATGCCAGAAGGTGCGACCTTCTTGGACATTGAGTTGTTCGAGCCGCTCACTGTGAAGTTAACCACGCTTTGGTACTCGAGCGATATGGGAAAATAGTGGCAATCGAACGTCGTCTTTCATACCTATTATCTCCAGCTAAAGAGGGCTATTGAGGCTATCCCTCACATGATGTTGAACACCCTGCATCGGTTCTGACCCCTCATGAAGTTCCACGTAGATCGACACTTCACTTATATCACCATGCATGCAGATGAGCACAAAGAGCTTCAATAGTACTACAAGCTCATAGAGGAGGACCTTGAAGAGATCACCAAGGACCGGTCTGTAGAACTCCTCATCCCAACAGACCCCTCAAAAATGTTAGACCCTGAACTAATCGGCAACCCTGAGACCACTCATGAAGCAAAGGATCTTCCTGGAACCAACAAAAGGAAGAAGACTGAGGAGTTCCAAAACTTGAGTAGTGCATCATAAGGAACTACTTTAATATCACATGGATGAGGGGGTGATGACGAAGTAGAAGAGACAAAGAGCAAAGAAGACCAGTAGAAGAAAGACAAAGTAACACCGTCTAGGGACCCCATTGAGGAGGTTGATCCCCTGAAGAAAAGGAAGGTTTCTCCCACGAAACCCACTTCCCGAAATAATCTAGAGAAACCTTGACTAAGATGCAGACTATGCTCACTGTAGATGACTTCAACTTTATCATCGTAGTTGTAGTAGATGCCTCACATGATATCTTGCAGAAACATGAAGCTAAGCAAGAGGAGATGTATGATAGAATTGAGGTTGAACTCAGAGGGGTGCAACACACCCTTCAATCCAACCGTGCAGTATACACTATGCTACCACCATCATAAGCACCTGAGTTGGGAGATGAGCCTACCCAACTCTGTAGACTAGCTGATGCGACCGAAGCTCACCTTCGTCGCACAAGGGAAGAAACTGAACAGGCCACAAAGACCCTAAAGAAAGTACAAAAAGTAGTCATAGAGCAATGTCAAGCTACGCAACAAGAGAAGGCTTCCCTCCAAACAAAGTTTGAAGAAGAGAAATCACAGATCTAGTAAGAAAAAGAGTAGTTGCTCACAGTGCAGGTGGTGGTAAAAGAAGTAGTCAACATAGCACTTCTCTCTATGACAAGTTTAGAACAAAAGGAGGAAGACCCAGTGGAACATCAAGTAGAGAAGCTTGTGGAAGCTATCCAACAGCTTCAACGGAGAATCGTAGACCTCGAACTATGAACAGTGTCAAGTACCTTGTAGGACGTGTGAGATCAACAAGAAGCCACTGCCCAGAGCGCAGTCGAGAGGATAAGAGCATTTTCTCTAGAATGAAAACAACTAAGTTATCACAACGCACAGAATTATGACTGACGCAAAGAAGATATTGAGATAAAGGTATTGGAGTCACAGCTCCAGGAGGCAAAGCAACAAGAAACAATAGTATAGGCGCAGTTGAAGCTCCTGTTAGTAGTTGAAAGGATGAAGTGATCTCAAGAACAACGCACTTCTCAACAGCAGGTCCACACCATTCAGAGAAAAGTCATTGAAGTGACTCAAAGGCTCAAACCAGTCCAAGACGAAGCTTGCCAACTGTTTGAGGACATTGAAGACCGAGGCATAGAGTTGGAAAAAGTAGTCGCTACAATCGAAAAACATTTAGAGGGACCTGTCAACGAAGTAGTCATCCAAGAGTTCGCCAAGCAGGAGGCCCTGGCGCAGCAACAAGTCGAAGCAGCTCGAGCCAAGCTCGAGGATTTTGAAGCACAACTACCTAGACCAAAGTGACTCAGGATCAGTCATAGGTGAGTGTTGGGGGCCTGTTGGCCCTTGACCCAGTCTGAGGATCCTTGGTCATGTTTGACCTATTTTTGGGACTTCGACAGGCTATCGAAGATGGAGCGCAAGTCAAATCAGAGATTGTGGGATCTTGACCCCTTTTTAAGTCTTTTTGGGTTTTGGGATTATGTAATGGGAATGGGGATGTCGACCCATGGGTTTACCCATGTTTAGGCCCATTTTGTAATGTATAAATAAGTAGCTAGGTGATGTAAGAAAGGACAGCGTGCTAAGTCCTAAGTGTTAATTGCTACATGCAAGTGGTAGCTGTAATTGCTTTGTGCATATTGTGTGAGTCTTGCAGAGCTAAGTGCAAGTGATTGTAAGAGACTTTGGAAGGCTTTGTGTTGTAACTCAAAGAAGGAGGATCTAGCGAGGTGCGTAGATCTCCTATCCTCTGTGGAGTAAGATCTCAAGGCTTTGTGCATGTAGTTGATTGATCGAAGATAATAAAAGAGAAGAAGAGTTGGTGGACAAAGCCCCAGGGTGGGGGTGAACCATGTATATCCTGTGTTGTGGTTGCTATGTGCTTTATGGTTGTTCCATTGTCTATGTGATTGGATGCTTAGTGCACTAATGTATGATTAGAAGGATCTGATATGATAGCTTATTACTGAATAATGTGAATGAATGCTAGATACGATCTATGTTGATATGATTATTACTTGAATCTATTGGATTTGTATAAATACTGCGTTGATTTGTTGGTAGGGTTTAGCTACGCTGTAAACTAAGGCTAAATATTAATGAATTGTAACTGGTAAGTGCTATGTTAAGGTGTTGCAATCATAGATCTGTGTCCTAGCTAAGGTTGCAGACACTGGAGTCATACAACCACCCCTACCTCTACCTCGGGTGAGACTTCATCTGCCTCGTAGGTGTTTCTGAAAGGGCCAGTAGTTAGGGTTTTGTTGGTGCGTTGTTGTAGCTTTTAACCCTGGGTCTGCCCCCATGCCAACAAATGATGAATCAAAGGATGAATATTAGAGACTCTATAGATCAATGATTGGCATATTACTCTATGTGAAAGTGTCAAGATGGGATGTGATGTAAGAAGTTGGACAAGTTGTGAGATTTCAAGAAGCACTGAAAGAAACATATGTTATGGAAGTAAAGAGAATATTCATATATCTCAAGGAAAAAAAATATTTTGTATTATAGTATCCAAAAGGGAATCATCTATCTTTGGTCGCCTAGAAAAATGTAGATTGGAAAGGTAGCATTGATGATAGAAGAAGTACAAGTGGAACAACTTTCTACTTGGGTGAGTGTCTGGTATCATGGTTGAGCAAGAAATGGTTATCGATATCTTTGTCCACAATAGAAGAAAAATATATTGCAGCATCAACATGTTTCCCTTAGGTTCTTTGGATGAAACAAACCTTGCAGGATATACAAGTGAAGTATGATGATCCCATTTCAATACTCCATGACAACACCAACACTATCATTATCTCCAAGAATTCAGTGATTCATTACAAGATGAAACAAATTCCAATCAAGTATCACTTTCTACGGGAATAGGCTATAGAGAAGAACATCAAGATAGAGTATATTGGGACAAAATAGAATATTGTGTATATCTTCACCAAACCTCTTTAGAGGGAGACCTTTGAGTGTCTTCAATAGAAACTTGGAGTAGTTTATGAAGCATAGTGATCCACATGGTATTGGATATAGTAAGACAGGGGGAGAGACGCAGAAAACTTGAAGAATATAAGTAAACAATCATTTGAATGTTTTCATATACATCATAGGTTTACACAAGGAAGCACCATAAAGAGAAAAAAAGAGGCTTGTAGATAGGGGGAGTATCCCCAATGAGAATTACCCTTTTCCATTAATGTCAAAGGGGGAGAGAAAGAACAAATACATGGAAATGGAGAGAAAGAAAAGACGCATGGATATAAGAGGAGAAATGGTCACATGGGGAGTGATGGTCATAGGGGGAGCATGAGAAGGAGAATGAGTGTTCCCATATCATCAGTGTTTCCATCAATGCCAAAGGGGGAGATCATTGGACAATGGGTTGTCATTGATGTCAACAAGCAACATTTGTCATTGATGTCAACAAATGTGATGGGTGTATTTAGAGAAGTCTCCAAAGTGGTCCCCTTATGGAATAACTCTAAGCATGGCCCTCAATGGAAGATGCTTTGAAGAAGTCTACAAGAGGCTCCAGAGGTATGGTCATGAAGCTCGAAGCTTTTTTAGGAAAAATGACATAAAGGACAGTGTAAATGCATGTAAAATAGTCATAGATGGATAATCCTTGTCGTGCCATTTTTAGTGATAGTTGGTATGCCACGTGGTTCCTCACAGTTGAGGAGTTATGATGTCATGAAGTTGGAAGCCCAAAATATGGGTTATGAAACCCCTAGTTGGTTACAAGAAAATTAATGAAAGGGTTAAGTGCTTGTAACAAGAAATCCCTAAAGTAAGGAAATAAGTTACTTAGAAAAATTATGAATACCCCTCAATGAGTCTTTCATATGTACAATTTGCATACATCTCTATTGATTATCTATCTTGTGAGGAAATTTTGGTTTATTGGCGAATCTAAGGTTGAGTCTGATATAGAAAGTCTGAGGGTGCGAAAGAAGGTCGAAGGTGAAAGTATCAGAGTTCTAAAAATTGTGAGTAACCCTAGTTTCTGAGGTGTCCACCGGTTGTAGGTTAGAAGGGAACAGATCAACGTGGGATGCAGTGGAGAAAAGCATGGATATATGGGGGTAATAGTGAAGGAAGTCACATAAGTGTGAAAATCTTGTGAGAGGGTGTGAAGAGATGCTTGTACCATATTGTTGATGCCCATGTTGGTTTAGTTATCTATTATCTAATACAAGAGAGTGTCTATAGGATCATAGGTATGTTCTTTATGTGTGTTTATCATGGATGATATGGAACATGCTTGAGGAATTTTTTGGAGGCCCTTTTTGGTTCACGGTTGCATCTGGTTGAGGTCCATGTTTTGATGTCATTGATACATGCTTCAGATATATCCTTGGTACATATTATATGGTTGTTATGATTCATTGTTATAAGCACATCTTTGTGATATTGACATATATTTGAGGCATATCTTATGGTATATGGTATGATGCATGTTTGAGGTACATTTTGGTACATGGTTTGGATACTTGATGTTGATATGATCTATATGAGAAGATCTGATTGATATATCAATAACATGTATAGTGACAGGTTAAAGGTATGATCAATTACAGGTTGATGCAACAGTGATAGGTTACAAGTTGGTGATAAGTTACAAGTTGAAGTGACAATGACAGGTTGATTATGGGTTGATTATCAGAGTCAATGAAAATATTAGTGGTAGTGAAATTTTGGTATACATTTCTATTTCAAGGTGACAAGATGGGGTAAGGAAAGGGGGTCGTAGCCTCCTTCCGGTTGGTGTCGGAGAACACAGGGAGTTGGAGCCTCCTTTAGGTTGGAACCTGAGAATCAAGGGGTTGTAGCCTCCTTCTAGTTGGAGTGAGAAAATTCATGGAGTTGTAGCTTCCTTCAGGTTGGATCCTATAAACAGGGGGTCGTAGCCTCCTTCCAGTTGTAGCTGGAGAATAGGGAAGTTTGTGCTTCTAATGAATGTATTATTTTGATATATAAGGAAATCATCATGTGGTTTTCTACCATTTGGGTTTCCAAGTAAATTCTGGTGTACCGTGTTTTTTGGATGTCTATTATTCTCTGTTGATTGATACTACTCATGATATATTAATGATATACTATTGATGAAATTAATTGTAATGACCCCGACCGTTACGACACCAATACGATGTACGACATGTAATTTTTTTATTTTTTTTTTGCAATAGGAAGGAAATGACGATAATATAGATACATCATCTCAAGCTTATTCCATCTTAATGAAGGACGACACAAGTAATCTATACATGAAAGCCTAGCATAAAAGAACACCAAGGGGATTGAAGCAATAAATAACATTTACTCAAATAAGGAAGTTAACAACTACGCTAATTAACAATTTCAACAATCATCAAGGCACAAACCAACTAACAACCGACTTGTAATGTAAACTTTCATGGAGAGCAAGAATAAAAAATAATAATCATGCATTACAATAAAAACTCTCATTCATCACTTACATTAGTCAACACCATCTTCATCGAGAAGGACATGACCATATGCCAGGTTCCTGCTCGCTTATCGATCAATTCGCGCAATGATCCGATCATAAGGAATCATGTCGCCACATTGCGACAAGATCATAGTAACCAAGGCACAAGCATAAACAATTTTTAAGCCTTCAATCATGACATAAGGTCCAACATGCCAGAAATCCAATTTGCACTATCATACCTTACGAAACCGGTAAACGAAGGAACTCAAATCAATCAAGCTAAATGAGATGCGGGGTAACTACACTTAATTGTGCAACAATCTACATTGATTTCTTGTTTTCTTACAAGGAAATTCTTAAGTGGATTCTTTCATGGGAGCACGGGCTAAATGGGTCTTATTAACAATTACCAACATAAGGACTATATCATAGCATATAGTAGCCAACCACAAGTCTAAACTTAAAACAAACAAACATCATAAAGTAACAATTATACCTCTCCCTCAAGGGGGTTTTATTAAACAAATAAAATCAACTCTTTTTAGCTTCTCCAGTTCCATATAACGATCATGAACCCATAAACCTTAGCATGCAAAATTCTATCATCATTTTTGGAAAAAGACTACACAATTCAACTAGGAAGGTCCCCACTCCTTACCCAAGGATAATCTTTCCATGCCTTCATTTTTTTTATTACACATCTGCTTGTAGCATTAAGAAGAGTAAAATATCTCCTAAAATAATATTCTACCCTCACTAATCAACATGCCTTGATTACATTGAGGTTACAACATTGGATTTACTTAATGATTTTAATTCATTAATATCCTTAAAATATTTAAAACCTTGCCATCCTTATAAATCTTACATCAGTAAAAAATTAGCACATTACCTTATTAAATCAAGGGTCCTCATTATATTCAGAAAACATCATCAATCAATCAAGATATATATATAATGTATTCATTTCGAGAGTCACTAGGGCCCTACCCTACAACCATTCCATCCTTAAGTCAGACATAGAATAATTAATACTACAATCTGTTGCTTCATTAATTACAAACATTGGACCGGAAATGAACATATTAACCTTTCTAGATGCATTTTAATCGAGGAATTACATCAAGCTACAATACCACAATCAACAATTCAAAATCAACTAGCTCAAGTGAACCTGAACTCATATTAATCTGTTCCCTTATACTATCCCAATAAAGTGTTATCCCATAATATTTAATTAATCAAACTCAACTGCCAATTCAAAAAAGACCTTTCCCCTTAAACTGTATAGGGTGTTAACACACTTCTCAATAGTAAAAATATAATTTTAGTTCCTATTGATTAGAGTTCCACTGGGAATTTAAAAATAAAATAATTCAGAGTTTAGCAATATTACCATTCAACAATTTTTATTTGGATTATATCTAACCGATTATGGATTTCCTCATGCATCATTCACCAATAAAATTATTGCAATATTTAATTCTAGAAATTGTACATAAATAAATGAAGTGAATATCCTGACAGGCTTTGACAACTCCAAGCAATAAAGGTGTAGGGCCACCGAAGGGATGTTTCCCACCAAGGCGAGTTCGTGGAGGGTGTCGAAGGGGCGAGTGGGGGAGCTTTAGTAGAAGAAATACACGTCCATTAAAGGAATTGGAAGAGGGGACAAGGAATCAGGAAGGTCGCGTGGACATTCTCCAAGGCGAGCTATCCCAAAATCCGTCAACATAATGATGCATTTGTCGATAAGCCCAACACATCTAATGTGGAGAAGGAGAGGGGAAAGGGCATTGTTGATAATAAAGACAGGCCTGGGAGAGATTTTCAGAAACACGCTCCATGGGAAGGGCTGGGGAAAACCGATAATGGCCGACTAACAAGGTTCAGCGGTGTAGGGTCGTGGAGGAGTCAGAAATTAACAATCAAGAAAAATCAATGCTGCAACCACGAAATCTGTCAGTAGCCGCTTAAGGAGTGCTCGCCGCCACGACAGGGACAATGGTTGCAACAATACAATCCTAAAGAAAAACCCCAGATATAGTATACCCTGTGTCCTGTCAATCTGAAGGTTTTCCAATCTTGAAATTGACGAACACGGAGGCCACAAGGAACCCAAAAATCATTGAAATTTAAGTTGAGTAAGACATTGACCAACTCACCATAAGGAACAAGGAAACAAGGAGTAGCATGCCCAAGGCACCGAGGAGGGAGACCACCAGGGACACACTGGGTTTCTCTAAGGAAGGCACGACTCCCTACAAGCAGCGAGACTAAAGCTTGCGCCAGAATCTCACCCCTGCTCAGTCGTGCTCACACCACACTTGGAGTGAAAAATTTAAGAAGAGAACTCATCTTGAAATGGAAAAGGAAACTGGGTTTTTTGAAGGGAAGAAGAAACTAAAGCAATTGAGTAGGAACATGAGGTTAAACACACTTAAAAAGGGGAAAATTCAGTGGTCAATAGAAAACGAGTAAGTCTGGAAGAGGTTAAAAGAACTCGAAGATGCAATGGTAAAACTGAGGCCAAAAACAACGAAAAGCACGCAGGGTTCTCTAGGCGTGAATCTCAGAGGTGAACATGAAGACTTACCAACTGGCTCGAATAACTAAAAATCCAATGCTTAGGTAGAAAGAATCGAGAATCCCTAACATAACCAACACTCTAACCAGCGAGAAAAATAAAAATTCTATCACTAGCAAAACAGATCGATCAAGGGGTATTCTGAATAGTTTTCCTTAATTGAATGCCATTATAACTAAAAATTTGCAAAACCATTGGTTGCAATTAACATAGCCAAACATAAGCAAGCAAACTCGTGACAAGAATCATTGTTCGACTACTGCTACCATGCAAGAGTAAATTAAATCACAATACAACAACAATTTTACAAGAATAAATTAAATCACAATACAATAATAGTTTTACCTGGAATGCCATGGTCGACGATGATGAATATGAAGTCGTTGTCTCACACTTGTGCTCCGACATACTCCTCCTTGCTAACCGTTGAGACCTCATCGGTACCTCCCAACCAACGCTAGGGGTACTTTTCTTCCCCCTGAGCCCCCCGAGCCGCAAAGGGGACACACAAACACAATACTAGAGAATGCTAACTCCTAGCTCGCCTCGCAAGGTCGACCTACCATTTGTTATCTGAGTTGGGTATCCCTACTCCCACAAGAAACTTCCAGTCAAGAATTAAATTCGGTAGCATAACCTTATGCATATCAGATGTGATCCCTACTCCTCCGCCGCCATCATTTTTATAGAGTTTTATTAGTGATTAGTTTCCCATACCCTCAGTATATCTTTTTTATTAAATTTAATTAAGATAAACCTCCCCCATACACATGTCACCCAATCCCTTAGTTGCACTAGAAATTAATTAATTAATTAATTCAAATTTTCCTAATTCCCTCACCCACCTAAAAGCATTCCTAAAAATTCTCCTCAGTGTCCATTTATTCCCTTACATTTCTTAAATGACTGATGCCTTACTTAAAGCCTAGATGAGTTCGCAGATAGAAAGTTCCAAAGGCTATATTCCCTACTAAGTTAGACAATCCCCTTTTTCTTTAACTTAACTCTTTTCTTTAAGTTCCCCTTTTTACCTAAGTGTTATAGCAAGATTTGCCTCGCCATTTCTATATTGCACAGAGGGCTTTTTTCCATTTCCCTATGCAGACATATGGTCCAATGATTTCCTAGGTGGTATTATCCATTTCACTAAGTGCACTTCATACATTCATCTAATACACCATAGTGTATTAGATACATCACATGGATGCATCAAGGGATTAGTTTCTATTACTCATACAAATATAATGTAATAGAACCCTAAATTTAAGAAAGACCACCTTCCTTAATGTACCTAATTCTTGACAATGTCAGACATTATTAATATCCATGGATGTGCTCACAAAGAAATTTTCGATAGTGGACATACTATACCACTCCCAATGAACAATTTACATGTGAATGAAATATTTACTTAGTATAATAGTTTGGATAATGTGGCTCTAGGTTCTCGACCTATTGCAATCACATATCAATGGAGCCCATAAACTAATGGTGAATAGAATTATATTTCATAGGCATAATACCATGACAAATGATGTGTAAAAAGAAAATAATGGCCACATATCCATGCTTTACCACCAAGGACAAGTGGCACTTGGTTATTTTTAATTTTAAAGTTGATTACAACATGAGGAGTTATGTAGAATCAAAATTGAGAAAGTTAGGAATCTAGCATCCTTCTCTCTAGAAAGCATGCCTTTAATTCTCCTTTTTGGTACCCTCTCAAAAAATATTAATGGTTTCATGCAAGATAATGCTTCCCTCTCATGGCCTGCTAATTGCAATGGAAATCAAGAAAGAAAACAATCTATTGAATAGGATGAATGATTTGAGATATATGTAAAAATTATTAGAATATGGTGTAAAAAGATGAAATGTAGGAAATCAAATTAGATTCCAAAATGAAATGTAGGTAGTTTTTCTACAGTTTTTTGAGTCCCAAACTTCCAGGGCCATTTTGAGGCCCCAAATGAATTTTTGTAGAAATTCAGAGGGGCAGGGATTTCCAATGGCATGCCCTAACCATACCCAAAAGTTGTAATCATCTAATAATTCTTTCCAACGAGATATCATGTGCCCTAAATGGAGATCTCATGCAAAAGTTATGCCCTCGGGAATTGAGGCATCAACCATCCCCATCGAGGCCCACAAATATTTTGGCGTTTCATCTTCTGGGTTTATGGATTTGGATGATTGGGATTTTCTCATTAATGATTTATGTTAAAAAGGCCTTTCATGCCTCATTGTAAACATCTTCTTGAAAATGTGTGTGGTTGTCACATATCTTCTCAGATATAAGCTACCAACATTATAGCGAGTTCATTTCAATATGTATTTTCTCTTATAGTCTCTGCATATTTCATTCTCTAATAGAAATTGAGTATTATTGTATCTCTACGTTTCTATCCTATTTCTGTGTTTCATTTTGTTCCCTCATAAATCTGGATCATCCATGTATCTTGAGCCTGAGAAGGAACATTTATGGCTAGAGGCTCTTGTTTCCCTACTGTGACTATGGTCACAGTCCTCAGAGGAATCCATGATACCTAAGACCTCACATTGGCACCCATATTCAACTTCGATGTGAAACGATACCTAGAGAGGGATTGCGTTGTTCTTTCCAGGTGTTGTTCATGGTGCTTGAGCTTGAGAAGGTTAAATTAAGGTCTAATGTTGTTATATTCCCCATACAATTTTTATTCCTAGAGAAACATTTCTAGTGCACAATATCTACTCATGGTGCTTGTATCCTACTTGAAGGCTAAAGATGCCCTACAAGGTTCCTATGTTTTTGTTTGAGTACTTGTTCAAGGATCTTGATCTTGAGAAGCTTCAATAAAATGCTAAAACACTTTTTTAGTACTTGATTATGGTTAGGGCCTTGTAAACCATCCATGTTATCTTTTGGTGGTTTAAGGACAAGTTCATGGCACTTGAGCCTAAGAAGCTATGTTTAGGTATTGAGGTTGTTGTTTCCATCTGTCAAAAAATGCTAAGGGCCTTGGTTATTATTTCCCTACCATGAATGTTCAAGGCCTCTAGAACCATCTATGATGCATGCAACATATTAATGGAACCCATATCCAACTCCCATGGAAAAGACCCCTTAATGAGGGCCCATTTCATTGTGTCTAGTTTTGTTCATGGTTCAACTCAAGAAGGTTAAATTAGGGATTACAACCCTTATTTGTCCCTTTTACCATTCTTAGGCATCCATACCCATTTCTAGTGTACAAAACCCACTCATGGCACATGTATCACATTCAAACGTCTAAAAAGAACCCTTATAGAGGATCCAAATGTTGGTTATATGACTTGTTCAAGGCTCTTGAGATTAATAAGATTCAATATACAGAGGGAGAAGTTAGAGCCATGAATGTTGATCAATAGTTTAGTTAAGAGGCTCATTTGGTCCAAACTCATGATGAAAAATTATATGTTCATCATATCGACTACTAACATGTCTAGTTCAGTCCCCATATTGACCTTCAGGTGAATGAAATGTATTGATCTCCTAGTGAATTTTTGCAATGTCATGGTGACGGGTTCCAGACTAAGAGTCCACCTTCCTCACCTCATCTATCTAGTGCATGAAGAAGAAATCCAAGACATGTTCATTGGATGAAATTGCTCCATTGATCCTTAAAGGTAAGTTACCTAAATGAACTATTGATCGAGGGCGAAACAAAATTATTAAAGACTATTTTAAATTTAAAAAAAAATGATACATCTAAATGTCAATTATTTGTATCCTTTTTAAAGTCACACAGTTTAGTTGTTGCTAGGAAAATTCTCAGCATAAGGAAAGTTAAAAGTTCTTAGACCACTAATCATGTTGTTAGAAATATTCAAGGTGCATTTAATATAATTGGAAACAATATTCATTTGAAAGATCATAATGTATCTTATCATGTATTGTAAAAATCGATTGTAAACAAGACCACAAGAAAGTGTCACTTTTTGACAAACACATCACATTTTTAAAGTATGTACTAAAATGATTCAAAAGTATTATATTAGAAGAGAAAACATTGACAACCCGACCAACCAAATTATTTTACCTTCATTGACAGGTTTCCTCATTCTGATATGAAGTTAATTGGAGTGGTTAATAGACTAGTCCATAATTTTTGGCATGAACATATGATGCTTTCATCCAATCATAAGAGGGTGCTAAAGTTGAGAAAAGGTTCTAGTGATTCCAAATACCATGTTAAACACATTCTTGACATGTCATAGATGAAACTTTATGAGAGATTCAAGAATGAGGACAAGGATATGGACCTTGGCTAAATATCTTTCGAGAAACACAAACATCGATCTATTAGAATATGCATAGACTGTAACCCATGCTCCTTTAGACAACACATAGAATTTGGTTATTATTATGACACATACATAGAATTTGGCTATTATTATGACACATATCCACATCCATTGTGTTTTTCATACTAACCATGTGCAAGAATGTTGAGGCATACAACCACCAATTTCATCAAAAGACTTTATTCATAGCATCATGTCCAAGGCTCGATGGGAAAATAATATGAAAAATATTTTATAGATGGGACATGTCCCTAGTGTAGTGGATTTGCATTATTAAGCCAATGCATTCATGAAAGTAAAAACCATGAATTTGGAAAGATGGTGGTTGACATGCAGAGCTTCAAATATGTTACTTATGAACAAGAATATGGGAAAGAAAGAAAAATATAGCTTTGGTGATATCACAAGTAAGAATACATTCTTTTAAATTAGACTTGAAATTTTTACATATATTTTGAAAATATAACATTCTAATTATGATCTAATTTTTGTGTCAATGAATACAAGTATGTAATTTCATGAAGAGAGTTTTTGAAAAAATCCATCAATATGTTCAACATCCCCATGTAGTATGATGAAGCAATTTAAAATATGCATTTTTTCTTTAAATACAATATATTTAACTTGCATCCATAGTTGACATTGACATTGTTGACATTGGACTTGGCATTGACATTGTTGACATTGGACTTGGATGCTCATAAGATGTCAAACAATATACCAACTACCATAATTTTACACTTCATATAAAGACCAGTGCACTTCAAATTTGAGTTCCAAGTGTTGACTCAAAATGAAATTATTATTACTTTCTGTCTCATCATCTATTATTCAAGCAATACCTAAAAATTGAAATCGAATGTTTAAAATGAATATTCTAATCATATATGTTTTTGGAGAATGAATCAATCTTTCCAAAAAGATTACTTGAAAGCGTTTTGAGTGTGTCAAATATAATGATACAAAATTGAAGTGTCACCGGTATTGAAATATTGTAACTGCAAAGAGTATTATATTTATTATTGATGTATTATTAATTAGATCAATCCCCTTTTGTGGATTGATCATGTCAGGTATTGTAAATGACCAAATCCCCTTTTGTGGATTGGTCAAACCCTAATTGTAATAGGTAAATGAAAAGTCAGCCCCAAAATATATTAAAGTGGTTATAAACACCCAGAATGAGAAGTCGGCCCTGCCAGTGAAAAGACACCTCAGTTCAGCGCCTGCCAGATTGTATAAATAAGAGAGGTTAGCGCCTCATGTGTTCACTCACTCACTTTTTCATCAGAGTGCAAGTTCGGAGCTGAAGTTGGAGAAGAAGGAAGAGAGAGAGGCACATTCTTGGGATATGACTTTCTGTATTGTTTGAGTTATCTCTTGGCATTATATTGGCTATCTATATTAGGGAAGATTTTGCTGGGTTTTCTCCCCCATGAGGATTTCCCATGATAAATGATGTGTCTCTTGTGATTGTGTATTTCTCAGTGATCCTATATATGCTATGATTAATATCTAGTGAATTGAAAAGAAACCTAATAATAGATTAAACCTTAACATTGTATCAGAGGTAAGATGAAGAGAGCATATTTCACAAGACGAAGAAAAACATCATTGTTGCCATACATGCAAATTAGGGATTTTTATTGAAGAAGAATTTCATCCCCAAATCCATCTATAAAAGTGTGCCCTTCCTCAAGGAACACTTTGGCATCATCATTGCACCTTTTCAGTGACTATATCTCTCAGAAAGTGAAACCCTAGTTTTCACCAGGTACTAGAAAACTAGAAGTACCAGAAAACTAGAAGTGTCAGTTTAGAAATCCATTGATCAAGTTTTAAGGGGTAAAATTTGGATTTTTTGAAATATAACCACATCAGGATACTCGCCTCAACCAAGCGCACCTCTTGGTAAGTTCAAAATTCAATTTTGAGCATTTTCATTTTCGGTCATTTTCCTAGCTCCAGGTAAAAGATGTCTGCAAGCACTAAGCTTGTTGACAAGATAGAAGGTGTGGAAAACTTTTTTTCCTATAAGTATAGGATTGGAATCATTCTTGAAGAGAATGACCTATAAATATTCGTTAAAGAATAAGTACCAGAACCCATCGATGTTGCAGATAAAGAAAAGAACCAAAAGGACACAATTAGGGTTAAGAGAATCATTGCAGATTCTATCAAAGATCACTTGATTCCTCAAGTATCTTAAAAGAAGACTCCAAAAGAAATGTTTGATTCCCTAACCATATTATATGAAGGAAATAACATAAATCAGAAGATGAATCTAAGAAATCAACTCAATAATACAAGGATGCAGAAAGGAGAAATGATCTAGGAATATTTCTCCAGAATATCAGAATTCAAAGAACAACTAGAAGAAATTGGAGATACCATAGACGAAGAAAAACTCATAATGACGACCCTTAATGGTCTCACAAGACCTTGGTATGCATTCATCCAAACTGTTTGTGCCAGAACGGAGAAACTAAAATTTGACAGTCTTTGGAAAGAATGTATTCAAGAAGAATCAAGAGTAGCTAACCGAGAATAATTACTATGAAGAGATGAAGATCAATCCCTAGCTACTCACACTAAGGGAGGAAGAAATAAGTCTCATTTCCGAAAAGGAACTCATAAAGAGTCTCAATCCCAAAAAAAAATCATACATAAATAATCTCAACTAAAGAGATTCCAAAAGAAAGGACAAAGAAAAGAAAGAGACTTTTTATCTTACCAATGCTACCATTGTGACAAGATGGGACATATTGCAAGACATTGTCCAGCTAGATGAGAAGAATAAAAGAGAAAAAACAAGAGGCATCATGCCCATGCAATTGAATATGAAGATCCACCCACAAAGATGTTAAAAGAATGAATTGAAGACTATGTTCTAATATCATCCCTCTCAGGATTAGTAGAACCTGGAGTGAACACTTGGCTCATTGATAGTGGTGCTTCCAAGCACATGACAGGTCAAAGAGACATTCTCTCTTGCCTTTCAGAAAATAAGTTTTCTCATAAATTTATGCTTGGAGATGATTATCAATACCCTATCAAGGGAGTAGGAGAATCAAAGTACAAGCTGAATTCGGGAACTCCAATGAAGATGAAGGATGTACTCTATGCACCAGGTTGAAGTTGAAGCTCTTGGTTGACTCGTCAGAATTGATTGATGCCACACTGTATAGACAGATCATTGGATCGTTGATGTATCTGACGAACACCAGACCAAATATTTGTTTTGTTGTGAACACCTTGAGTCAGTTTCTGGTAGAATCTAAACATGTTCACCTAGTTGTTGCAAAACATGTGATGAGGTACCTTAAGGGTACATTAGATTATGGTCTCAGTTATGATGGATATCATGACTTCAGACTGAGTGGGTACACTAATTCAGATTGGGATGGAAGTGTCTCTGACAGGAAGAGCACTTCAGGATGTTGCTTCAGTATGGGGTCAGGCATGATCTCATGGAAGAGTAGGAAGCAATCAAGTATTGCTCTTAGCACAGTGGAAGAAGAATACATTGTTGCATGTTCTGCCAGTTGTGAAGCCATATGGCTTCAGAAGTTGTTGACAAGTCTATTCGACCTAGAGATGGAAGCAACCATGATCCTATGTGATAACCAAAGCGACATAATGATGGAAGAGAATCATGTATTTCATGACAAGTCAAAACACATAGAGATATGATATCACTACATCCGTGACATGGTGCAGAGAGGAGCCATAAAGCTCCAATATGTTAGTATAGATGAACAGGTTGTTGATGTGTTGACCAAGCCTCTATCTCGTGTAAAGTTTGAGCACTTTCGAGATAAGCTTGGTATAGTCCAAAAGGACCTCCCTCGAAAGGGGGAGTTGTGTTGATGTGCCAACTTAATTGTTGTGATGATGTGCCATCTTAATTGTTGTGATGATGTGCCAACCTCGTGTTGTGATGATGTGCCAGCCTTGTGATGTGATGATGTACTAGCCTCATACTGTGATGATGTGATCAACCTCATGTTGTGGTGATGATGTATTAGTTTTATACTAATCCATGTTGATGCAGATGATGATACCATTCTAGCTCTCTGTTGGGAATGATGATTTTGATGATGAGAAAAACTTCCGATGATTTATAGATATGCCATTCAATGTTCCAAGATGTTGTTGATGATGTTGTCCTCTCTCTCGCCTAATGTTGTTGTAGAATACCCTTCTTGTTAAGGGGGAGTGTTGAAATATTATAACTTCAAAGAGCATTCTATTTATTATTGATGTATTATTCATTAGATCAATCCCCTTTTGTGGATTGATCATGTCGGGTATTGTAAATGACCAATTCCCCTTTTGCGGATTGGTCAAATCCTAATTGTAATAGGCTAAATGAAAAGTTATCCCCAGAATATATTAAAGTGGTTATAACCACCCATAATGAGAAGTTGACCCTGCCAGTGAAAAGACACCTCAGTTCAGCGCCTGCCAGATTGTATAAATAAGAGAGGATAGCACCTCATTTGTTCACTCACTCACTTGTTCATCAGAGCGTAAGTTTGGAGCTGCAATTGGAGAAGAAGGAAGAGAGAGAGAGGTGCATTCTTGGGAGAGGACTTTCTATATTTTTGAGTTATCTCTTGGCATTGTATTGGCTATCTATATTAAGGAAGTTTTTGCTGGGTTTTCTCCCCCATGAGGGTTTCCCAGGATAAATGATGTGTCTCTTGTGATTGTGTATTTCTCAGTGATTCTATCTATGTTATGGTTATCTAGTGAATTGAAAAGAAACCTAATAATATCTTAAACCTTAATAATCGGCTCTTCGTATCCGTTGCCATTCAAGGAAATATCGTTTACATAAATGTAGTAAATGCCAAGGAGCTTGTTGTTTATCAATAACATTATAATAAATCTTCAACAATTCAATACATAATATTAATCACAATGAAATGAAAATTTAATACATATTATTAATCACAATGAAATGAAAGGGATAGATAGTGTGAGTGATGTCTCTCTATGCTCTGATACCAATTTGTTTTAACACCCCGACCTCCTGCTAATACATAGACTGATGAAGAAATAACAGTAAAAGCATACATGCAGTGATTCAGACAAAACCATATATGTAACAACATATATAAATACATATCATGTGAATGAACATGGAATGGATACTATCTTTTAATTGAGTTCCACCAACTGCGTGCAGACCTTCCACAAACCTCCTAGCCTTAGACCATGCTGCTCATCACACTCAGTAGTGGGTCACCACCGAGCTGGGACTAAGCTCCACCCAGGGCAAGGGAATCCTAGACTAGGTTGAGGTTACAGGAAACTTCACAATGCAACTAGAAGGATTCTCTCCAGGATCCTTCTTACGCCCACTACTCACAGTCTCTCATTCCCCACATGCTAGTTCCACCCCGAGAATATGCACCTTCATTGTTCCATAGTCTATCGACTGCTTCACTTCCCTTTTAGGGTCTCGGTAACAGGTTAGATCAGGAATTCTCAAAGCTCTGTAGCTGGTGTTGGACTCTCTCTAGGAGAAAATCACTTCCTAGCAAACTCTCTCACCTGGAGAGAGCTTCTCACAGGCCTAACAACCTGCCTCTTTAACCACAAGCCTAACAACTCGCTTCTTCAACCATGGGCCTAACAACCCGCTTCTTCAACTCAGTTTCTA
>ML787119.1:0-10106 GCA_009831015.1 Picea engelmannii
GACGTAGAAATCAGTGGCCCAGATCTCTGTTCTCCTGTCGATCTGACGGCTACTGTGCTCCCTCCTGAGCTTCTGCGCACTCCTTCTTCCCAGACTTGGGAGAATTTCAAAAGCCCAAAGGCCTCAACCTTTGCTTCGTCTCCACGAACTCCTTCACCTGAGTTCTCACCGTGCGTTCTCCACGACACTATTCCTTCTGAGCTTGTTCTTCAATCTTTCAATATTTGACCTCTACTCCCTATAGAGCCTTCGCGCATACACCACGTTGTCTCTCCTGAGCTTCTCAACCACTCAGACCCCTAAGGGATTTTATCTCTCTTCTCCCTCATATGGAGAATGAAATGGATGCCCTCCTGGCTATCCTTCTGCTCAAGCAACTGCTTGTTGAGCCTGTCTGCACACTGTCTCTATGCCCACCTGGCAGAGTATCTTCTTAGAACTTCTAGCAGTTTTGTCTTCTTCTCCTGTGCACCTATGCACTCGCTCAATGCCCACCTAGCAAAGCTCTACAAAACCCTCAATGATTCTGTTCTCTTAAGAACTTCACAACAAAAGTCTTCTCTTTGTGCACTCCTTGCACTGGCTCAATGCCCACCTGGCAGAGCTTCCCAGAATCCTCAGTGATTATGTTTCCTTTGAACTCCCAGCAGAGTTCCTTCCTCAAATGCACTGCAGCGCATACGCTCAATGCCCACTTGGCAGAGCTCTACAGAATTCATAGCAGAATTATGTCTGCAACTGTGTCTCTCATACACAGCCTCACCTCCAAGGTATTCAGCACCCTTGAGGTCTTCCTCCTGAGTTGATGATTTCAGTTCCTGTGCCGCAACACGTCTTTGTCTGACTCCACAGAGTTCATAAATGCATCCTCTATGCACAGCTCTCAGAACCCGCAGCGTTCTGTCACACCCTCCTGGTGTGAAGCCTCAAAGACCTTCACCTGAAATCACACCAACTCCCTGCAAATGCCTAACATACATACATTCACAGCATATAAAAGAACACACACAAACATTCACATAACACAGAACTCATGCAGGAAAAACTGCTTCTGATTATATTAAAATGGAAAATGCCTGTATTTACAAAGTGTTCTTGAGCTCTCTCTGGCTCTTCTCATCTCTATCCTCACTCCCCACAAAATGAGATATGAAAATCCCTTTTACCTGAGGGGGCTCTTCGAGCTCTTCCCTCCAGATCTACCTACCCTATTCAATTACATTGAATGGGATGTCTAGTCCAGAATCGGATCTAGATCTCAGCCATTACACACATTAAAGGCCGATCTACCTAACGCCTACACAAAGGCACGGATTCTACATCTCACTAGCTTAAAACATTAATTACATTCAATTTCAAATTCAAATGAAGCTGCGCCTCTCTCTTCAGCCTTTGAACGCGTACGCTCGGCGTGGCTGGCTGGCTGGCTAGATGACGTGGAGAGATGCTCCTGCATCAAACTCCTCAGCTGCAAAACCATGAGCTCCTGCTCATGCGCTTCCCCTCTAAGCTGTTGGAAATCCTCCTGGATCCCAAATCAGTCTTTGGAGCTTTTCATCTACTCCCTTTTGCTGATGTTGCTTCTGCTTCTGCACCGTTGTTGCTTCTTTTCTTCCCAGCTTCTCCTCACTGGCAGTCTCTGTTGACCTCAACATCAGCTCCATGATCTCCTCGATCACTGCATCCAGCTGCTCCAATGGCTGGCTCGGCTCTTGGAGTCTTCTCAGCTGCAAAAAATTTTGGCACATGGGCAGATCACTATGATCTCCCATGCCGTCCTCTTCATCTTCATCTATGGCCTCAAGTTGCCACTCTGCTACAGACTTCAGCTCTGCAGTCTCCCTTTGATTGACTTTCTGTTCAGTCACCTTCTCTGATAGCTCAACTTCTGTCAGTTCTCTTGCTGGCTCTGGATTGTTTAGCCAATCCTCCAACATCTCTAGCTCCATCTCCCATGGAGTGATAACTTTACCTGCTCGCTCTTTGGCTTCCTTTGATGCTAGCTTCAGTGCTATAGCTTCTTTCCTTTCATCTCCCTGGCCGAAATCATTGATCCATTCCTCAGAATGCTCGCTCTCCTTTCCTTCTTCTGCTGTCAGCTTCAGTGCTACAGCTTCTTCAGCTTCTTGGCTGAATATGTTGAGACATTCCTCCGAATGCACATTTTCTTCATCTGCTTGGGCAGCTTCCAAAGTCTGCTTCAATTCCTCTTCTTTTCTGACAGTCATTGTCAACTGTGACTGTTCTACTGTTGCACCATATGCAACACAAATTTTTGCCTCCTCCTAGGAAAATGGTAGGAATACTCCAATCCCCCCAATCATCAGAATATCATCCTGATCTTCCTCCTCTGTCAGTTGCACATGTTGATCCAACTTTATTTCTGAATTTATGAGACCCTCAGACAGTCTCATCTGCTCTGTCAGCTCCTCTGGCTGATCAAATTTCACCTACTCATCCCTGCCCTCTTGGCAATATGGGATGCTTCCGCTGCGCTCCTGGTAGACTATGAGATCCACCGATCCCACCTTCATCAGCAACCCTTGCTGAATTGAACTCTCCTCCCAGTCCATGAGACTTTCAGCTAGTCCCGCATTCTCATCTCTGCCCACCTAGCAGTCCAGAATGCTTCCGCTGCTCTCCTGGCAGTCTTCGAGATCCCATAGCGACCTCTTATCATTTCCCTCCTGGAAAATTGAAACGCCTTGACTGTCCTCCTGACAGTCTGTGAGATCCCGCAGTGATCTCAATTCATTGCCCTCCTGGCAATTTGAAATTCCCTGGCTGTCCTCCTGACAGTCCATGAGATCCCGCAGTGATATTGACTCGTTGCCCACCTGGCAATTGGGAATTTCCTCTCTGCCCTCCTGGCAGCTCTTGAGATCCTCAACTGATCCCCATTCAAATTCTTCATCATCGAGACCTCTCCCAGTCGCTGGTTTACATACCTCAACCCTCCTGTTAACAGCCTTCGTTGTCTTCTGACCATCAACTCCTTGACTGGCCATTTTGCTTTTGGCTTCCTTCATGGGCCATTCACGCATCCGTCTTAGCTTCTTATCCTGTCGCATCTTTAACTCGAGCCTTTCTATCTCTGCTCTTATATCAGTAAGCTCTTCATCCATATCTTCTTGGCTCCATAGCTCTTTCCTCCCAGCATACCTACGGCCTTCAGTAGCCATGTTGCTGGTTCTATTTGCCTTCCTAGCAAACCTACTGCTGTCACTCCGCACTAGGAGTTCTACCAGCTTCATCCTCCTACAGTCTCCCTGACTGCCTTCTTGACTGCTGCCTATCTGCAAACAATCCTTACATAGTCCTCAGCAACTCTGTCTTCTTTCACCTGAAGTATACAGATGAAATTCTTGCTCTGATACCACTTGATGCAGGTGGAGGGTATATACGCACACATACCCCGCAGGGTCTCTGCGCGCTCCTCCTGCTCTCAGGATCGATCAAAATCCCTTTTTGCTGAGCCGAAGCGGCTCCTTGGACTCCCAAATGGAATCCCTTCGAAAATTTGACCCACAGGTCTTCCTTCTTTCCTCTGCACGGCCTCCTGCACTCACCGTGAACAATTTCCCCACAGGAAAACTGTTATCGGGCTTCGGGGTTTCGGTATGCCCACTGTCGAGAGTAACTGTACTCTTCAATCCCCGATCACCGATGAGCTCCTTGCCCAGCCTTAGCCCCTCCTGGCTAGGCCCTCTACTCCACGTGAATAGCCCTTATAAGACCGTGGCCTTATCTTCTTCTGTCGGGGTTTCGGACTTTTCGATGCCAAATTGCAAACGTCCTTTGGATCCGCGATCCTCCGATTCCCGACGCGCTTTAGCCTCAGCTAGCCCTCCTGGCTCAGCCCCTAGTCCACGTGACCATCACCCTGTGACCACAACCTTCCCCCTCGTCAGGGTTTCGGGGTTTGCGATGCCAAAATACATATGCCTACGGGATTCCCGACTCCTCGAATCCCGACTCTCCGCTGCACTGACAGCTGGCTTCCACTATGGCTTTTTCCTTAGCCCTGATGTGCTAACAGTTGTCCCCCACTGATCGGGGTTTCGCGATTTGCGATTTCAAAAGGCGTAAACACCACGTCCACGGGATTCCCGATATCCCGATGGGCCAAACACTGATGGACGGCTTCCTTATCGTCCCTTTCCCGATGACCTCGATATCCTCCACGCGTCCCTTCCAGATGGACGGTCTCGATTCCTCCGGGATTTCGAGACTTTTGATGTCCCAATTTTCTTGTCCTCAGGAATTCTGATTTCTCGATGACTGCTATGCCGACTCTCTTCGGATCTCTGACACTTGTCCCTCTGAATGGACGGTCCATATCGCTCCAGTGTTTCGAGACCTGGAATGTCTCGATTCTCTTGCCCTCGAGAATCCCAATTTCCCGATGGCTAATATCCTGACTGCTAAACCCCGTGCAGCTCCTATCCAATCCGACGGCTGACAGGATTTATGCTCCAGATCTGACGGCTCAGATCACTTCTTCTGCGTGCCTACTACAGAGGCTAAAATCCGAGCATCTTCTCCCGATCCAATGACTGACAGGATTTCTGAGTGAGATCTAACGGCTATCGATCTCCTCCTTCTGTGGGCTCCTCCTGAGCTCCTTCTGGACGTAGAAATCAGCGGCCCAGATCTTTGTTCTCCTGTCGATCCGACAGCTAGTGTGCTCCGTCCTGAGCTTCTGCGCACTCCTTCTTCCCAGACTTGGGAGAATTTCAAAAGCCCAAAGGCCTCAACCTTTTCTTCGTCTCCACGAACTCCTTCACCTGAATTCTCACCGTGCGTTCTCCACGACACTATTCCTTCTGAGCTTGTTCTTCAATCTTTGAAGATTTGACCTCTACTCCCTGTAGAGCCTTCGTGCATACACCACGCTGTCGCTCCTGAGCTTCTCAACCACTCAGACCCCTAAGGGATTTTATCTCTCTTCTCCCTCAGATGGAGAATGAAATGGATGCCCTCCTGGCTATCCTTCTGCTCAAGCAACTGCTTGCTGAGCCTGTCTGCACACTGTCTTTATGCCCACCTGGCAGAGTATCTTCTTAGAACTTCCAGCAGTTCTATCTTCTTCTCCTGTGCACCTATGCACCTGCTCAATGCCCACCTAGCAGAGTTCTACAAAACCCTCAATGATTATGTTCTCTTAAGAACTTCACAACAGAAGTCTTCTCTTTGTGCACTCCTTGCACTGGCTCAATGCCCACCTGGTAGAGCTTCCCAGAATCCTCAGTGATTCTGTTTCCTTTGAAATCCCAGCAGAGTTCCTTCCTCAAATGCACCGCAGCGCATACGCTCAATGCCCACTTGGAAGAGCTCTACAGAATTCACAGTAGAATTTTGTCTGCAACTGTGTCTCTCATACACAGCCTCGCATCCAAGGTATTCAACACCCTTGAGGTCTTCCTCCTAAGTTGATGATTTCAGTTCATGTGCCGCAGCACGTCTTTGTCTGACTCCACAGAGTTCAGAAATGCATCCTCTATGCACGGCTCTCAGAACCCGCAGCGTTCTTTCACACCCTCCTGGTGTGAAGCCTCAAAGACCTTCACCTGAAATCACACCAACTCCCTGCAAATGCCTAACATACATACATTCATAGCATATAAAAGAACACACACAGACATTCACATAACACAGAACTCATGCAGGAAAAACTGCTTCTGATTATATTAAAATGGTAAATGCATGTATTTACAAAGTGTTCTTGAGCTCTCTCGGGCTCTTCTCATCTCTATCCTCACTCCCCACAAAATGAGATATGAAAATCCCTTTTACCTGAGGGGGCTCTTCGAGCTCTTCCCTCTAGATCTACCTACCCTAGTCAATTACATTGAATGGGTTGTCTAGTCCAGAATCGGATCTAGATCTCAGCCATTACACACATTAAAGGCCGATCTACCTAACGCCTGCATAAAGGCACGGCTTCTACATCTCACCAGCTTAAAACATTAATTACATTCAATTTCAAATTCAAATGAAGCTGCGCCTCTCTCTTCAGCCTTTGAACGCGTACGCTCAACATGGTTGGCTGGCTGGCTGGATGACGTGGAGAGATGCTCCTGCATCACATAGTCGACATGACATTTCTTTTGTTACTAGTGTGGTTTATCATTTTATGCAAGATCCTAGAGAAATCCATTGGAAAGTTGTCAAAAGGATTGTTCATTATCTCAAGGGTACCACTCATATTGGTATCAAGCATTGTCGAAGTTTCGATTCGTTGGTTGGATTCACCAAATTTGTATGGGCAGGAAATAGTAATGATTAGAAGTCTACCTCTAGCTATGTGTTTCACTTTGGCATTGGACTGTTGGTTTGGTCATGCAAGAAACAGAAGGTAATCTCTATGTCGACTACAGAAGCAGAATATCGTGGCATCATTCATGTAGGTACAGAGGCGATATGGATTCACCAACTCTTGGGTGAGCTTGGGTTTCATGTAAATACTTTGACTACCCTCTACAGTGATAATCAAAGTGTGATTCAAGTTGTTGAAAACTTGGTTGCACATAGTAAGATGAAACATGTTGAGATTCATGCTCCCTGTTGGTTCAAGATAACATTGTCTCTCTTGTTTATTGCAGAACAGATGATCATATTACTGATATATTTATAAAACCTTTGTTTGAAGCTACATTTGTCAAGCTCCTTTCGATGCTTGGGCTTCAGGAAGCTACAATTATGGGGGGTTGTCCTGCTAAATTAATTTCACCTCCTGAATCTCCAGAACCATGTGTTGATCAGGGAGTGTTGGAACCTCGAGTTATGATGGTTTATCACACTTCTCCTCGAATCTATCATTCAAGCGGTCGACCAACATCTGGAAACAGTCATTCGAGCGATCGATTGGATATCTACATCAGTCGATTGAGTAGTCAACGATCATGTCGGTTGGACAGTTGACCAGCAATCGAAGACATACGATTAGTGGATCAACTAGCCGAGAAATCAGCTATGAGTTGGACATATGGATGGTTGGTTCAAGCAAGTTTGATGAGMCGACTAGATAGTGCGGATTTGACGGAGTCAACTCTAACCATCGACGATTGTATGTGGACAAGATCTTCTCGATTTATAAGAAGTTGGTTAGATATTAAGAYTGTAAATATAGGACCTGATGTGTCATTGTCAAGTGTTTCATATGGTATTGTGAACATGTGTGAAGATGTTCAACATGCATTGTGATGCTCTGATCACAATGTGTTGTGCTTAAGTGTTGTAACGGTGTCTTTAGACACCACCTATTTTCTTTGAAGTTGTCCCTCTTCGACTATCTACAGTTATGTTTATTTGTTTTGTATTAGGTTACACCCAATCCCCAACACATATCTAGTAACAAAGATTTCAAATCCAATGATATTGTCTTAAAATGGGATATGATGAGTGAGCCAAAAGGAAAACATACAAAGTTTCAACAATTTTGGCTCAAACTTTTCAAGTGGATAAGAATATTGGCATTGACTATACCAATGGCAAGAAATGGAAGGACGCTTGGATCTCCTTCATGTCAACAACTAAAAAATAAAGAAACATTTTAGTTAGCTTTCATCTAAGGTGGCTAACTTGTACATAGTATTTGTGTTCCATTTTTTCTTTCTTGCTTTCAGTTTTTCAAATTTATTTTCATATATTTCTCTCAATTTTCCTTTCAATTATTCAAAAACTTTTATAAAGTAGTTTGTTTAGTTTGCTCATTTTTTTTATTTAGGTTTCGCTTTCATGAGGATTAGCTTAATAGTGTGTAACACAACTCTTTCTTGCTTAAATACATTTTTTTTTATTTTTTAACCTTTTGTATGCACTAGTGGTCCTTGTTGCGTGAAGGCCAAAACCAAGCTAACTCCATAGGATACCTTTGAGTTATAGTCTGGAAGGAGGTAGAATTGAAATAAAAACAAGAAGATTGCTAGAAGAATGTAAAGTAGTGGTTGGACCTGGGACATTCCAAGTGATTAACTCTTAGATGATCCCAACACTAGTTTTGGTCGATTAATTAGCTTACCAAAGAAACCCATCAACTACAATAAATCCAACTGGTCATGTGAATGGTGAAAGGTCAAAAGTCCAGGGCTAAAAGTTTACAAGGGGATACTCATACTATTGAAACATGGTGAATCAATAAATAAATCCCAAAAGAAGGGAGTCAACTCCATCAAGCTTGAAAAAATTGTTGCTTCCTCCATCCACTATCACTAAAGCAACATAACAAAAATAAAGGATTGAGAAAGAAAGTTACATTGAAAATTAAAGGGGAAATGCATATATCCCTAGGCTATGAATGATCACTAATAGTTGAGCAATGTTAGTGATGTCGTGGTGACTCCATTGGGGCTATGGATGCTCGCGGGAAGTGGAGCAACACCTAAGGGATATCAACTTCATGCATTGGAAAATTCTTTTACCCTGAACATAAATAAACCTTTTGATTATGACTTAAATTGGGATCATTGATTCATGCTCAAGGAAAATAAACCTCATCACTTGCTCTTCCACAATCATTTATCAATTGATCAGAGTCGATTTGATAAATGAAGTATTGACTCCCTTGAAAGGAATAGTTCTACAGGGACCCACTTCATATAGAACTCCAATTTCCATGAGAAGTGGATAGGGTTTTCCTAGTTCTAGATCAATGGCTTGAAGGTTTCATATAAAGATAAATGGTTGTGTCTATTGTGTTGTCATTTAATGAGGCCTCAACCAATCCCATGTTAGTAGACTTGGGGAACCCATTTACTTTTAATTTTAGCATTAATGTTAGTTTCCTTAATGATTATTAAGCATAGTGATCGATCTCTTAAACCTTGTGATTGCATGCAAATTTACATTTTTTAATCATGATTCAAGATTGATTGATTACATGAGAACATTTCTTCATTGCTCATCAATGATTATTTTATGAAGTTTAACTCAAGCATGGTTTCATATTACTTTTTTTTCTTACACAACATTGTTTACACGTGAAAATGCTTAGGCTTGTGTGTGTTCTATGATCAATTGAGTACTTATGTCTTTTTGAAATTTGACATTCCATTGTATCCTTGTGCATACGTATCATGCTTCCATGGGTGGCATTGAAAGTTTAATTCTAAGCATAGCCAGATATCGCTTGATGCATCGTTGTACATAAGGCTACTAAGTTAATGAGTAGAAACGAGCTTGGCATGAAATGGTAATGATATTAATTATGATATGAAATGGTAATAATATTAATTAAAGGCTATGATAGTGATGTCGAGCTACATCTAACAACGAAATATCATAAGCAATTTGCCCACACAATTGCATCATAGCATTTGTAGCTTTGGCATCGAAAATAGAACATCATGTGTGGCAGGAATGATGCATTAACGCAAATGGGAAGATGGACTAAGATATGTATGCAAGTTGGATGTTCAAGTTTTTCCAAGCATACTATACATGTTCACATCCAATTGAAATATTATGGACGTATTTTAGGCCAAATCAATGATTTTACTAAGTGCTTCGTCATAAGTGCATTGGGTGTACAAAGGCATCCTTCCTGCATTAAAATTTGATTGTCAAAAATCAAATTCTATGAGTAGCTCCCATATTCTCAAAAATCAATCCGCTATGAATTGAATGTCAAAAGATTGAAAACAATGAAGCAAACCAATTCCAAGCTTGTTGGAGTAAAAAGTAAAGAACTTCATTGTTAGAATTTTTTCTTCAAGTTTCAAATTTTCTTGCTTTGCATTGAAATTCATAGCTCTTGACTCGTTTATTGTGACTCTAAATTCATGGAGAATTTGTGTTGGATTGATTGTTTTTCATCACCATTTGCTTGTGTGTTTTCAATTCTCTTTGGACTTAATATTTAAAGTGTGTATTGCAAATTTTTCAAGAGATATATGGCTGAATTTTCAAGCCATTCATACGCTGGAGGTCTGAAGGAAGAATGACGAAGAACATTGTGCAATTAAACTATGATTCAATATTCACTACCTTGCCTAAAACTTTGATTTTTTGGAGTTGGAAACTGAGTTATATGGCAGCAAACTTATATTCATTCAAAAGACTTTGGTTAAACTTTGGCATCGTTTGGATTTGATGCCCAAATTACA
>ML787119.1:10206-32232 GCA_009831015.1 Picea engelmannii
TTTTCTCACTTTGGCTTACTTTTTTGATGTACACTCTTCCCCAAACTGATAGTACTCATCCCCCATGTCACACACCCAACCTCCTAAGTTCCTTTTTAGGGGATGAGGTACTAAATTTTCACTTCTTCTAACGGTATTAAATCTTCCCTATCACATCCCCATCATCTTCTGCTCATCAAGAGATTTCCAACGATGGTAAGTTCGCTTAGAAATGAGCTCTAGAACGAGGGTTATGACCTTCCAAAGTTCTCGGGTTTACATAGAAAACATCTCTCTTACTGTCATGTGGCATCCTCGTGACCTCTCATTGTATACTCCAACTGAGGTGGCGACACCATGGTCTTGATGTGGCTGTAGCCTAGCCTGCCACAATGGAACTTCTGTCCATGCAGGCCTGCATCCATCGTAAATCAGGCCTTCTCCCGAAACACTCTTTGATTACCTATGATAAATATGGTATCGAGGAATATTCCCCCTTGATACCATCCATTCAGAGTTTAAGCAATTCGCATAGTCTCTCCACTATGAACCCGAGGTATCGAGGAATAATTCCCTTTCCCTCGATGGATGGTCTCGATGCATGCAAGATATCCTGACCTACAGTTAGGATTCCATTTGACACCTAAGGTTTACCAATCCTACTGGACCCCACTCAACTCGTCAACCAACTGAAGATTAACATGTGTCATCACACTGATGCTCTTAGTCAACATCAACTAGCCATGTCACCATAGGGTGCTTAGGCTTGCTTGACTAGAGAATGACATTTGTCCCTCTCCTATAATCCAATTAAAATACTCACTTAATATTTCATAGAATACCACTCTTTGGTATTTAATTACTTAAACCTCATTAAGGATAATTATTCTCCACAAACTAATTATCCAATAATTAATTTTTTCTTAGCCTAATAATCCTGGCCCAATAATTAATGAGGTTTTACTTTTTCTTTCTCCCCTTTAGAAGTAGTTTAGCACTAATTCGATTAATTACTCATATGATAATTATGAGTAATTAATTATAACCCAATGAGGTTAATTAGGAAAAAAAATACTTCAATTGATTAACCTTAGTTAATATATATAATTCACTTCCTCCTCGACACACAACTCCATACCGAAATTCACATAATTTAATTTAAATACATATAAATATTGGGAGAGGAAAATAAATGCATTAAAACATATTTAATATGATATTTTATTCCAGGTTATTCAAACCTCCTTCACGCGTAACATTGTATATGTGTGGGACCCTTTATAAATACTCCTGCCATCGCTCCGGTGGCTTCACTATCTATTCAAAAGTTCCCTTCCGTTTATTTCGATTGGTCAACTCCGAAATTCAACTCAAAAAGAGTTTTGTGGTGTTTGTGTTGTATTATTATAATATTGAATATTATATCCATTCGGGCTTGGAATACACGTAGTCATATCAACACTATGAAAAGCAAAGTGGTTTATTATTAAAACATATATATGACCATATAATACTATGGCCCTCATTCTCCAACTCTTCACACTCCGATAATTCATTCCTTTTTCATAACTCCGACAAGTAGGCTATGAATAAAAAGGAATATATTTAATCTCCGGTAATTCAGACCTTCTTTACGTGCTCACCTCTCACTTATCCGACAACCAATTAGAAAAGGGAAGGGATAATATTTAAAATGCACTTAAACTTCATAATGTCCATGCCATCGCTCCGATGGCTTCAGAATCCAAAGACCAATCACCAACGAGCTTAGTTTAATATTTAATATTATATATTTTCACGTTAAAAGGATACGGGAAGCTACATATATTTTCCAAGCCTTTAATAATTAAAGAATTATTCATTTTATACATACTTCTGTGTTGAGAAAAATAGGAGAATTTATAAAACTCCATTAATGAAGTTTCTCCAAGAACGTCGATCTTTCTGAGTAAAGTATGAATTTCATAACTAGGAAATTTCAGTGTAGTTAAAAAAATTTACACAGAAGGAAGAAGCTTCCAATCTCCATTAATCTAACACTAGGTTAAGAAATTTATACGTTTTGTAAACTTATTATTCAATTAATAGAATATCTAAATGGTAACTTTGATATTTTACCAGAGTTTACTAGATCTCACCATTTGCTCACATTTGCCCAGAAAAACATATAAATACATAAATGCATTTACATATATACACCTATATTCAGGAAACATTAATTTGTTAAAATTATTTTTCCACATTAATATATTTCTTGGAGTGGAATTATCCATGGTAAAACAATGGTTTTTACCGAGGATTACTAATCCCCTATTTACCTGCCTTTCTTTCCTATTTTCAAGGAATTAGTCAATATTCCTAAATATTTCCCTTTGGAATACAAATTTGCAGTGAAATTCCAAGTAAAATCGGTTGCTTACCAAATTCAAATGGATTTTGATTACTCACAATATTTTAAATTCCAAATTTTCATTTCACTCCACATTTAGAAACTTAAAGTGCATTTCTCATTCCTTTCCTAATGTTTGTTTGCAAAAATACTTTGCCTCTTCTCTAATGTGTGGCTTGTTCTCTTATTGTCAAACATGGGATTATCTTTCTACAAGTACTAAGTCTAGTAGGATTTCCAGAYCAACAGAGAGGCCAAAGTCCTATGCCTAGCCTTCTAATTCCTAATAGAAGGTTGCACTTTCGTAATTACCAAGMTGATTAGGGATGATTACGATGGATTAAGTTTACYACCACTTGAGAATTACTTTATATAGACTAATACAGATGATCAACCAATATTCTGCTCCAATTTGGTTTAGATCTCATTACCAACGACTTTCCTTTTCTAGACAGGAGCAGGAAGGAAATCAATGACAGGATATGATTTCCAAAACTTTACTTCATAATTTTCCCAGCCAACCAGGTAATCAAAATCACAAATTTCAACATTTAAACATGATAATATTTTTTGCAAGCATCTAGCACTTGAAATCTATATTATAAAATAAATCAGTCGAGTAAATAAAAAACTTGGAAAAGCACTTATCTAAAGCTTGGAATTAGTTGGCAACTGCTGAAGGGTGTTCCCTTTTCCACCCAACCATAGGAATAGTTTCTCTTGGTGTATTCCTCAACTGGCCACCCCCAGCTAGGTCATGATGCCATGAGAGATAGGTTCTTATTTTTCTCAACAACAACAAGGGAAAAAGTTTACTCTCCTTTTCCCACAGGAACTTAGCAGTCCCATTTTCTATCCACCAAGCAAGGGAGCCTAATTTGATTTCTTTCTCAATCACTCAAACTCTCTGCAGCTCTGTTTCTCAACTTGATTAGAAAACACTGCCCCACAATTCCTACACCCAGATAAGTTTGTTTTCTCTGTTCTCTTCAGAACCAGAGAGCTGCACATGCTCTACCTCTTCAGAAATGGTCACCAGACCATTCCTCTACATCCTCTCTACTCATAAAATGGCTCCCAGACTCAAACTAACTATCTATCCTCTTCTCTGCTCACTATTTTCCCTTCATTTCCTACCTTCTCCAACAAGATTTCGTGGGTCAAATCCCCCAATTCACAGGTCAACCCAGAATCCTCTAGATGGGTACTTTTCTACCCATGCTTCTGAGGCAAGGAAGTTCTGGTACAACACCCAATCCTTTTCATAAATGTGGGAAGCTGCTATTTCAACTACCAACTTCCTCCTTTAACTACAATTCTAGAAAAATGGTCAATATGGATTTTTATTGAATTTTAAATTGGCAAGGGGAATTTCCTCATTGTTTTCCCTCTCATGGCATCATATCATGTGTAGGAAACCCCCCGTCGACAATTTTCCAACATTTTCCTTTTTACATTAGTAACATAAATATTTACACTACCCTTTTAAAAAAATATAGTTATATTTACAAGCTGGGGGAAATAGGGGTATTAAAATGCCCTCCCCCTTAAAGGAACAATGTCCTTAGTGTTATTTACATCTACGCAACACCAATCATGCCTCATGCTTCAACTTCTTTAGAGAAATTTCCCTTTTATCCACCTGGTCCTTTCCGAGACTCTTTCCCTTCTTCATATGGCTACAATGATTTTCAAATAGCAAGCATATAAATCACAATTTCATGCAATTTATTTTTACTGTTGTTCAAAACTCAAGAGGGAATATTTATATCAACACAATAATTATCTATGCAATTTCATGTATCTGCATCCAGTTGGATGTCTTACTAACTTGACCCATTTTTTTCCTTGACATACCCATTGTGTGCATGATCCCAACTAATAATTTACAAGAATTATCGAAGTCTCTCCTTCCTTGCAGTCACTCACCCTCCAGGCCCAAGCTCAGGTATCTCATTATTTGCTATACATTCCCTCGAGTGATCCATATTTCCTTGCCAAGGATTTATAGCACAAGAATAGGTTCTGAGAGTTTACCGAGTCTTACAGTCGAGGCATCCCTCCGGCCTATGTTACCACAACAAAACATCTTCTATGGAGATCATGGATTATAATAGGATTCTCATGTCACAACAATAGCCTTTCTCTATGCTTTTCCAACTTGACAAACATCATATGTCCCTCCCGGACATATCTTTCATCTCACCTATTTCACATACATACAGTAACCATGAGATGTTATCATCAATTCCAATTTATAATTTTCTTGTAAACCTGTCATTCATAGATTTCCAAATTCCTCATTTTATTTTCAGATCCGTTCCACACAGGAACTAGATTCACAAGTATGGGATTTTCCTTCCCATAGCATTTTGGCTCAATGGGCATTGGTATTCCTTATGGGCTTACTTCTGCTTCCATATCCAAGACCCTTCTTCCTGCAACTCCATATTCACATGGTCAAACAATTTGTTAGTTCTTATGCACATTATATCTTCAAAATTGTGCATACTAATAGTCAAATCATTTTCTTCTATTCAATGATACAAAGAAAAATGAAATATCATTATTAACACATGCATCATTTCAGAATACCAAACTTTCCAAATGAAATTCAAATATTGAATGACTTTAATCAATGTGCTAATGTTCATGGACACATTCATAACCTTATGTGAATGCGCCAAGGTTACTCTCCTTTTCCCACAGGAACCTGGCAATCCCATTTTCTATCCACCAAGCAAGGGAGCCCACTGTGATTTCTTTCTCAATCACTGAAACTCTCTGCAGCTCCGTTTATCAACTTGATTAGAAAACACTACCCCACAGTTCCTACACTTAGATCGATTTGTTTTCTCAGTTCTCTTTAGAACCATAGAGGTGCACATGCTCTCCCTCTTCAAAAATGGTCACCATACCATTCCTCTACATCCTCTCTACTTATAAAATGGCTCCCAGACTCAACTAACTATCTCTCCTCTTCTCTACTCGCTATTTTCCCTTCATTTCCTGCCTTCTTCAGCAAGATTTCGTGGGTCAAATCCCCCAATTTTTGGGTCAACCCAAAATCCTCTAGATGGGTACTTTTCTGCCCATCTTCTGAGGTAAGGAAGTATTGGTACAAGACCCATTCCTTTTCATAAGTGTGGGAAGATGATGGTTGAACTACGAACTTACTCCTTTAACTACAATTCTAGAAAATGGGCAATATGGATTTTTATTGAATTTTAAATTACTCGCTGGCCCCAAAATGAATTACTCGCCAGGTTGGTAGATGAAGAGGCTCCTTATGAGTTAATGAGGGATGGGGGTGAACCGCCCATTCGTGGAGGCCTCAGACCTGACCACCGCGGGGAAATTTGTGCCACACTCAACCTCGTCCGAAAAGAAAAGGCAGGTAAAAAGGGTGTGGAAGAAAGGGGGGGGCACAAGGGAGGGATCGCAAAAAAGAGATTGGAAGAACTCTGGAACAAAATACAGAGTGAGCGATAGCAGAGAAGAATGAGAGTAACCTTCATTCTTGATCGCTGAAGAACAAAGACAGAGAGTCTCAAGCATCGTGGTCTAGCTCGGGGGTGGCTAGTGATAAAGCCATTTGGATTCGTTGAGCCTACGGTTGGGTGGAAACGAGCACCCGTCTTAGCAGTTGCATCAAACTCGGTGTTTTTCTGATAAGTGTTATATCTTGTATCTTGAATTTAAATATCTTGGAATGTATGCTCATGGTTTGAACACTTATAAATGGTTTTTGTGTAGAAATGTCTGCATGGTGTTTTGATCGGAATGGTGGTTGCATGCTTATGTTGGAATGACCACATTCGTCTTATTTATATAGAGATATATATATTTGAATGAATCCAGTTTTTAAGTCTATTCTCGGGAGGTTGTTTCCCTTATTTGTCTCTCGTGCTGCCCTGGATAGAATTCCTCACAGGGACACCCTTTCGGGATCGTTCCCTTACATTCCAGAGCCGGGGTAAGTTTCCTGAAAGGACTACCGCCTTGGTAAAATCCTGAATTTACATTTTATCTATCACATATGTTAATAGTTCATGGATTTAAGAAGACCTCTCAATTTGGTCATAAAACCTGGTGAAAATCTGCCCAGGAACCTGATGAAGGACTTTAAGGCCTAAGTTTGAAAACCCTGCACGAGAGAGAGTGGGTCTCTTAGAGCTCGGTATTTCGGTGTTTTGGCAACCGGGAAACCCAAGGGTCAGTTTCCTTGTATTCGCCAGACGCGAAATCCCGACTTGCGAAACCCCGAAATGAGTATAGCGTGATTAGTTGTGATGTTTCGACGTTTCAGTACCCGAGACACCTAAGGGTAAGTTCCCTTGTAATCACCATTCCCGAAATCCTAATTAGCGAAACCCCGAAATGAACTAGCATGGATGAGTTGTGATGTTTCGAAGGTTCGGTACCCAGGATACCCTTCCTCTTGCTAAATGCACGAATGAGATCCTTTCGGAGGATCTAAGGTCTATTACGACCATTAAATTGGATGAAGGAACACAAGCGTTAATGCCTTGACCCCTTTTTAACCTTCTTAAGTAGTGAAGAAATTGGGACCGTGGATTCCAAGACCCATGGGAGTACATGGACCGCCTAGCTGTAGAGTACATGTGGCAGCCAGTAAGCGTTTCGGCTTTTCGGCACCCGGGAGATCAGAGGGTAAGAACCCTTGTCCTCATAACCTGTGAAATCCTGACATATGAAATCCCGAAATGACGGCGTGTGGATGAGTTAGGACGTTTCGGTGTTTCGAAACCCGGAATACCCAAGGGAGTATTTCCTTGTACTCGCAAATTCCCGAAACCCCGACTTGCGAAATCCCGAAATGATAATAGTATGGAGAAGATATAAGATCTCGGAGTTTCGGTACCCGAGATATCTAGAGGCGAGTCCCTTGTACTCGCAAGTCTCGAATCCCCAACCCGCGAAATTATGATGGGTGAAATCCCGAAATAGATGCTCAGGTTTAAGAGTTTGTATTTCGGAGTTTCGGCTCTCGGAAGGTCTAGGTGCGAGACCTCCTGTTTGTGCACATCGTGAAACTTCGATTCGTGAAACCCTGAATTGGACTAGCATGGGTAAGTATTGATGTCGGTATTTTGGGAACTGGTATATTCAAGGATAAGTTCCCTTGTACCCACTAGTTGTGAAATCTTGAACTGCGAAACCCCGAATTTGGTCAAGTGTATGATGAGCGGGTGTATCGGCTTTTCAGCATTCGGGTAGTCGAGGAGAGTGAAGCTTCTGCCTCTTGTGATTATATATGCGAAACCTGACTTGCGGAATCCCGAATTGGCATAGTGTGATTTGATTTGGCATTTTGGATTTTTGGAACCCGGAAGACCCAAGGGTAAGTTTCCCTTGTACTCAGAAGTCTCGAAATCCCGACTTACAAAGTCCCAAAAAATATGGTATGGAGAAGTTATTATACTTCGGTATTTCAGCTCCCGGGAAACCTAGGTGTGAGACCTCCTATCGTCGCACATCCTGAAATCCCGATGGAGGAAACCCCAAAATAGTGGAGCATGTTAGAGTTTGGTGTTTCAGAGTTTCGGCTCCCGGGAAACCTAGGTGCAAGACCTCCTGTCGTCGCACTTCCCGAAATCCCGAGGGAGTAAAACCTGAAAGGTGGTGTGCCATGTTTTTAAATCCGAGGCAATTTTTAGTTATGACAAACTATTGGTCCCCTTCGGATTTCAGCACTTCAAGAGACAAGAGAGAAGGGGATCGCATGCAACGCAATTTCCCGTATCGCGAAAGCCAAAAGTACCTCTTCAGTAAGGCCTGTGGTCATGACCCATGATCACATGGGTAAGGATAAGGGATGGTAGGAACTGCATCAGGCCCCATAGGAATTCGGGGAATTCTGTTCCTCAGTGAAAAGAAGGAAAAAGTCGAAAAATATTAGTTCCCATAGTGGGTATGTTACAAGGGCTTGGGTGGCCTGCACTGTTACTTCTTCCACTTTACGAAGGCGTACTTTGACTATGTCAAAAATCCCGCGGAGTTGAATTGATTCATCTCCTGCTTCTGTTGTTCCTCCTGGCATGGGGTTAGTGGAGACTGCGCGGTTAGAATGAAGTGCTCGATGCACTCCTTGGAGCTCGGCTTCAATTTTGTCATACATCGTCTGTTGCTTGGCCTCCTTATTTTCTATAATTTATTCTATAGCTTCATTCAAAGTTGCGAGGAGAAAGATGAAGTCATCGAGGTTGAGCGTGGTCTTCATCTTGGTCATGGTCACTTTTTCTTTATTCTTAGAGGAATACTTTGAAGGTGACCCTTTTCTCTTCTTTGGATCTTCGACTTCTTCTTCTGGTAGTTGTTCAACTTCCTCTAGGTCATCGTTGTCAACTTCTCGATCAGGTGTCATGGAAGCTGTCTTTACAGAGTAGCTATCTACATCCTAAACCTCTTTAGGATTCTTTGTTTCCTTTGTCTTCTTTATCTTCTTCATCTTACTGGTCCCAGGGGTGTCCTGCGTAGCTTTTGGGCTATCAATATCTGAAATGTCCGCTGGAACAAGGAGGTCCGCCGACCATTCCTTGGTGATTTATTCTAGGTTTTCTTCGGTCAATGTATAATAGGATTGAAGTTGTTCTTGGTGTTCATCAACACCTGGAGTTAGGTATATAAAGTGGCGGTCCACGCTGAACTTTATCAAAGGCCGAAACCTTTGTAAAGTGTTCAGGGTTATGCGAGGTTCACCCCCTATGGCTTCTTTCAGTTGGTTATAGTATCTATGAAAAATGGCATTTGATTGCCACTACTTTCTCATGTCCGTCAAGTACCATAAGGTACTGAACTTTGTAGCTAATGGTTCGAATGGGTCGAGGTCGGGGAAGGTTGCATATTTTGGTAGCTCCCATGAAACAAAGGCGATCAATATTAGCAACCAGCTAAAATTGAATTCATGCCCCTGGTTCTGGGATTCTCTACAGTCAATTTCTAGCTGATTAACCAAATATTTTACCCAATTCATTTGTAGTCCCTCCGCGCACATCCTTGCGAGGTCAACTACAAAACTGGATACTTGTGTAGGTCTATTCTTACATACTAGCTTCTCTTCTATCAGATGACATGCGAGGCGCACTGCGCCACACTCGATAGAGGCTACCTTGTAATCTCGTGCTCCTTTTTCAACATTTCCATAAGCCTCTTTAATCTTTTGTGAAAGATCACGGTCTGCGGTCTTTCCTTGGTAGTACTCATGGGGATCAGGGCCCTGCATGCTAAGACCGGTAATCCTGTTGATTAGTGTCAGATCAACATTTATGCGATGGTTTAACCATAGGTATCCTCCGTGGTAACTTGCTAGCAACAATTTCACACAAGCCGTCACCTCTTGATGTCTGCTGAAGTGGTATTTTCATAACATTGAGGAGAGTAGACTGTGCAAGGTTCATCGTCCATTGCTGAGGGACGATCTTCGAGTTCCGAACCTTAGTCCTCGTTAAGTACTTTGATGGTGCGAGCATGCTGTAGGATTTACAGTCTCCCAGGTTGAATTCGCAAAACTTCAACGCTGTAACCTTGTCTTGATCTGCGTAGTAGGTGTGAAATCCTTTCGGTAGATATGCAAGGACTAGGGTGTATTCAAAGTGTCTAAGGACACTATCCTTGTTAATCTCACCACTTAGAGGGGGAATGTAAGCTGGTAGGATGGTTGGCACTAACTTTGTGTTGGCTGCGTCATCCCTATGCTTAGTTCTCAATTCTGCACTGACTTGAGATGTTCCTGCTCAAGCAGTCGATGGGGAGGCTGCCACACCTCTTGACAACGAGGCTTGGACTCCAGTGAACATCCCTTGACTTTCCGACATAACTCTTTCTGTCCTTAAGCTAGCAAGCACTTCTCTCACCGATTCTTCTATTGCGCTAAGCGCGTCAGACTTGTAATCTCAGGATCACTGTCTCAGGTTGTCAATGGACTGTTGGTACCATAATCAGATAGAGAATAAAACTGGAGTAATCACTGTTTCATAACGTGGGTATTCTGTAAGCTCAAGTTCTCAATTGGAAAAAGTGTCTTCTGGGCATGGCGCGACGGAGTAAGTAAGTAACTCTGCAATGAATTTCTTGCAACGGATATGAAGCTTGCATCAACTCCATTCTGTCCGTTCTGGTGCTATCCAACGGTCTAGTGGTAACCCATAACTTCTTTTTGATCCGTTTGGAGCGGTGGTCGAATGGGTATATCGGTTCCAACGACTATATTGCTTCGTCATGGCGAAGTACTCTATGTCATTGTCCTGATAGCTCGGCGAAGCTCCAATTCTGCAATTCTTCTTGCTATGAAGTGTCCTCTAGAACCTCTTGTAACCTTACAATATTAGCCCTTTTCTTTCTTAACTTCCTAGGCTTCTTCCCCGTGAGCTTTGTCTCAGTAGTGATTTTACCATTCTGATGTTTATCTTCTGTGGTCTTAGTTACTTCACGCTATTGAAAGTCTTTCCTAGGGTTCCTTGATAATACTTCTTTTGTATCAAAAATAGGTAACTCAATGTTCTGCGGATCCTCAAGTGTTCTCCTATCTTTGACATCAGAGTTGCTAATATTGAATATCTGCGATCTTCTCTTCTGTTCTTCAATCAAGTGCGCGATCCTTCTGGTCATAAAGTCTTTTAACTCTTGCTTCTTCTGTTAAATTTTTTTTTCTTCTTCTTTTCGTCTGGTTTGTTCCCTATCAATCCAAGGTTTCTCTATGAGCATGGTAAACGGGGCGCTGTCTTCAACAAATTTAATGATCTCAAAGTCTTCCTCTGTCGAAGTTCCATTGACAGTCATAGGTATCTGGGATAGCCTTCCACATAGGTTTACTAGCTTTCCTCTAACAAACTTGTTCCTCCTAGGGAAGGGATCATGGCAGGCTTTCCTATAGCTTCCCAAGTTCTTTCTGGCATAATATTCACTTGTGTTTCTTCATCAAGAGTATAGTTAATGTCAAAGTCTCCTATTCTTTCTTCGATTTGCTCCTTTTCTTTGAAGATCTCTGATAGCCTAACATGTCGGTGGTCATTCAAGGTATCTTTCATTTGTAGCAATATCTTTTCTGATTCTTTCTGGGTTTCTGCTATAATCTTGGTCTTTTAATCTCCTTCAGGATTTGCTTGCTCCATATTCAGCTTCTCAAGCCTAGCAATCATTCTAGGGCAATCCAATACTTCATGGTCCATAGACTTAAAACATATGCAACTAGGTCTTCTCCCAGGGCATTCCTTAGCAAGATGTCTCGGTCCTCTGCAACTATAACAGAGGGTTAATCCTCTTTTTCATTTAGATGTTCCCCAACTCCTTCTGTACTGCGCACCATGATCATGGTGACTATCTTGCAAAAAAATCTTTCTAGGATCCTGCATCCACTTGTTAGTCCAAACATTCTTTCGATGCATAGGTATAACATATCTATCACTATACTTATCAGATCTATTCATATCAAACTTTCTTTTATCTATAGGACATAATATATCTAACATACCTAGATCCATGATTTAGAAACACAAAATTTCACTTATCTTACTTCTATAGAGCACAAAGCTTCCAGATCTAAGACTTTTAACTATTCTTACCTTTATCAAAGCACAAAGCTTACATATCTTACCTTTTTCTTGCAGATCTGACCTTTTTCTTCGTAGATTTGACTTCTTTTCTTCAGATCTGACCTATTTTCTTCAGATATGACCTCTCTTTCTTCGCATATCTGACTTCTCTTTCTTGGCACAAAGATTCATAGGTCAAACATAAAACTACGCACTAGGGCAACAGATCTACACACAAAGATTATTTTGCACAAGGATTCTTCTTCTTCAGTTCCCAACAATCACAGTTTCAGGTCCCGGCAACGAAACCATTTGTTGGCACAGGGGCAGAACCAGGGTTCAACACTCAAGAGAGAACCAACAAAACCCTAACTACCGGCCCTTTCAGAAACACCTGCGAAGTAGATGAAGTCTCACTCGAGGTAGAGGCAGGGGTGGTTGCAGGACTCAGATGTCTGCAACCTTAGCTGGGACACAGATCTGTGATTACCTTGCTTACAACACACTTAGCATCAGTTATTCCTTAACATACATTCATTAATACACTTCGTAGAAAGCACATAGCACCACAATAATTAATCAGATATAGCACTTAGCAATGATAAACATGTCATACTTAATAGATTAAGCACTTAACATCTTATGTATCATATCTAGCATGCATTCATATCTCATAAGCACAAAGCATCAATAGATCTATCTAAACATATTAGAGCACTTAGCAAAAGAGAGACAAACACATCAACACAATACACAGAGTTACCATGGTTCACCCCCACCCCAGGGCTACGTCCACAAAGTATTCTTCTGTAAACCAAGTTACAACACAAAGCCTTCAAGATCCTACCCCACCTAGGACAAGAGATCTATGCAACTCGCTAGATCCTCTTTCCTCGGATAGATCCAAGCATTAAGTCCTCCCTTGACCTGTGCACTCAACACTTACAATACTTACAGTAGGCATAGAGCTCTTACAGTCACACAAACATCTGATCACATAGATCTACTTTATGCACTAAGCCATTCAATTTACATCACACACCCCCCTTTTCATACACATCTCCTACCCTTCTATTATACATACAAAAGGCCTAAATAAGTGACGATATCCCTTTCCCATTACAATATTCCAAAAAATTCTAAAAAACCCTAAAAAAGGGGCGGAGATCCCATGATCTCCTCTTCTCCATGCGCTCCTTCTCTGACTGGATGTCAGAGTATTGAAAACGGTCAAATATGACCAAGTATTCCTCAAAAAATTGTCAAGGGCCAACAGGCCCCCAACACTCACCTGTGACTCATCTCGAGTCACTTAGGTCTGACCAGTTCCGCTTTGAATGCCTCGAGCTGCTTCGACCTGCTGCTTTGCGATTTCCTCCTGCTGGACGAACTCCTAGATGAGTGCGTTATTGACTGGTCCTTCTAGGCACTGCTCTGCTGTAATCACGACCTGTTGTAGCTTTGTCCCTTGGTTCTCAATCTCTAAAAGTAGTTGACATGCCTTATCCTGCAAAGGTTGAAGTTGTTGTGTCACTTCCATGACCTTGGTCTGGATCAGGTGGATCTGCTGCTGTGCGACACATTGCTCGTGGGATCGCTTCATTTTCTCTATAGTTGATAGGGCCTTCAATTGCATCTGAAGTCTATTTGCATGCTACTTCGCCTCCTGGAGCTGCGACTCCATTTTATGTAATTCCGGGTACTCGGTCAGGTTCTCATGTATCTGTGCACTTCTGGTACTTAGTTGTTTGCATTCTTCAGTGAGTTCTTTAATCCTTTCTACTGTACCTCGGGTAGTTATTTCTCGCTGGTTGCACTCTTCTTGCGCGGTACTTGGGATGATCTGAAGCTCTAAGTACATGACTCTTTGCTGCAGTTGCTGAATAACTTCAACAAGCTTCATCACTTGTCGGTCTAAGGGTTCTTTGACCTTTTGTTCTAATTCGGTCACAGAGCGAAATGCTTTGTTGACAGCTTCTTCGATTCCAATATGCTTCGCGATAAGCTGCTCCTTCTCCTTTTGGATTTTTTCTCTGTCTCTATCAAATTTCTCATGAATGGCCACCTTCTCTTGTTGTGAAGCTCGACGCTGCTCTATGATTTCCTCATGTGCTTGCTTTAGGGCTTGGGTGGCTTGCGTTGTTACTTATTCCACTTTCCGAAGGTGTACTTCAACTATGTCGGCAATCCTGCAGAGTTGAACTGATTCATCTCCTGCTTCTATTGTTCCTCCTGGCATGGGCACAATGGAGACTGCGCGGTTAGATTGAAGTGCTCGGTGCACTCCTTGGAGCTCGTCTTCAATTCTGTCATACATCGTCTGTTGCTTGGCCTCCTTCTTTCCTTTAATTTCTTCTATATCTTCATTCAAAGTTGCGAGGAGAAAGTTGAAGTCATCGGGGTTGAGCGTGGTCTTCATCTTGGTCATGATCTATTTTTCTTTCTTCTTAGAAGAAGACTTCGAAGGTGACCCTTTTCTCTTCTTTGGATCTTCGAATTCTTCTTCTGGTTATTGTTCGAATTCCTCTAGGTCGTCGTTGTCACCTTCTTGATCGGGTGTGATGGAAGCCGTCTTTACAGAGTAGCTATCTACATCCTTAACCTCTTCAGGCTTCTTTGTTTCCTTTGTCTTCTTCATCTTACTGGGCCCAGGTGTGTCCTGTGCATCTTCTTGGCTGTCAATATCTGAAATGTTTGTTGGATCTGCTGGAACAAGGAGGCCCTCTGACCATTCCTTGGTGATTTCTTCTAGGCCTTATTCGATCAACTTATAATAGAACTGAAGCTGTTCTTGGTGTTCATCAGTGCGTGGAGTTAGGTATATAAAGTGGCGGGCCACGCTAAACTTTATCAAAGGCTGGAACCTTTATAAAGTGTTTGGGGTTATGCGAGGTTCACCCCCTATGGCTACTTTCAGTTGGTTATAGTATCTATGAAAAATGGCATTTGATTTCCACTGCTTGCCCATGTCCGTCGAGTACCATAAGGCACTGAACTTCACAGCTAGTGGTTCGAATGGGTCGAGGTCATGGAAGGTTGCACTTTCTGGTAGCTCCCATGCAACAAAGGCGATCAATATTAGTAGCCAGATAAAGTGGAATTCATTCCCCTGGTCCTGGGATTCTCTACAGTCAATTTCTAGTTGATTGACCAAATATTTTGCCCAATTCATTTGTAGTCCCTTCGTGCACTTCCCTGCGAGGTCAACTACAAATCCGGGTACTTGTGTAGGTGTATTCTTACATATGAGCTTCCCTGCTATCAGCTGACATGCGAGGCACACTGTGCCACTCTTGATAGAGGATACCTTGTAATCTCGCGCGCCTTTTTCAACATTTCCATAAGCCTCTTTAATCTTTTGCGAAAGAGCGCGGTCCATGGTCTTTCCAAGGTAGTACTCATGGGGATCAGGGCCCTTCATGCTAAGCCCGGTAATCCTATTGATCAGCACCGAATCAACAATTATGCGACGGTTTAACCACATGTATCCTCCGTGGTAACTTGCTAGCAACAATTTCACACAAGCCGTCATCTCCTGATGTCTGTTGAAGTGTGATATTTTCATAACATTGAGCAGAGTAGACTGCGCAAGGTTCATCGTCCATTGTTGAGTGATGATCTTCGAGTTCTGGCCCTTAGTCCTCGTTAAGTACTTGGATGGTGCGAGCATGCTGTAGGCTTTACAGTATCCCAGGTTGAAGTCCCAAAACTTCAACGCTGTAACCTTGTCTTGATCTGCGCGGTAGGTGCAAAATCCTTTCGATAGATATGCAAGGACTAGGGTGTATTCAAAGTCTCTAGGGACACTGTCCCTGTTAATCTCACCACTTAGAGGGGGAATGCAAGTTGGTAGGATGGTTGGCACTAACTTCACGTTGGCTGCGTCGTCCCTATGCTTAGTTCTCAATTCTGCGCCGACTCGAGATGTTTCATCTTGGGCAATCGATGGGGAGGCTGCCACACCTCTCGACGATGAGGCTTGGACTCCAATGGACATCCCTCTTTTCGACATGACTCTTTCTGTCCTTAAGCTAGCAAGTAATTCTCTCACTGATTCTTCTGCTGAACTAAGCTCGTCGGACATGTAAGCTCGGGATCACTGTCTCGAGTTGTCAATGGGCTGTTGGTATCGTAATCAGATAGAGAATAAAATTGGAGTAATCACTATTTCATAACGCGGGTATTCTGTAAGCTCAAGTTCTCAATTGGAAAAAGTGTCTTCCGGGCATGGCGCTACGAAATAAGTAAGTAACTCTGCAATGGACTTCTTGCAACGGATATGAAGCTTCCATTAACTCCGTTCTATCTGTTCTGGTGCTATCCAACGGTCTAGTGGTAACCCATAACTTCTTTTCGATCCGTTCGGAGCGGCGGTCGAACGGTTATATCAGTTCCAAGGGCTATATTGCTTCATCATGACGAAGTACTCTATGTCGTTGTCCTGATATCTTGGTGAAGCTCCAATTCTGCAATTCTTTTTGCTGTGAAGTGTCCTCTAGAACCTCTTGTAACCTTACAGTATTAGCCCTTTTCTTTCTTAACTTCCTATCCTTCTTCCCTGTGAGCTTCGTCTCAATAGTGCTTTTACCATTCTGATGTTTATCTTCTGTGGTCTTAGTTACTTCACGATGTTGAAAGTCTTTCCTAGGGTTCCTTGATAATACTTCTTCTGTATCAAAAGTAGGTAACTCGATGCTCTGCAGATCCTCAAGTGTTCTCCTAGCTTCGACATCGGAGTTGCTAATATTGAATATCTACGATCTGCTCTTCTCTTCTTCAATCAAGTGCACAATCCTTCTGGTGATAAAGTATTTTAACTCTTGCTTCTTCTGTTCCAAAATTTTTTCTTCTTCTTTTCGTCTGGCTTGTTCTCTATCAATCCAAGGTTTCCCTATGAGCATGGTAAACGGGGCGCTGTCTTCAACAAATTTAATGATCTCAAAGTCTTCCTTTGTCGAAGTTCCATTGACAGTCATAGGTATCCGGGCGAGCCTTCCACATAGGTTTACTAGGTTTCCTCTGAAGAAACTTGTTCCTCCTAGGGAAGCTATCATGGAAGAATTTCCTATAGCTTCCCAAGTTCTTTCTGGCATAATGTTCACTTGTGTTTTTGCATCAAGAGTATAGTCAATGTCAAAGTCTCCTATTCTTGCTTTGATTTTCTCCTTTTCTTTGACGATCTCTGATAGCCTAACATGTCAGTGGTCATTCAAGGTATCTTTCATCTGTAGCAATATCTCTTCTGATTCTTTCTGGGTTTCTGCTATAATCTTGGTCTCTTGATCTCCTTCAGGGTTTGCTTGTTCCATATTCAACTTCTGAAGCCTAACAATCATTCTATGGCAATCCAATACTTCATGGTCCATAGCCTTACAACAGAGGCAACTAGGTCTTCTCCCAGGGCATTCCTTAGCAAGATGTCCCGGTCTTCTGCAACTATAACAAAGGGTTAATCCTCTTTTTCGTTTAGATGTTCCCCAACTCCTTCTGTACTGCACACCAAGATCATGGTGACTAGCCTGCAAAAAACTCTTTCTAGGATCCTGCATCCACTTGTTAGTCCAAACATTCTTTCAATGCATATGTATAACATATCTATCACTATACTTATCAGATCTATTCATATCAAAATTTCTTTTATATATAGGACAAAATCTATCAAACATACCTAGATCCATGCTTTAGAAACAAAAAATTTCACTTATCTTAGTTCTATAGAGCACAAAGCTTCCAGATCTAAGACTTTTAACTATTCTTACCTTTATCAAAGCATAGAGCTTACAAATATTACCTTTTTCTTGCAGATCTGACCTCTTTCTTCGCAGATATGACTTCTTTTCTTCAGATCTGACCTCTTTTCTTCAGATCTGACCTCTCTTTCTTCACAAATCTGACTTCTCTTTCTTGGCATAAAGCTTCACAGGTCAAACAGAACACTACACACTAGGGCAACAAATCTACACATAGAACTTATTTTGCACAAGGCTTCTTCTTCTTTAGTTCCCAGCAATCACAGTTTCAGGTCCCGGCAACGGAACCATTTGTTGGCACAAGGGTAGACCCAGGGTTCAATGCTCAATAGTGCACCAACAAAACCCTAACTATTGGCCCTTTCGGCAACACCTGCGAAGCAGATGAAGTCTCACTTGAGGTAGAGGCAGGGGTGGTTGCAGGACTCGGATGTCTGCAACCTTAGCTAGGACACATATATGTGATTATCTTGCTTATAGCGCACTTATCATCAGTTATTCCTTAACATACATTCATTAATACACTTCACATAAATCACAGAGCACCACGGTAATTACTCAGATCTAGCACTTAGCAATGATAAACAATTTATACTTAATAGATTGATCACTTAGCATCTTATGTATCATATCTAGCATGCATGCATATCTCATAAGCACAAAGCATCAATAGATCTATCTAAACATATCAGAGAACTTAGCAAGAGAGAGACAAACACATCAACACAATACACAGAGTTACCGTGGTTCACCCCCACCTTGGGGCTATGTCCACAAAGTCTTCTTCTGTTATTATCTTCTATAAACCAAGTTACAACACAAAGCCTTCAAGATCCTACCCCACCCAGGACAAGAGATCTACGCAGCTCGCTAGATCCTCTTTCCCCTGGTAGATCCAAGTACTAAGTCCTCCCTTGACCCATGCACTCAACACTTACAATACTTACAGTAGGCACATAGCTCTTACAGTCACATAGACGTTTGATCACATAGATCTACTTTATGCACTAATCCATTCACTTTACATCACACACCCCCTTTTTCATATGCATCTCCTACCCTTCTATTTATACATACAAAAGGCCTAAATAAGGGCTGATATCCCTTTCCCATTACAATATTCTCAAAAAGACCAAAAAGCCCTAAAAAAGGGGTGGAGATCTGATGATCTCCTCTTCACCATGCACTCCTTCTTCGACTGGATGTCAGAGTACCGAAAACAGTCAAATATGACCAAGTATTCCTCAAAACTTGGTCAAGGGCCAACAAAATGTTCTTGAACTTGATTAGTTTTGGAGTTAAAGGTAAGGTTAATTGGGGGATCGAGGAAAAACCAATGGGTAGCTATATGAGTTTTTTAATGGTAATATTTCTTTCTTTCCTTTCCCATATGTGTACCACATGGCTCAATGGAATTAGTGTGGAAGCATACTACTTCTAATATTAGGGGATAAACTAGTTTTGGCTTATGGAATGGGTAAGGTGATTGGAGCACAAGGTGAACCATATTTTCACCTTCTACAAGTCTATATTTCTAGGTTACTCTCAATTCTATGTGTTATTGCTTACATAATTTGTGCTGAATGAGTGATATAAAAAATATTTTGATCTTTGTTACTCTTTATTCAAGAATTTAAATAAGATTTGAACTATGTGAGAGATAATATATATATGACGAGCATTAGACTTGGTCTCATTCATTTATTTACTTTGATTGTATTTGGGGGATCTTGGTTGAACCATTTTGAGCAAGGGGTGCCTTGATGTACATATTTCTTTGAGTTAATGGATAATGGATCTAGGTTCATTTATTTTTTTCTTCTTTTGTTTATATTTTGTGGTAAAATATTCCAAGTCAACAACATAGGTTACCTCATCGAAAGGGCCCAATTAGACCTTCCTCCATTGAATTGGAAAACCCTTTAGATATGGTGCGACTACTATTAGTTCTTTTAATATTTACCCATTACAACCCTTTGGTTCTCATGCATCTAATGCAACTAATTGTGCAAATGTAAAGATGCAAATATTCTATCACTAATCTAACATAAATAACCCTATTTAACCCAATCTAACCTGAACATGGATTGTTGAAAAAAGAAGCAACTTGACATGAAATATATGGAAGGTACAAAGCGTAAAGATAATAGTCCACCTCTACTGTTGACACTATTCCTAACTTATTAGCATAACACATAATAAACAAGCATGAACATGGTAATAAAAAGAATTCCCTTTCACCACAACATTCACAATATACAACATTCATCCTCACAAGTAACCAAGGAAGCATGAATGGTGATAATAGCCTACAACCATTGACATCTTTGCAAGTGTATTAAAACATAATCCAATTAAGGCCTCCTTACACACACAAGTAGATAGCTTAAATTACTAATAAAAATACATGTTTCACATCAAAATCATTAAAAATAAATCAAGGAAAGACGTGCAAAGAGTATGGAGGATAGCCCACTTCTAGCATTTGCACAATAACCCAATCTCACTTAGAGGACTGAATATAGCCTATGTACCCTAATATTTATATCCAAGAAGTTAGCAAAGTGTCTGATACGAACACATGAACGTGGTTATCAAGAGAATTTCCATTTACTACATTACTCACAAGATACAACATCCAAACTCATAAGAAACCAAGAAGGTGGTGAATGGTGATAATATTCCATGACCATCAACAACCTCAAAAGTGTATGGTGCGCAATATAACAACGCCACTCTATTCAACATACAAAAATAGTTTACAAGACCAATTTTGCAAGAATGAAAATATCTCTTTTATAGAAAATCCTAATGACCTTTGGCCTTCTAATTGCTCGACTCTTGACCTTTTACCGTCACAATTCTCAACCTTCTAATTCTATTTGGATCATTAACTTTACAACTTTATCCTCATTCAAAATGGAATGAACAAATATATTTTACAATAACAATACCAAAGATAATATTTGTTCATCCAAGCATTGCTTCTCCTTGATTTATCTTTTGTTTCTTGCCAAATACTATCAAGAACTTGGGCATATAGTATTTCTCTTTCATGTCTTGGATGAAAATAATTTATCACTTCATTCTTCCTGATTTTTTTTTTTGTGAGCTTGGTGTTCCTTCTCCTTAATTTGCCTTCTTATGCTTGAAAAATCACAGTTGGGGAAGTTGGATGTGAAGACTTCTTTCATAAACGGCTCGTCTATTCATTCTCCCCAATTTGTCTTTTCTTGGGCTTCCTTGGATGGAAGCTATTTGGTTTCTTTCCCACTTCCTCGACTTATAGAAATTTGTCTTCATTTGTCTTGTTCAATGCCTTTTCATGAAATTGCAAATGACCTTCTTCTCATTGAGTTTATTAGCTTCAAGGCCATGTTAAAAATCTATCTTATATAACCTTGAAGCACACTTGTTCAGCCATGCCATTTTAGCTCCAAAATGCTCTTCCTCTACTTGTTTAAAATCTGCAAAATAGCATGAAACAACCTCCATGAACTTGTTTAAAATATGCAAAATAGCATGAAACAACCTCGGAATTTGTTGAAAGACATTTGCAAAACAATAAAAACTTACAAGTGATTATTATTTTGCATATCCACATATAAATAAAATAAGTGAGTTTGCTTGAAAGCAAGCATGCAAGATTGATGAAGCATAAAACTAAGAATCTTGATATCACACTTATGCAGATCCTTTAATGGCCTTTGGTAAAGAACATTCTTCAAGCTCTCTTTTCAACAAGTTTGATTAATAAAACTATGAACTCACCAAAAAAAAAATAGTGTGCATTCTTCATAAAAATAACAAGCATGAGTTATTTATAAAAATGGTAAATTCATAAGCTCTTCAAAACCTTGTGTGAATTCTTTAATGCAAATGATAAAATGTGTTTCAATGTATTTACTTGAAGGTAGATTGCATATGAGTGTGATGTCAACAAGTAAACACGAGAATGAAGGATTCATTGCATGAACATGAAGGATGTAAAAAATGAATGTTTCAATGAATTTATATGAATATGAAATCTTCAATGCATTTATGCACAATGTCTAAGATTCAATGTAGTAATGGTTAAGAACATGTGTTTATTCTTAAGAGGTCACAAGTTCAAATCCAGATAGAGAGTAGGGTATGTATACCTCTGTAGACTTTAGCAGTTAAATTACCGTGTTATTTATTTATTTATTATGAAACCGACAACAAACTCTTCATCAAACTCAACAATCACTTGATTTTCAATTCCAAATGCATGAAGTAACATTGTAGATTTATGTAGGGGATGCACAATGAAATCATGTCATGAAATGACATTGTAGATTTATGTGGAGGATGCACAATGAAATCATGTCAT
>ML787119.1:78945-99285 GCA_009831015.1 Picea engelmannii
ACGAGTCTTGGTTTAAAGAGGAAGCATCTAATAGCCCTGGAATTATTGGTAGGTTGCGACTATAATGCACGTGGTGTACTAGGAATTGGGCTTAACATTGCAGTGAGCATAGTCCGCTTATTCAAGGAAGATGAGATTCTGAACAAGCTTCGAGATTTAGGCAAGGGGAATGCATCATCATTGTCAGAGATGGATACATCTGTATTGAACTATGAACCAGAACTTCCTGGTGACATGCACATTAAAAGAAAACGCCATCGTTCTCATTGTGGGCACTTAGGGAATAAAGGAGATCATATGAGGCTTGGATGCGAGGCTTGCAAGACCCTTTACAATGAAGAAAGGTGTGTAGAAAAGTCTCAAGCATTCAAATGTGAATGTTCAGGCTGCATGCAGGTAAGCGATATTTAGGAATTTACAAATATGTTTCTATTTGAACTTTGTATTCCTTGAATGGATTATGATAAATGATTTGGAAGTAAATTTTTTTTAGTACAATTACAGGAAGGGAAGAAAGTAATGCCTAGCTAAACATTTTTATTACCTTTTATGTTTTTTGAATGGTTGTCTTACAGTTGTTTTAAATGGGACTCAGGCAAGTTCATGCCTATTACTAATTAAATATTATCATTTTAGCACAGATAGGGTGGAGGGATCATAGCAAAAATGCATATTTTGTTTCCGATAATAGCAGTCAGTTGGTTAATGTGACTGATAACAACACAGTTCCACCTTACAAAAAGGTAAAGCTTACTGATAACAAAATACATGGTTTTTTTTTTTGTTGGTAAATCTTTGAGGTTTCATTCTTGTGTATACTGAACATTATCCCATGTGCGCAGGCATGCTATTTACATAAGCTATCGAAAGGAAAGGCATTACATTTTGATAAATTTTACTTTGGTAAATTTGTAATGCATTTATTTTTATATTTGTTTTAAAATTTCTGCGTTTGGTTTGGTTTGCAGGTTAGGTGGGACTGGAGCTAGAGCTTGGAGCTGGGAACTTGGCCCATAGGGCCCCAAATTTATATTTAACCTAATACATTTATTTAGGGATTTACTATAAATAAATATGAGTGTTTGTTTAAATTTATGGGTGGGTAGGTAGGCCCTTGGTTCCAGATTTTGAACCAGGGCTCTAATACCATGTGTAGGAGCCGAATAGATTTTATACCTAATAATTACATGAATTGTAACATAATTAATTTCAGACCCAGGTAATTTAAGTTGTGTACTTGTTTTCTTTGCTATAAGATTTTAATATTCGTTGTTAGATTACATGCGTATGTGCTCAAAATAAGGAATATATGAAATTTTGATGTTTTGCTCAATTAAAAGAAATTAATGAATTTTCTGAAATTAATTCTGTTACAATTCATGTAATTATTAGGTATAAAATCTATTCTTTTAATTGAGCAAAACATCAAAATTTCATATATTCCTTATTTTGAGCACATACGCATGTAATCTAACAACGAATATTAAAATCTTATAGCAAAGAAAACAAGTACACAACTTAAATTACCTGGGTCTGATGCTAATTCGCCTCGCCTTGCTACCTTGCTGTTGCCTTGCTGACCGCTGCTGCACTGCAAACGCTGCCCAAAACCTCGTTCCACCCTGCCAACTAGGTAACTTCCTAGCTCCAGGATATCATATGGATATCCTGGCCCTCGTGCCCAAAACCTCCAGCAACCCCAGTGCCTGACTGATACACTCCCCACTCCAAAACTCCACACCTCTCTGCAAATCCCAGCCCCAAAATCAATCCCTCATCCCCCCCGTAGAATCCCCTCTTGTAAACCTCCTTCCCCTCCATATCCCTCCTTCACCGAATTCCCCCTCATTTACTTCCCTGCTAACCCATTTATTACCTTATCTTATCATGCCGTCGTTAATGCCCCTTATCCCCTTTATTTAATATCTTATCCCTTTTATTGTACGTAACTCTTAATTTAATAAAATAATTTATTCTCCTCCTTTTATTTCTTTACCTTATTAATTAATGATTTAATTAATACTTAAATTAATCATTGACAATCATGAATAATTAATTAATACTAAATAATTAGTTAATGTTATTTTAAGAAATAATTATTGTTTAGCTAATCTTTTAGGACATTCAGATTATTAAATTAATTATAATTAATAATCATATACATCTATTTAAGCAGGGTCGTTACACATAAATGACAGACTTATTGCCCAACCACCTCTTCAACATGGATCCCAATGCATTTATTCTTATTCTCTGTATCTGTACTAATCACTACATGTCTTACTCATGCTAAAATTGCATGAAATATGAGGGTGTTAAAGAATAAATTCCCAACATTACTCAAGGATGCATAGAACTAGCATAGACCATTATAGGTGAGTAATGGAGAAAAATAATTGTGTTTTTAGCAAAGGAGGTTCTAGTAGTGACCCGATAATATGTTAATAGCATGTGAACTTTCGGTTTTCTACACATGGCATGAGGTATACTCAGAGAACATCATTATTATGAAGATACTCCTAAATATGTATTTCACGCTCATAAAGAACAACAAATATAATTGTGTGGGTCTCTCCTTAGAAGATTCTTTTGGAAAAAAAAGAGAACCATGAGAGCCAAGCTAAGGTTCATGCTACCAAAGAGAAACGTGAGAAAGTTAGGGTTCATGCTATCAAAGAGAAACATGAGGGAAAATTAGGCTCACGCTGGTCAAAGAGGAACCTGATAGAAAGTTAGGGATGGTGTTGGACAAAGAGGAACCTAAGAGTTGTAACATGCCTAGTTTTAATCCCCATCAATCATAATGTAATTGTATAAATTTTATTTAGGATAGTAAGCCGATGTGTTGGGGAAAAGAGCCCATATTGGTTTAATATGGTCGGGGGGGGGATGGTAAATTATGTGCATTGAAATAATTAGTCAAAATAGTAATCGCTAGATGCGATACGAGAAGGGTGAAGAACGATGGGGGGACATGATTCCACAAGAGAGAGGGGTCCAAGGGGGGTTTATTCATGGGTATTAATCCAACCCACATTCATGAATAATTAATATTATTGGGTAAACCTTCTATTTGCTGTTGAGTGTTCATAAATACAATCATTAAACTCTTGTAAGAGGGTGGGTGTGACGAGTCACATCCCATAGTTATTGGAGAGCATGGGAATGAGTAAAATTAGCTTGGGGAAGAGTGTAAGTCAAGTCAAGCAAGCAAACAAAGGGAGGAAATTCATATGGCCAAGGGGGAATTTTTTTGGGACAATCACATTTTTGAATGGAGAGCAGTTTTTAATTGCATATTTTGGACAACAAGAGAGTATATGAGTGCTGGGAAGAGCACCAACCAATTTGGGATTGAAGGAATCCATTTTTGGGCTGTCTTTTATGTTGATAAAGAGGCCTCTGTGCCTATCAATTGGGTTGTAAACATGTGATGCATTTTTTATGTTGAGAAAATGACTCAAGAACCTTGTGAGGGATGTTGTGAGCATTCCTGGAGTAACTGGGAGGATTCTTGATAAATCAGATGCACTGGAGCCTTGGAGGGAAGTGGAAAGGCTCCAGGGACTGTGTACAATGAAGGGGGATACCATTCCTTGGGTTGTGTAGACCGTGGGGAACAAAGAAGAACCTGATTTTTGGGGCTGCTGTGTGTGGAGAGTGGATAGCCAGAGGTCTGGATCTCCTTGTGGACTGATAGCCTTAGCTCGAGGGTGGATTTCTGTTGAGAGAAAATGAACAATAATGCCTATGGATGGGAGGTTGATCCTTCGTATGCAACCAATTGTTTTTTTATTGACAAATAAGTTCTCTGTTGTGTTTATTATGATATTATGATATTCTGATGTGTAAATGGTTTATATGAATGTTATGTGTTTGTTGTTTACTTGAGAAGTTGCATTCATGTTTTAATATATGTTGTTAGATGCATTTAGAACTATGGTATCAATCAACATGGTTAAATTTGTGTATGATCTGTAGCTGGTAAGCTACAAGAAATTAGTAAGCATAAAATATTATGTTTTAATGTGTATTCCACATGTAATGATGCTTAGTTGGAGGCTGGGTATGTTACAATATGGTATTAGAGATACTGGTTCAACACTAAGCTTGTATGGGCAAGAGCTAGTGCGAATTTTGACAAATTCACACTTACAGTTTTGTCTGTGACAAATTTAGGGAAAAATAGTGAAAGATTAAAGAGAAATCCCCAAATTTGTGGGAAAATTTTGATTTTAAATGAATCAGAAATGTTTTAGAGGTTTATTGGAGTCGATATACATAATTGCAGAGCTAGATTTGACCTTGAAGGTATAAATTGGAGTTTTAATGGCCGTTGTAGTGTTTTACAAAGTTCAGGGAATGAACGACTAAGATCATGTTTGATCGCAAGATCAACAGTTGACGTTCACTTAAATAAATTTAAAAATACATAAGGTTTTATCCATTTGAAAGGTTGAATAAATCAACGACTGAGATCCATTTGGACAGTTGGGAAAATTGATAAGATCGACGATTTGTATTGATTTCGACTATTGGAAGGTTGGAGCAAAATCAATGAGAAAGATCATATTGAGTGAGGGATGAACGACCCAAATTCACCTGGGTTTTTGTCAAAATTTTCAAATTATTGAAGTTCACGAACAAAATTCTTCGATGGTCGATGGTCGAATCAACGAGTCTGGTGAAGAGTTGGGTTTAGATAGAAGAAGTCTCCAATCGCCGACGGTCGATGGTCCGAGATAGGTACATTTTGGAAAATGTATCATGCATCCAAAATAAATCTCTGACGACCGATGGCCAATGGTCGGGCATCGATATAGTTGGAAAGAGTTTGAAAGATCAATGAATGATACAATTTTTAAGTGGGAGATCGATGACCCAGATTCGTTGGGGAATTTGGCCAAAAATTCTAAGTGTCGAAGTTCACCAAAAAAATTCGTTGATGACTGACAGTCGGGGATCAACATAAATTGGGAAAGGTTTCATGCATCAAAAGGAGGATCACTGATCTCCGATGGATGAAGATTGGGGATTAGATGAATTTGAAGAGAGTTTTCATTGTCTGAGAGAAATATTTGATCCCTGATGACCGATGATCGAGCATTGACAATTTTAGTGGAGTGTTTTAATTCTTCCAAGAGAAGTGGCCGATCATTAATGAAGGAAAAGAGGATGATGATGTCAACATCCACGTGTCGTGCCACATCAACATCCATGTGTCATGCTACATTATCCAAGTTGATTCCTTAGGATGATGTCTCATGCCATGCTAACATCTAAGTTTCATGCCACATCAGACAAGAGATGGCCGATGGTCGATGATCGAGCGCCAGGGAGATTTGCGAGCAGTTTTAGTTTGCCAAGAGAAATCTCCGATGAATGATGGCTGATGATCGGGTGTTGGGGATATTTGCAAGAATTTTTGGTTTTCCAAGAGAAATATTTGATGGCCGATGGTCGTTTATCGACTGTTGGGGAGATTCACAAGTAGTTTTGGTTTGCTAAGATAAACAACCAATTGTTGATGGTCAACGATTGGGCATTGGGGAGATTGGTAAGAAAGTTGGGTTTACAATGAGAAATATCCGATCGTCGATCACCGATGGAGAGTATATTAATGGTACAGATTTATTCTGGTTTAAGATCAACGAATCAGATTAAAGGACTGTTAAAACACAAAAAATAGTCAAATTTTTATGAATTTTTTCATTTTTTTGAAGGTCATTAACTTGCGGGGCGATTTTGAGGCCCTAAACGACATTTTTAGTAAATTAAAACCCAAAAGAACAGACTATACAAAGGTACACTTTGTCTCTAAAAATTAAATAAAATATCTCAAGGAGAGATTTCCAATGAGCTAAACTACTCGTAAAACAAAGCTCGTATGAGAAAGTTACAACTGGAGCAATTAAGGTAAAATTTAAGCACCAATTTACTTTCAGAGGGAATAACTCCTAGCTATGAAGTTTGTTTGAGGCATAGGAGCAGTCTATGGAAATATGTTGAGCCATAGAAGACGGTCATAAAACCAGAATTGGGATATGGGTAAGTAAAAATGTGCAGAAAGAAAAATAAGACACTTGTAGCATACATGGATAAAAATGTAAAAGAGTCAAAACTTCTGCAAGCCGTAACTATCAATACCTATCTCGGTTAAGGGAGGAACTTGGAAAACTCATTCGAGAGGTAGTAATGGGAATAAGAAATTGAGCTTCTGGAAAAATCCTCAAGGATTTGGTGTAGGAATGCATGAATAGGGATAAAATTGCTAAGCCAAGAGAAAGCCCAAAGAGGCAAAGTTGTCATTTCCAAACTGATGCATTTTTTGACTGGAGCATGAGTTTGATAATTCAATGTTATAAGTATTATCTATGTCATGTAGAAAATATTCCTTGGTTCCTAACATAATTACCTCTAAATGTGGCCAAAGTTGGTGTTTGAGATTATTTTTCATTTCAGAGAAGGTGCACAAAAAGGGGTAATTGGCAATATTCAATTGACTATAAGTTTTTTCTTGTTGCTCATAATTGAGAAAGGAAGTAGTAGTTGGAAAACTATTGGATAGTAGAATCCATATATCTATTCATATTTTAGTCTTGAGCCAAAGGATACTCAAGGAATTAGAAGGAAGGTTTCTGGTGAGCTTGAAGGACACCATTGAGTAGAATGGAATTTCAAGAAGCCATGACTTTTGGCTCATAAATAAGATCGAAGAGTGAGTATGGTCATTGGTAAGATAATCCATATGGAAGGTCTAAGTTACCCAGGGGGAGCATCAATTTTCTCCATAAATTTGCAGGAGGAAGTGGAATTGGATTCCATGAACCATGTAACTACTTGATATAAGGATTTTTCCAAATAATTCCAAAATTTGGAGAAACATTCCTAGCTAATAAAGCTAAGTGCCATAGGTGATTTCTAGGCAAGAAAGAGTATTGAAAATCATTATAGTTCCTATGCATAAGTGTAGGGGAACATTTTAAGTGTATTAGTTTGGAAAAGTAAAAAGAGGTTGATATTATTAACAAGGCATTGATTAATAAGCAAAGGAGCACTCTAGCGAAGAGTATTGCATGAAGTATTGCTAGCAAGAGAATATGATTCCACCAATGAGAATTGTGTGGGTTTGTTCTGGATTAATCACAGGGTCCACTTGATAGGGAAGCAAGCCAAGAATTTTCAGTTGGATAAATCATCAAAGAGCTACAAAATGAAAGTGTAGAGCTACATGGAAAGTGATGCAAGATTGACAAAGGTCTAAAGAAGAGAAAAGGATAGTAATATTCAACTGCTATAGAGTTTGAACAGTTTGCAAAGGATAATTAATAGAGGTTCTCACATAAAGCATGAATGTAATAGGTGAGGTATGTTATTGCATGCACAAGGAGTTAAGGAGGACTCCATATCTTTGAAGGTAGAAATACAGTGAAGGATACAAAGCTTGTTGCAAGAGAAGGAAAAAGGATATCATGAGATGAGGTGTGACTCATGGAGTGGATGATTCATCTCTATGTGAAAGTATGGGAATGCATGATTTTTTTTTTTTGGGGTATGATCTAACAATTTTTGTTTAAAAGTACCCGAAAGCAAGAAATATGCCTCTATTATCAGAGTGCACAACAAAAGTAGGGTATAGGTGCAAATGGAGGATGTGTAACATTCCATTTGGAGCAGAGTGGTATTGAATGGCCAAGTAGTGATTCAAAATGAATCACTCAATGAAGTATTTAAAATTGAGCAAAACCATGGATGAAAAAGAGTATTAGAAATATGACATAAAATAAATATTTCAAAATGTTGAAACACCAATTAATGATAATTGTAATTCGAGGTCAGTTTGGTCAATAAAAAATGGGAAGTGGTTAATTATATTGTAGTGTTAATATTCAACTAGAGTAGTGCATGTTACAACACTATGAATATTGAAAATTATAGCCAAAATATGTTGGGACAAGTTTTCTCTGCATAAAGGAAGTAGTTGTGAGATGGCAACACTAGTGGACCTAGTGGATGGAATGGAAAAATGGCCAAGTGGGGCTTGGCTAGCAGGTTTAGAATAAAGGTTAGTGGTGCACATTTGAGAAAAATGACAGTGCATAAGGAAACAAGGTTCTATAGAAATTCAAGGACAATCATCTACACCAACAAATCTAAATAAATAAATAAAGCTAAGATAGATATGCATTGGAGTGCATGATAGAATTGATGCATGACACATACAATAAATATATGATGAATGTGCATAAGATAGACATGAAATATCAAATACTTGGTGCATATTGATGTGAAGTTTTGCACGTGGACATTTCTGAACATGATGGTGGCATAAGTATAGAATAAGAGTAGTCTGTTGATATATATATATGAAATAATGATGCTTTGATATTTGAATAAAACTAATGATGGATTGCGTATCTAGGAAAAATGATTATAGAATGATGGTATTGTTTCTTATGGTATCCATCCATATGAAGACAAATGAAGATTGTGGGAATTCTGATCAAGAGGTTGGTGGAGGGAGCCTGTGAGCTTCTATAAAGTACCAGTTGTTCAGGTAGCATCAAGGAAATAACAAGCATGCATGTATGCATTGATGTTGCTTATGATGCATAAATACATAAGGGAATTGAGGTAAGAATTCCCTCAGTTAAAGTTCAATATTTGGATTGATGTAAAGCCAGAGGGCCTTGACTATATGCATGTCGTTACAAGAAAATTTATTGCATATTGTGTTATGTTGGTTATGAGATCATAACCAAGACAAGACAAGAGACATACTCTTGCAATAACAATGAATGCCATGGATATATGGTATTCTAGAGTCAATGCAAAGATGCATTGGGTAAATGCGACCATGGGCATTGACAGATTGGTAATGTTTAACTTCATTATGAAAATTTTGGGTGCTGGTAATGCATATGTGAGAAATGATGATTTCATTCCGTTTAATATGAATAATAGTTAGAAGTGATGAAATTTTTAGATTAAGATAATTATGAAAATAACTTCATGGACTGAATGCATATGTTGCAGTGGATGATAGTTTCATTCTAGATAATATGATTAATGGTTGAATTCTATTTTTAAAGTGAATAATGACTAGAAATGATTGAATTGCTGGCAAATTACAATTATGAGGTCATTTCATGAACTGCTGAAAATATGCTAGAGTGCTAACAATCTTGTTTGGATGAATTAAAGTAAAACAAATTGCAGGAAGAATGGTCTTGGATATGGAAATGGTGTAAGCCCATAAGGAAGACCGATGCCTGTTGTTGCAAGAGCCAAACTTCTTGAGAATAAAACTCATGCTTGGGAAACTTAGTTTCCTATATGTAAAACAAATTTAGAAATTAATATGTAAAATTGATATAATTATATCTCATGATGGTTGTATGTGTGTGATACAGATGAGATGATGGCTATTAAATATGGAAATCTTGGAAAGAAGGATACTGTTATGACATTGGAACCCTATGATTGCCACAAGTTACAAATCTCTAGTAAAAGTATGGTAGTGAGTTGGTGCTTCACTTGTGCAAGAACACCTTGGAAAATGATGGATTACCTGAGGGACTATGCAACACTCAAGGGGATTCCTGAGCCTAGAGGGTGAGGATGGAAAGGGGGAGGAAACTCAATAATTCATATGAAATTGTGGTTGGAATCATAAGGGTGTGTCAGGAAAAGAACACTGGACTAAATTCTTGTTGTGGTTGCTCGTGAAATAGAGAAACAACCATATGAATAAGTGATTGTAATCATTGATTTAATTATGTGGGAATATATATTAATTGTTGTTCAATACATTTTAAGTTTTTCCTTATTCATTGTTTATTTTTGTGCCTCAATGAAGTTTCTGCATCTGTGTTTTTATTTGACTAGATTTTTGTGTGTGTCTATTTCCTCATCACTGTGTATGTTAAAGTTGATTGTGTTATGTTTTAATTGCTATGGGAAGTTGCATGGGATTGTATGTCATGTTTTGTACTTTATTTCCCCCAGAGTTGTGTAATATGTTGTGCAGGAGGCACAATTTCAACTATTTGAAATTTGGAGATTCCATTATCACAGCTGGAGTTCCTGGAGCCACAACTCAGAGACTTCTTGTCCGACCTTGTACTGGAGCCTTGGAAATGAAGTGGTATATACTGAATGAATACAATGCATAGAAGGGGTACACTTCCTTGGGTTTGTCAGGTTGAGGGGAATGCGAGTTTTTTGGTTGGAATTGCTATGGGAATCAATAAAGTATAAAATATATTGCAACTAGAGTTCCTGGAGCCACAACTCAAAGACTTCCTGTCCAACCTTGTACTGGAACCCTTGAAATAAAGTGGTACAACTTGAAGGAATGCAATGTAGAGAAGGGGTACACTTCCATGGGTTGTGCAGGTTGAGGGGAATGGGAGTTTGTTGGTTGGAATTGCTGTGGTAACTAAAAAAGCATGAAGAATATTGTAGCTAGAGCAAGAGAAAGGTGGTGCAGGACACAAAAAATGAAAGACTACTGGTTGGAGTTGCTTCCAGAATAATGAATTGTAAAATTAGATTACACAATTTGGGCTAGGGAGCCTAAGTATCTATGATTTTTGGGTTGGAGTGCCTATGTATGTAAATGCTTTTGGGCTAGGGTTCCTATGTATATATGATTTTGGGCCAAAGAGCCTATGCAATTTTGTTTAGGCGGGAATGCTTGTGTGATGTTAGGCCAAAGAGCCTGTATGTTGATTAATGAATAGTAAGTCATGATTGTAAAATGAATGTACACCTGAAGGGTGTTATGAATTGAGGACAGTGCAAAAACAAGGGGGAGGGGGATTTAACTATTGAAAGATTGGTTGTCATTGAATTGTTGAAAGATTGGTTTTCATTGATGTCAACCCTTGAACAAAAAGTTAACAAGTTGCACGTCAAGGTTCTCAGTATTCCAACAATTGGTATAAGAGCAGGTCCTTCAAGAAGCAATCTAATCACTGAAAGGAGATCATGGAATACACTAATATTGGAGCACCGGTGTTTGATGGTTAGAACTATACGTTTTGGAATAAAAGTATGAAAACATTTTTATATGCACAAGGATTTGATGTTTGGAAATCAATAGTAGATGGGTATACAACTCTAGCCACTCCCCCAACTAACATAGATGGAAAGAAACTCAGTGAAAAAAACTCAAAGGCTAAAGGTACCATTCTTAGCAGTCTAGTTGATTTAGTATTTGTCAAGGTTATGTATTGTGACAGTTCAAAGGATATTTGGGATAAACTCCAAAATATTTATGAAGGAGATGCCATAGTTAAGGGAGCTAAGCTTCAAATCTTCATAGCTAAGTTTGAACAATTGAAGATGAAGGAAGATGAAGGAAGATGAAGGAAGATGGAGACATTGCAACCTACCTTCTGTGATTTGATGAAATAGTTAACACCATTAAGGGATTGGGAGTAGAAGTTTATGACTCAATGGTTGTTCAAAAGGTATTGAGGCCTCTTCCTATGAGATTTGATCCTAAAATATCATTCTTAGAAGAAAGAGAAGATCTAGGTACATTGAGCATGGACGAGCTACATGGAATATTTACAGCCTATGAAATGAGAAAAGAACAAGAAAACCCAGTCACAAAGAAAGAAACTTTCAAGGTGTCCAGGAAGACAAAGAAGAAGCACAAGAAAAATTCAAAACCAAGTTGCAGATGCAATGATTATTCATACGAAGATGAAGAGATGGCTAACTTCATAAGGAAATTAAAAAAAGGAACCCGAAAGTATAAAGGTATGCTTCCATTGAAATGTTTTAATTGTGGTGGTATTGGTCATTTTTCTTCTAAATGTCCTGATAAGAATAAAGACAATGATGAAGAAGAAGTTTCTAAAAGGGAGTTTGGAAATATCAAAAGGGAAACAAGAGAAGAAATAAAGGAAAATTATTCAAGAAAAGTTTATGCTTAAAGGAGGATAGTTCCTCATCAGACAAGGAGGATAATGATAGTGACACTGATTCAAAAAGAGTACTCTTCATGGAAGCAAAAGATGATTTTGAAGAAGAAGGTGAAGTTGATCTCAGAGCATAGCTAATCATTGCATTAGAAGAACTTAGGAAGGAAAGAAATAAAAACAAGTCACTCAAGGAAGAGTTAAAAATGAAAGAGGGATATCAGAATTCCAACTCTGAAGAAATCAAGCAAATGATCACGAGTCTAAAAATCCAAATAGAAGAAGACAAAAGAATTGAGGAATTACTTAGAAGTCAATTAGAAGAAAAGGAGAAAACAATTGGAAGCTTAGAAGCATAAATAGTCTCTTCAAGGAAAGATCTTCAAAAGAAAGATATGCAACAGAAGAGCACCAAAATATTGGATCAAATCATCGGCAGTCAAAGACCATCAAATGACAGATCCAGACTAGGATATAATCAAGAGAAAGGATCGAGCTCCAACACAACATAACATGAAGTACAACAAAGAAGATATGCAGAAATTGCCAAATATTCTGTCAAGAAGGAAGAATTCAAGCCCCCAAAGAAGAACATTCCAGAAATAAAGAAGACTCAAGAAGACAAATTTAGAAGGAGTGCATCACAAAGAATATCATATACTCCCAGGTATCAAAGATTCTTTTATGGTCATTGTTTTAATTGTGCTAATTTTTGACACAAAGCTGTAAACTGTAGAGCCTATGCCAAGAACAAATGAAACTATGCAAGGTACTTAAATAATAGTTATCCCAAAAGATCTTATGAAGCATACAACAGAAACCAAAACATTTTTGTCTCATTGGGAAATGAAGTAGAATGATACAAAGGAAACAATTTTGGACACATAGCGACCCAAAGTAGAACATTAACAGTGATATATCGAAAGCACAAGAGATATGGAAAAAAAAGCAAAATCAATTGTCGCTTTCTCTATAATCCCAACATAGAAAAAGTGATTGGTATGTTGATAGTGGTTGTTCAAAGAATATGACAGGTGGCAAGAACATGTTTCGAACTTTTAAGAAAGAAAAAGATGGTTATGTGTCTCTTTCCAATATTGAACATTACAAATTCCACAATTATTGTGATATAGATCGAAATTGCAAAATCTTGATAGAGCCTTCCATGAAGGAAAAAACCTATGGTGGATATGAGAAATTTTGTTGAAGAAAAGAAAACCGAGAAGATCAGGTGAATGAAGAACAAGTTCGAAAGATCATATGCATAAGGCTTGTAGTAGTGCAAGATCAATATGAATCCACAAGAAAGGTGGAAGCTGTTAGAACTCAGGAAGATGATGAATCTACAAATGATGAGGAAGATTACTCAGTATTAGGGGGTATTACTCCATTGTTTTGAGCCATATGAATTGGAGGCTCCTAGTAAATATTAATATTGAACAAGGGGAGTCTATGCAGTAGTTCTACATATCAGATAACCATCCTTCGAGCAGTTTGAAGTGTTTGTATATTTTGGAAATTCAGTTTTAGAGTGATTTGATGACATAAGTACATAGAAAAAGTTTGATTGTTTGAGAAGCAACTTTCAGACCAAATTCCTATGTAGGTATCATATGACAATTACATAAGAAGAAGTTTATTATTTTGAAAAGGTTCATTCCACACATGCATTTGGGAAGGGATATCTTAAGTACAGATTGGTTTTAGACATGTAGAGATCGATTTACAGATTAAGAAGTAGTGTTCCCATGCAGATATCTGAGGAATATCAATGAAAACACATGTATGAGATACATCTCTTGGTAATGTTGGTACTATGTTGAGGTACACCATTGGTGGTACTTTCTTGATATATCCTATAGTGCGTGTATGGCATGATTGAGGGATATGGTATATGGTTGAGAAACATTGTTGGTACATAGTATGGTACAATTGTTGATGTATATGGTTTATGGTTGAGGCATATGGTATAGGTTATGGTGCATGGTTGATGCACGGTTTGGTATAGATGTTGGTGCATGGTTGATGCACTCGGTGTGGTATAGTTTGTGGTACACGGTGGATGTTTGGTATGGTACAGGTTGATGGTTTGGTACATGCTTTGGTACATGGTTGAGACACATATTGTTAAGTGCCTGAATATCTGAATACAAAATACCACAATAGTACCAAAGATATCTGAATACAATCACCACACAAGATATATGAAATAATATAGAAAACCACCACTTTATTATATCAAACCCTTGAGGTAGGGCAACACCATACAATGGATCCTATTATGGAAGGGATCCTCTCCTATTCACTTGCCTCTTCTAGGGGTCTTCCTCCTATAGATCTACCACTCCAAATACAATACTTCTCTTCATGTCCCATTACATTGCTTGAATACCTTTATATAGTGATACCATCACCTAAGAACATTCTAGAGGAGGAATCTTCTAGAAGTAGAACCTTATAAGAAGTCCTCTTACTGACACCTATCATGTGGATCCAAATAAGAATATCCATACACATAGTGGGAAAGGGTCAAAGCTGAATCTGGAAGGAACAATACCATTGTAGAATATGCAGGCTGAACATTGGTAATCATAACTAGCTCCTGATGTGTCACATTTATGTGCTCTACAGAAGGTGGAGAAGAGTCATCAAATAAAATATGGAAGTGGTTGTCATCCCATAAATGGCAACTATCCATATACCAATCATCACAATCGGCCTCAAAATCATACCAAGCATATATTTATTGATTATATTCATCCTTGATGACCTCCATAAGAAATCTCTCCTGCATGCTATCCAATGAATCTTGAATACTATGAAAACTATCCTTGAGGCTGTCTATAAGGTCATGCAATGTGAGGCCATGCAATGTGTCATTCCATTGGGATTTGAATGATTTAGTTATCTATAGAATTTCTTTGAGGGTTTGAAAGGAAATAAACATTGGAAACACCACATAAAATATACCAAAAGAAATCTCTTAAAATAATTTATCCAATGGTATTGATCTGGTAGCAATCTGAGCACCCTATGAAAAGTTATGAACTCTACAGTCTCGCTACTATCATGAAATCCCCCCAAAATAAATGATTTTAAATCAGCGATATATTCACTTCTAGAGCTCTAATTTGGACGATTTTGTTTTTTGAAATTGGGTGAAATTGTGAGAGGAACTCATATATGCAATTTTTTAAAAAAAAATCATCCCCAGATGCTACATAAATCAGAAAAATGACGCGGCTGTCTGCGAGAAAAAAAACCCTGAAAATTACAGATTTTAAAATGAAAATAACTTGACTTCCCGGACTTTGTTTCAGACGATTTTTTTTTTTTTTAAATTGGGTGTTTTTATGAGGAGAACTCAGATATAAAACCATTTTTTTTTAAATTTTCACCAAAACCTACAGAAATCATCCGAAATGTTGCAACCCTCCATTTTTTTTTTCCGAAAAAATAAATTTGCAAAAAATAAAAATATTTGCCCACACTTCCTGCCAAGGAAAGTCCTATGATACCACTTGTTAAGTGCCTGAATAACTGAATAAAAAATATCACAGTAGTACCAAATATATATGAATACAATCACTACACACAATATATGAAACAATATAGAAAACCACCACTTTATTATATCAAACCCTTGAGGTAGGGAAACACCATACAATGTGTTAGCAATGAGAGTCACCCTCAGACTACAAGAGGGTAAGCCCAATACCCATCATAATTCTTGGTGGATGTTGGTTTGTGAGTGGAGGTCAAATGGACAAAACTTAGTACAAGAATGATTTTAACACATAAATTGGACAAGCAATGCACGGGGAAGTGAGGGCCTCATTAACTTCAGTCAGTGATTTGAGTTTAAGTGTGAGCAAAAGGAAGACTTAGTGAGAGAGGTGAACAAGAATTCTATGGGCATCCAACTTTCAAGCAACTTGGTGAATAAAAAATCAGGCTCAAAAGTACTCTTGAACTCAAGTTTCAGACATTGAAATATGTCACAACAACATAATAATCAAACCTACATTATCATGTAAATACAACAACTTGTCTGGATCCTCCATGCCCGAGCCTTTCAGAGTAAGGGGGAATAAGATAACAAGGAACCTGAATAAAATTGGTCACAACAATATTGTAATCAAACCAACAATATAACTACAACCCTCTACTGGATCCTCCATGCTCGAGTGTTTTAGCACCATTTTTACAAAGAGATGAGAGAAGTTGAATTCTATTAATGTGAAAGTATCAAGTTTGATACATAACCAGAGAACAAATTAGGCATCAAAATATTACAAAATAGGGAGCTCTTCTCAACCAGTTGACGACCATAACAAAATATTGAACTCCTCAATTTATACTCAGATCAATTCACGACTACCATAAGCTTGATCCATCCACTGCATTCAAATCCTTTCATCTGCACCTTCTTCTGTCAGACTGTGCGTGTATCCTCCTGTCAGACGCAAATTCAGCTCAGCATGGGTATGCAGGAAAAACCTTTCATAGGGGTACCTTGGGATGACAATTTTGTCTCCACAGCTAGATCCTTCCATGCCTTATATTTATGGAGTGATTCAAGGTTTCAACCACCACTCCTTTTTCATTAACTGCTTTTTCTCAAGATCACGATGAGGCTTAATGTCTAGGGGGAAGCCATGCACTGCTCTTGGATTGGACATCTTACAAGCACGTGATTGCGGGACCATCAAAGTCAGTTTGGATTCACACTGCTTTTGAGCCCACAATTCACCAACTTCTGCCACGTCGCTCTTTAATACTCGATCAAGTTGCGCCCCCGCAATGAAACATATTCATTGATCTGTGATCTGGGATCTCCTGCTAAATTTAGCACCACCGTTGAAGTTTATCTTCCCACTAATCCTAGGATCCTTCTAACCACGCTTTGAGATGGTGCTAATTTTGGTACTGAACAAGAACACTTCCTAGAGGATGATATGACGTGGAGGCCTGATGTCACTATGTTGACATCTCGTGGATGGAGGGGTGACATGTGTCACTCGAAAATAGGCTGAAGACACATTCGAAAATGCTTGAAATGAGTTCCATGTGTCAGCGCTAGACATATTCCATGTGTCATAAGGGTGCCACATGTCTGCGTTGACGACTGCCACGTACTTTGGACTTAGGAGTTTGAGAGGGGTCTTCATGTAGAGCTAGCATAAATATGGGCCCGGAGTGACATGGCAACCTGAAACAAATGATGAAGCTCTGAAGTAAATGACGACTGTTGATCTAGGGAGGACATGCGACACTTGATTCTTAACTCCAGGAGAAAACACTCTGGATGAAACCAGAAGTTGAGATGTTGAAACTCTCGAAGCCGAGATTTCAGAAGAAAAATACCACCGTTATATTTGGATGGACATGCGACAACGATACACAGACTTCGGGAGAAAATGCTCTAGATGAAAAAAAGAGGGGAGGTGCTAAAAATCTTGGAGTCTGGATTCCCGAAGTAGATATTGAATGTCTGATGGAGAAGGATGTGTGGCACTTGATCTGCAACTCCGAGGCTTCTTCCTAGCCACCAATCCTCGATCAAATTTGACATGCGGAATACATGCAAGCCATTGATCTGATCGTGATCTACGATCTGGGAAAGCCCCACTTTTGTTGCCACACGCCGCTCTTGGATGGACCCTAGTTCCTACTGTGAAGATCAATGACTCACAATTACTTTGGGAGTTCAGGCTTCATCTCTTCAAGACATTTCAATGCATAGCTCCCACAATCATTTGAAGTAAATCTTCCGAAGTGAGGGATCTGGTGATGCGTGGCCTCTTGATTTGGACGATCGAGATTTACTTCGGGAACTTTAGTACTTTGGGGCTTCTGGTGATACTATTTCCAAGATCCATGGTCCTTGTTAGTTTGAGATAAACGTCCCATGATTATTTCGGGAGTTCAAGCTTCAACTCTTCGGGACCTTGGAACACTCCTCAACTAGAAAATCCTGCAATGACTTTTTCCGCAGATCATATATGGCATCGCGTGTCCCCTTGAACGATGGCCCACATTTGCACTAGGTTTTGGAACTTCAGAATTTTTTGGAGAATAACTCTTACAATCCTTCGGAGTCCCGATTTCCAAAATGTTTCCCTACTGTCGATCTCTCCCCAATGAGATCCGACGACCCAAACTTAACCTTTTCTTGGTATTTAATCCCGGGGCTTCTGATTGATGCTAATACTCACACAAATTTATAATTCTGAATACCCGTGGGATGCTAAACTAAACGTCACAGGGGATATCCACCATTGAAAATTGAACCCGCCTATTTTCTTGTGTTTCAAGCCCGAAATGGACTGTTCTGAAAGCTGCGCTTTGTGCTCATGGATGTTAACTGTACAAGCAAAGGACTTGGATGACCTGATGTGATCTCAATCAATAGAAAATAAGATGACCGACAATTTGGACCAAAAATCACGATATCTGTTCATCCTTTAAAGAAAGCAGAGAAACCTTGAGTCGAGGATCAGTCAAACAAGACGATAAGGAAAACCAAATCATTGATCAGAAAGGGGAATGACTTTATCAATCAAAAGGGGGAAAAAACCTAGGAACGGTGTGCATAAAAGAGAGAGGCGGAGCATGGGTGTAGACTTGCTTTTTCTCAACAAACACATACGGTCTTTGACAACTTTATGTGATAACATTTGGCTCCATAGGCGATGGCATGCTCATTGTGAGCTGCCAAGAATGTGCAGTTCCAGTGCCTTAGCTTTTGGGTTATGGAATTGAGCTCAGAAAACATCTTGCTGAAGACAAAAGGCTGATATATAAACTATTCTACTTACAAAGGAAAAAAAACACACATGCTCCAGAAGGATCTTATTTATGTACAATCCTAGACTAAATGACTTTTACAATGCGCTAGGTGAAAGCAAACTTCCACCATAGCCACCCAGACTGTTTGGTAATACATTTCTTCTTTTCACCGCAAATGATCCACAAAAGGTAAGGGAAGTATGAACAAAGAATGAAAACATGTTTTGGAACACTGGAAATACCCCCAAGTGATGATAAGATGAGTAATTTTGCAGGCTCCAAATATATTGGAAAACTCAACTCCATATATAACTCCACATGGTCATAAAATTTGTAATAAGGCATGCTAAACTGGTAAGATATTACCTCCTTTACTTCATTATTTCTTACCTGTTGTTTGGTGTTCTCAGAGTGTACATGTAGATAAAGGATTGATGCAGGTTGGCTAATCCTAGGTTATATTTTCTCATTTACAAGTGATGGATAGGAGATAAGCTACACATTTAGCTCTTCCTTTTCTCCTTCATGGCCCTCCCAAGTATTAAATTTATAATCATCATATACAGGAATCATGCTACGAGGTTCCAAAGAAGCCATGAAAAAACTCCGCTCTTTGTCATCTTCACTGGGATATTCATAAAAAATGGGTTGTTTTTGGTCAGCATTTGAAACAACTTCTTCATCATAAGTAGGGATTCCCAAAATATCTTATTCAAGGACAAGAATATCCTCTTCATTTTCTCCATAAGAGCAACAAACAACATTTTCCTTCAAATTTGAAAATCTAGGAAAAAAAAGAGATAAATATTCCCTAGTTCTTTTAACTAGCTTATCATCTATCTCAGCTTCACAGTCATGAGAAATATCTACTGCAGAATACACTTTCTCTTTGTCATCATAATATTCAAAAGAGAGATGCTGATCTTCATGAACATTTAAGACAACAAATACATCTAATATGATTCCATACATTTCTATGTTATTTCTATCATAATCAATATCATTCAACACCTCATGATCTTCATGGTAAATGTTTTCTTCTACAATAAATGCTTCATCACAAATATGGCTTTCATGACTAGAAGAATCTTTATGGAGCAAAGAAAACTTGTCACAACATCCCTCAAAAAGATGCTTGGCTGGAAAATACTCTTTGCAAAATGAATTAAAAGCTGCATGAAAGCTTGTCAAAGAGATGATACTTGCAACTAGAAGAGATTTACACCAATTGCGAGCAATCCCCTCTAATGAAAACTTGAAAAGCTTAATCTGAACATCCTCATGCATGATATGAAGTCGATGAATAAAATCATGAAAATCCAGCAAGTGTTCATCTGGTTCCTCCCACTCTTCTCCTTGAAATCTAGGAAGGCTAACTTCCCATTCGTCTCTACTAGGCAGTGGATTAGGGAAACCAACTATTTTTGAAAACTCGTAGAAAGCATACCTCTGAGATAAAATATTGTCCATTTCAAACCAGTGGAGTCACCAATAGATTTTAGAAAAATGGAGTCTCCATGGTGAAATATGAGAAGTCAGAATAATGTGTCCATATTTAGTTCACCATCTAAAACTGGATCTCAACAATGGAGACAGTTCAAAAGCTACATGGCAG
>ML787119.1:112482-160677 GCA_009831015.1 Picea engelmannii
CTAGTCCACCTTACATTGAATGACCTCCACTATTATCACTATGGGCCCTTTTCCCCCCCACCCCCCCCACTACCTCTCTAGATACCTAACACATATCTTGTGATGGTATGTTGGTGATATTGGTACATACTTGGTAGAGGAATGTGTTGGTGATGTTGGACATCTAGTTGAGAGGTGTCCTTGGTATATGATCTATGTGAGAGGATTTGGTTGAGTATTGGTATTCAAGATTGGACAGGTATCTACAAAAACAAGGGTTCAGGAAAGACAATGTAGACAACAATCTCTACATAATGGTAAATCAATACAGTATATTGATAATTAAATTTTATGTTGATGACATTATTTTTGGAAGTGATGATGATAGGATGAATAAACAAATTGCTAAAGACATGCATAATGAACTTGAAATGTCATTTCTTGGTAATTTGTCTTTCTTTTTGGGACTCCGCATATGTCAACAAGCTATAGGTATTTTCATGTTCCATACCAAGTATATAAATGAAATGCTAAAGAAGTTTGGAATGATATATTGCAATCCCGTAAGTACTCCCATGCAGACTAGTTACAAATTGAGAAAATATGATATATCTAAGGATGCATATCAGAGACTCTATAGATTAATGATTGGTAGCTTACTCTATGTGACAACATCGAGATCAGATGTGATGCAAGCAGTTGGACAGGTTGAAATATTTCAAGAAGCACTGAAGGAAACACATGTTATGGAAATAAAAAGAATATTCAAATATCTCAAAGCAACAAAAGACTATGGATTATGTTATCCGAAAGGGAATGATCTATCTCTAGTTGCATACACAGATGTAAATTGGACATCAAGTGTTGATGATAGAAGAAGTACAAGTGCATAAACCTTCTACTTGGGTGACTATTTGGTATTCTGGTTGAGAAAGAAATAGTCTTCAGTGTCATTGTCCACAACAGAAGAAGAGTATATTGTAGCAACAACATGTTGTACATAGGTTATCTGGATGAAGCAAAATTTGCAAGACATATAGGTGGAATATGACGAACCTATTGAAATATTTTGTGATAACAACCATGATACAAGTATCTCTAAGAATCCAGTGATGCATTCCAAGTGTTAAGAACCTGAATAACTGAATACAAAATATCACAATAGATCCAAATATATCTGAATACAATCACCACACAAGATATATGAAACCATATAGAAAACCACCACTTTACTATATCAAAACCCTTGAGGTAGGGCAACACCATACAATGGATCTTATTATGGAAGGGATCCTCTCCTGTTCACTTGCCTCTTCGAGGGGGCATCCTCCTATTGAGCTACACCTCACAATAGAATAATTCTCTTCATATCCCATTACATTGCTTGAACCCCTTTATATAGTGCTGCCATCACCTAAGAACATTCTAGAGGAGGAATATTCTATAAGTAGAACCTTCTAAGAATTCCTCTTACATTTATTATATCTAACTACCCATTTATTATATCCAACTACCATAGTGGGCCTTATTTAATAATATAGTGGACCTAGTCCACCTTACATTGAATGGCCTCCACTATTATCACTATGGGCCCTCTGGGCCTCCCCACTGCCTCTCTAGCTACCTTACATTCCATCCCCCTTATGAAAGCGTTGTCCTCAATGCTTGATGTACAACCATATACCAAGGTCCCATGGATAATTGTGGACCATAATGTTGAAGAAGACTGGAGAACCAAGGTCCCATGTAGAAAGGAAAACCACCATGTTGAAGTAGTCCAATGGCCATTGTAAGCCCGGGTCCCATGTCCAAGTGCTCATGTGAACTCTCCATGGAATATTTTGGAACCCAATAACCAACTCAAAATGATGCTCTAAATGATGAAACCTATCATGTGGATCCAAATAAGAAGATCCATCCACATAGTGAAAAAGGGTCGTAGCAGAATTTGGAAAGAATAATACCACTATAGAATATGCAGGATGGACACTGGTAATAATCACTGGCTCCTGATTTGTCACATTGATGCTCTCTCCAGAAGGTGGATTAGAGTCATCAAATAAAATATGAAAGTGGTTGTCATCCCAAAAATGAAAACTATCCATATACCAATCATTACAATCGGCCTCAAAATCATACCAAGAATATATTTCTTGAGTATATTCATCCCTGATGTCCACCATACGAAATCTCTCCTGCATGTTATCCAATGAATCTTGAATACTACGAAAACTATCATTGATGCCATCTCCAAAGGCATTCAATTTGTCATTCAATGTGTCATACAATTGGAATTTGAATGCTTCAAGAATTTATTTGAGGGTTTGAGAGGAAATATCCATCTGAGCACCCTATTAACTCTTCGGTCCCGCAGCCGTCATGAAAAAACCCAAAAAATAGAACAATAAGTTACAACAGAAAATCGTTGTTTTTTCTAGAAAACCCCTAAAAAACTGCTGAATTTAAAATGCTCATAACTTCACTTCCCGGACTTCGTTTCGGCTGATTTTTTTTTTGAAATTGAGTGAAATTGTGAGAGGAACTCAGATATGTAATTTTTTTGGGCAAATTTGGCCTCAATATGCTACAGAAATAAAAAAAAATTGCGCCAATGTCCGTGGAAAAAACCCTGAAAAATTACAGATTTTAAAACTTCAATATCTTGACTTCCTAGACTCCGTTTCGGACGATTATTTTTTTTAAATTGGGTGTTGTTATGAGAGGAACTCATATATACAACCCTTTTCTGCAAATTTTTCACAAAAATATACCAAAAACTTCTGGAATGTCGCGACCCTCTTTTTTGTTCTCCATTTTTTTTTTTGCAAAAATAAAAAATATTTGCCCACAATGTCTACCAAGGAAAGTGATATGATACCAATTGTTAAGAACCTGAATAACTGAATACAAAATATCACAATAGATCCAAATATATCTGAATACAATCACCACACAAGATATATGAAACCATATAGAAAACCACCACTTTACTATATCAAAACCCTTGAGGTAGGGCAACCCCATACAATGGATCCTATTATGAAAGGGATCCTCTCCTGTTCACTTGCCTCTTCAAGGGGGCATCCTCCTATTGAGATACAACTCATAATACAATAATTCTCTTCATATTCCATTACATTGCTTGAACCCCTTTATATAGTGCTACCATCACCTAAGAACATTCTAGAGGAGGAATATTCTAGAAGTAGAACCTTCTAAGAAGTTCTCTTACATTTATTATATCTAACTACCCATTTATTATATCCAACTACCATAGTGGGCCTTATTTAATAATATAGTGGACCTAGTCCACCTTACATTGAATGGCCTCCACTATTATCACTATGGGCCCTTTGGGCCTCCTCACTGCCTCTCTAGCTACCTTACACCAAGAAGAAACACATTATGATCAAGTTTCACTTTCTATGGGAACAAGTTACAGAGAAGAACATCAAGGTAGAGTATGTTGGGACAAAAGAATAGATTGCAGACATCTTCACCAAATCTCTTCTGAGGGAGACTTTTGAGTATCTTCGACAGAAACTTGGAGTAGTTTCATCCCCATAGTGATATACATGGAAGTTGGCACAGTAAGACATGGGATAGAAACAATAATCATGAAATATTTGAATGCTTTTTGAATTATTTTTATCATATATTTACACGAGGAAGCACCATGAAGAGAAACATCAACAAATATTAGAGGCTTACAGCTAGGGGGAACATCCCCAAGGAGAAGTCACCCTTTTCCATTGATGTAAAAGGAGGAGAGAAAAATAGAGGAATGTAAATGAAGAGAAGAGGCATGAAGACATGGGGATCCAACATGAGCATGAGAAGTGTTATGTCTAAGTGTTTCCATCAATGCCAAAGGTGGAGATTGTTGAAAGATTAATTATTGAAATATTAGTTGTTTAAAGATTGGTTGTCATTGAATTGTTGAAAGATAGGTTGTCATTGATGTCAACCCTTGAACAAGAGGTTAACAAGTTGCATGGCAAGGTAAAGGCGTTGTAAACAAAAGTTAACAAGCTGCATGTTAGTTGCATGTTAAAGTAACTGTAAATATAAGTTAACAAGTTGCATCAAAAGTTAACAAGTTGCATGTCAGTTGCATGAGATCCTCATTAAAACACAAAGAAGAGTCAATTGAAGATAACTTCTGTGAATACAAATTGAAATATTTGAGGCAGTGAGTCAAAGTCAACAAATTCCAGTGAAGGAAGAAGTTTGCAGGAGTTGAGCATACCGAGAAGAAGTTACAGACAAAGGTTCCTTGAGTAAATCCATGGGTTTCAGGAGGAAAAGCATGGACATCCACATGTTGCAGTGAGGAAAAGAGTGGACATCCATGAGCATACAATGTATAGGGTCGTGAACCTATGAGGAAAAAATGTTGAAGATCAAGGATCTAAAACTCATATCAACTATAGGTTGAAGATATGTCTTCCTGTGTATGTTAGGGTGTGCATTCTGAAGAAATCAGGAACATGTATGTCTTAGTGATTCATAAGGATTTGATTTGGAGAACTCTCTTATGAATCCTGGTATGAGTTATGTGTGGTTGCAGTCTTGATGAGATATTGAAATCAGTAGCAACAACAAAAGTATTAGAAACAAAAACAACAACATGTTATCAGTTATAGTGACAAAGGTAGTGACATATTGGTCTACATTTATATTTCAGGGCAGTTGGACGAGGCAAGGAAAGGGGGTTGTAGCATCCTTCTGGTTGGAGATGGTAAATTAGGGAGTTGGAGCTTCCTTTAGGTTGAAGCCTGTAAATAGGGGGTTGGAGCCTCCTTCCAGTTGTAGTTGGAGAAATAAGAAGTTTGTGCTTCCAATGAATGTACTCTTCTATAAATAATAAAATCATTTCGTGGTTTTCTCCCGCATTGGGTTTCTACGTAAAATTCTGGTGTACTGTGTTTATGTGATGTTTATGCATTGAATTATGGTGTTGATGATATATTAAATTCTCATGATATTTATTGGAGGTTTATATTGTGATTAAAAGTACCAATTATGCTCATATTGATTCACCCCCCTCTCAGTATTCCAACAATAACATCCCCATTTTTAATCCCCGTGAATTAGAATGTAATTGGATAAATGTGATTTAGGTCGGTGAGATAATGTCTTGGGGAGAAGAACCTGTATTGGTTTAATATGGCCGAGGGCCAAATGGTATATTATGTGCATTGAAATAATTGGTCAAAATAGTAATCACTGGCTGCGATATGAGAAGGGTGAAGAACAATGGGGGGCTATGATTCCACAAGAGAGAGGGGTCTAGGGGGGGATTACTCATGGTATTAATCCAACCCACATTCCCAAATCATTATTATTATTGGGTAAACCTTCTATTTGTTGTTGAGTGTTCATAAATCCAATGATTAAACTCTTGTAAGAGGGTGGGTGTGATGAGTCACATCCCATAGTTATTGGAGAGCATGGGCATGAGGAAAATAAACTTGAGGAAGAGTGTAAGACAAGTCAAGCAATCTAACAAAGGGAGGAAATTCATATCGCCAAGGGGGCATTTTTTGGGGACAATCACGTTTTTGCATGGAGAGCAGTTTTTACTTGCATATTTTGGACAACAAGAGAGGAGACGAGTGCTGGGAAAAGCACCATCCATGTCAGGATTGAAGGAATCCATTATTGGAATATGTTTTATGTTGATAAAGAGGCTTGTGTTCTTGTAAATTGGGCTGTAGGCCTGTGACACATTTTTTATGTTGAGAAAATGACTCAAGAGCCTTGTGAGGGCTGTTGTGAGCATTCCTAGAGTAGCTGGGAGGATTATTGATAAATCATATGAAATAGAGACCTGGATGGAAGTGGGAAGGCACGAGGGACTATGTGAAGTGAAGGAGGATCCCATTCCTTGGGTTTTGTAGGCTGCGGGGAACAGAGAGGAACCCTTATTTTTGTGCTTCTATGTGTGGATAGTGGATAACCAGAGGGCCATATCTTCTTGTGGACTCATAACATCAACTCGGGGGTGGATTTTTGTTGAGAGAAAATGAAAAAAAATTCCTATGGTTGGGAGGTTCATCCTTCATATGTAGCCAATTGGTTTTCTATTGATAGATAAGTTCTCTGTTGTGTTTATTATGATATTCCACTGTGTAAATGGTTTATATAAATGGTGTGTGTTTACTGTTTGCTTGAGAAATTGCATTCATTTTTTAATATATTCTATTAGATGCATTTATAACTATGGTATCAATGAGCATGGTTAAATTTGTGTGTGATATGTAGCTTGTAAGATACATGAAATTAGTAAGCATAAAATCTTATGTTTTAATGTGTATTTCGCATGTAATGATGTTCAACTGGAGGCTATGTATGTTACAAGAGAAAATTAGAGATGGCGTTGGACAAAGAGGAACTTGAGAGAAAATTAGGGATGGTGGTACAATGGTTAGGCATGCCTAGAGAACTAATTGTGAAACCAATTACTCCACACCTACAATAATTAAAAGTATACACAACAAAAATTAATAATGGATTGCAACAATTTTAATAAGCTACAAAGTGAATTTAAACTAGTCGGCTACTCAAAACACAAAAGTAACATAAAAAATAAACAAACTCATAAGACAATATTTTACCCTGGAAAACCAAATTTCAATTAGCTTTGACCAAGATTTTATTATTCAATCATGGAATGATTACAAACTATCTAGTTCATCTTGGTGCTTCTTAGCGAAGTATCGACAACATACTCCTTCATCTCTTTTCCAAATAACCCTTTCTCCATATCCAAGAACTAGCATATAGGAGGTATAGGGGATAGGTGGAAGTACATACATCCTCGACCCTTCTTCTTCCCCAAGTTTGGTTCTCCTCCTTTCAGTTCTTTTCCATTTGTATTTTATGCGGAGAGAGAGGGTCTATGAAAATTTATCTTTTATTTTTTGTTAACACATTTTTTTTCCTTTTACAATCATTTACTGTCACTTTCCTTAAGTTTTGATTGAGTGCATATGTGGATGCTAGTCATGATGGAATAGGTCCCTTCATGCCAACAAACCGATCACTTTTTAATCCAAAGCCTCTAAACTTTCCCATGCCAATGCTTGTCAAAACTTGTGCCTTAGACAATTGTTCATTGTTAAGATCCAATTTGGATCACACCTACCCATTGAGAGGATTTTGGTCCCCAAAATATGCCTTGGAAAGATGAGGGAACCTTCCTTCAATCTGGCTCTTCTCACACCATTTCACCTTCCTTGGAGTCTATCCTTTGAGACCAATCTACCACATCTCTTACTATCCTTTGAAGGTGATCTGTTCCTTGTGTTGCAGGAATGTATCTTATTTTAAATATCCAAAGGGTATGGTGTAAAATACTCCATAGTGGGAAGAACCCGATGTTACTATTCCTCCTTATCCAACATGGAGGGTTCAAATATTTTTAAATATTCTACATTTACCATTGAGATGATCTATATATAGGGAGGAAGCCTTAGCCTAAAATCATTCTCATTCACTTGTTCAATGATATCAAAAGATCCATATTTAAGAGGCTTGAGCTTCTTTATCATTCCCTGCAATCATTCCTTACGAATATATTACCATACCTTGTCTCCAACACATAATTTTTTATCCTCCCTATGTTGGTCATGTATAGATTTATACTGTTGCTATCTCTTCTCAAGATGCTCTTGAACCCTTAGATGTATCTGTCTTATTTTATCCACAAATGTACTCACCTTCTATTCATCCCTCTGTAACCATGCTCCATCCTATTGTTTCCCATACATAATGTCAAATGACGAGGGAGGTAAAAAGTAAAGACAAGTCTCAAAAGGAGACCTATTGGTAGAAGTATGCAGTGCTCTATTGTACAAATGTTCTATGTATACCAATTTCTTTCCCCAAGTCTTCATATTTTTTCTATTGTATCCTCTCAACAACTATACCAATGTTTGATTAAGAACCTCGATTTTTCCATTGGTCTAAGGATGGAATGTTGTTGAATAATTCAATTTGGTATCCATCATTTCCCAAAGTGTTGTAAAAAACCTTCCCAAAAACCTGCTATCTCGATCAGATATGATGGAGGTTGGAAACTCAAATTGTACCCAGACATGACTGAAAAATAACTGGGCTACCTATCATCTTGATATTTTCTTCTTACATGGGATGAGCACACACATTTTACTGAAGTGATCCACCACAAAAAAAAAGTAGCCATGGCCCTTATGAGTCATAGGAAAACCTACAACAAATTCCATGGAGATGCTTTCCCAAGGCCTGGTTGGTATTGGTAAGGGCATGTACAAGCCAAGTTTCTGGTTACTTGGATTTCTAGCATTGCAAAGAACATAACCTATGAATTTTTTTTCCACACGATCATGCATATTTGGCTAGTACACATATTGTTGTAGGTTTTCCATACTCTTTTTCACACCAAAATTCCCAACAACTCTAGACGTGTGTTCTTTCATCATCAATTGAAATCTTCTCCCTTGAGGAATGAATAGTTTTTCGAGCTTGTACAATAGTCCATCTTGGAGGTGGTATTTATTCCTTTCCTTGAAAGTGACCAAACTCTCCTTCAATTGGTTATATACTCCTATGAATTCTTCATCTTCTTCATAGTATTCACCAAGAAGTGTATGAGTGAATGGTTCAAGCTACATTATCACTCCAACTTCTACGATCTTATTTAGTGGTGGTCGAGAGAGAATGTCTGTTGTCTTATTCATGACTCCTTTCTTGTAGTTGATCAATACGTTAAATTTTTGCAAGAAATGCATCCACTTGTAATGCCTCACCTGCCGCATCTTGTTCTGGCTCTGTAGATGCTGAAAGGGATGATGATCCATGTGTATAATGGTCTCTTTTCCCAATAGGTAATGATTCCACTTCTTCACTACTTGTACAATTGCAAAGAGTGCTTTATCATATGTGGGGTAGTCAAGAACCGCTCCCTGAAATATCTCTGAATGGTAGCATACATGCCTACCTCCTTGTATTAGCACCACTCCTAATGTATATCCACAGACATAAGTTTCTATCTCAAAATGTTTTTGTGAATTTGGCATAACTAGGACCGAAGGATTGCTAACTTTCTTCTTCAAATATTCAAATGCTCTTTGTTGTTGTTTTCCCCAATGAAAACTCTTCCCATTGGTAGTCAAGGCATGTAATGGTGCTGCTGTTGTGTAGAAATTTATGATGAATTTCCTCAAATATTGGGATGCTACCATGAAAATCCTGACCTCTGTAACACTGGTGGGAATAGGCCATTGTGTGATGGCTAAAATCTTCTCTAGATACACTCTTGAGTCTTCTCCTCCAATCATGTGTCCAAGTTAAATCAATGACATCTTCCCAAACTCACATTTTTTCAAGTTGGGAATCAACTAATTCTTCTTTAAGGTCTCCAATACCTGCATCACATGTGCGAATTTCTCTTTCCATGTGTTGATAAAAATTAATATGTCATCTAGAGATACGATTACAAAAGATTCAATGAAGGGGTGTAAAACATCATTCATGAGTCTCATAAAAGTTGCAGGTGCATTGCATAAAATGAAAGGCATTACCAACTACTCATACAAACCTTGCAGTGTTTTAAATTTTGTCTTCCACACATCCTCCTCTTTGATCCTTACTTGACGATAGCAAGATTTTTAGTCCAATTTGGTGAATAATTTGTCTTGTTGCAGTTGATGCAACAAGTCATCAATACTTGGAAAAGGATATCGATTCTTGATGGTAATCTTATTCAAGGCACGATAGTCAATGCACATTCTCCAACTTTCATCCTTCTTTGGCTCCATGATGATGGGTGAGCCACAAGGAAATGTACTAGGTCTAATGAATCCTTCAAAAATGATTTAGTTGCTTCTTCACTTTGTCTTCTTTGATGATAGATTTCCTATACAATCCTATGTTTGGAAGTGACTCTAGAAACAACTGAATCTTGTGTTCAAACCTCACACTTGGGTGGTAGTCCCCAAGGCTCCAAAAACACTTCCCTATAGGATTATGTCAATTGTTGTAGTTGATGGCACTACTTGCCACTACATCCTTCCAAGGATTCCTTCATCTCCAACTAGATTCCTTCTCCTTGCTATTTTCCTTCTCTTAAAAAAATAAGAAAAATTTCTTCATACTACCCATGATTATTCTGGCCTAATGAACACTGATTAGAGAGAGTTCAGATTCATCCTTGTGTGCATTTATGGAGTATTATCTTCCCTCTTTGACCATTCTATATTGGTTATCTCTTCTCCTTAATATGACATCCATCACATATAAATATGGGCTTCCTAATCTGACTCCACATACATCCAAAGGAGCCACATTTGCAACCACTTCGTCAACATAGTTATGGTTGATGGAGAATTTGAATTTGCATTTTTTTCTTACCTTCAATTCCATATCCTGACTTACCCATCTCGAAAGGTATGGTTTTGGATGGTCCCATGTATATATCCTAAGATTCTCAACCAATTGCACAGAGATTAAATTGGACTATGAACTAGGATCAAACAAATAATCCACAATGTTCCATTTCATGTGTATTTTAGTGAAAAAGAATTTGGTCATCACTTTCTCCTCACTGTGGCTGCAACCGAATAATTCCAACTCCTTTTGAAGATTGATGCAACTAATATTCCCTTCTAGGTTCGAGGTGTTTTCCACCCTCTTTTTGGAATCCACACTCAACATTTCTTTCTTCTTCTTCTGGAAATGCTTGGGGTGCTTCTCAGGGTACAGTTTCCAACAATCCTCCTCAGTATGTCCCTTTTGGTCACAACCTTTTCATTGCTTGGAAGAATGGATTCCTTCCTCTGTCACTGCCACAATATTATTCTCATTCCACTTATTTTTATTCTTTCCCTTCTTATGCTCTTGTAGTTATGTTTGCTTGAGTGTGCTTGGCTGCTACCTTTTCTTATCTCCTTCGAGGTATCGTGCCTGAAAACTAGCCTCATAAATTGTATTTGGTCTAAAAAACATCAATTGACATAGAATCTGTAGTAGAAATTCCCCCACATACTTGATCAAAATTTTAGTACTTTTGAGTGAGACTCTCATTTGGATGTCTCTCTTCCTGAACTCAATGGTTAATTCGTTCACTATCTGTCCTTGCCTCTACATAAAATAATTCCAGACTATTTATTGGTGCTCCTCATATTTGATTGGGTAGAACTATTATTTGATCATGTCCTTGAATACCTACCATTCCATGACTAGTGGTTCATTCTCCACTATTTTACCTACTACATCACTCTCCCACCATGCCAAGGCATGGCTTTCAAGATTCAATTGAGCGAATCCAATATTTTGATTTCCTACTACTTCATGCACATTGAAGTATACCTCTATTTGTTGTAGCCACTGGTTCAGTTTTATGGCATCCACTTCTCCAACATATGGTTTGATGTCCACCTTGGCCTCCACAAAGAAAGGTACACGTGTCTTACTATAGCTGAATTCTCCCATCTCTGGTTTATCCTTGCATTCTACCTCTGGATTATTTTCTTCTCTCTTGTGTTCACCATGACTAAGTTCTATTCATGGAATTTAATTTCATTTCACTGCCAACAACTGTGACACCATTGATGTCAGTGTGGCCATTCCCTGCTCAACTTGGTCCAACCTAACTATGGTATCTTCATCCTCATTTCCAACTTGATATTCTCCAACCATGTGTGGCATTCTACTTCATTCTAATCCTAACAACAAATCCTGTCCACTTCTCATGTAGCCACTGTGGGTACTTACCATACAGGTCACACTAGATATTCGAACTCAGTGCTTTGATACCATCAGATCCGTAAATGGTAGGATTATTTCCCAACCACCTCCTCAACACGAATCCAAATGTATTAATTCTTATACTATATATCTATTCTAATCACTACGTGTCTTACTCATGCTAAACATTCATGAAATATGAGGGTGTTAAATAATAAATGCCTAACATTACTCAAGGATGAATAGAATTGGCATAGACCATTACAGGTGAATAATGGAGAAAAATAAACATATTGTTATAAAAGGAAGTTCCAGTAGCGACCAGGTAAAAGGTTAATACCATATGAATGTTCAGTTTTCTACACATGACATGAGGTATACTCAGAGAACATACATCAAGTATAATTGCATGAGTCGCTCCTCAGAATATTCTTTTGGAAAACAAAGAGAAAAATGAGAGATAAGATAGGGTTCATGCTACCAAAGAGAAACATGAGCAAGATAGGGTTTAGGCTTCCAAAGAGAAACGTGAGGGAAAATTAGCGCTCATGCTAGTCAAAGAGGAAACTGGGAGAAAATTAGGGATGGTGTTGGAAAAAGAGGAACTTGAGAGCAAATTAGGGATGGCGCTAGAAATAGAGGAACTTGAGAGAAAATTAGGCATGGTTCTCTAGTGGTTAGGCATGCCAAAGAACATGCAACCAACTGCTCCTCACCCACAATAATTAAAATTATACACAACAACAAGTAATAATGTATTTCCAACAATTTTAATAAGCTACACAAGTGAATTTGAACTAGTTAGCTACTCAACACAAAAAAAGTAACAGAAAAAAGGAAACAAGGTCATAAGACAAGATTTAAACCTCTAAAACCAAATGGGAAAACCAACATTCAGTTGGCTTCAACCAGACTTTTATTATTCAGTAATGGCATGATTACATGTTCTTTGTTTCATGTTGGTGCTTCTCAGTTAAGTTTCAACAACATACTCCTTCCTCTCTTCTCCAAATAACCCTTTCTCCATCTCCAAGAATTATCATATAAGAGGTAGAGGGGACAGGTGGAAGGCTAGGCATTCCCAACCCTTCATCTTCCCCAAGTTTGGTTCTCCTTATTTCATTTCTTTTCCTTCTGTATTTTATGTGGAGAGAGGGTCTATGAAACTTTATCTTTTCTTTTTTTAATACATTTTCTTTTTGTTTTCCTTTTACAATCATCTATTGTCGCTTGCATTAGGTTTTATTGAGTGCATATTTGGACACTAGTCATGATGGTATGGGGTCCTTCATGCCAACAAACTGGTCCCTTCTTTATCCAAAGCCTTGAACCTTTCCCATGCCAATCCTTGTAAAATTCCATGGCTTAGCCAATTGTTTATTGTTTAGATCCGATTCATATCACAAAGCCATTGATACCAAATAAATTGATCATTTTCTAAATACAAGGATGCGACATGTGCCTTTTGTAATCTTGTCACTTGGTATATATCAAAGAATTGCTCCATATATAATATCCATGTTATAGGATATTTACCATCAAACTTCCTCATATCAATCTTTGGAATGAAGTAGTTCCTTGGTGCAGACTTGAAGCCTTGATGATGTGGATATTGAAGTGATGAATAATCATGATTCTAGGACTCAATATTTATTTCCTCTACATTTTCATGATTGCATTACATTTTTATATCTCCTATAGGGATTCTCTCATATAGAGCATGGAATATCATGGAAGACATGTAATTTTTCAATTCTAACATCTTATTTTCCATATGTTCTTGATTTTCCTCCATATTATTTTCCATCTCTTTCCTATTTTCATGCATTTCTTTTTAAAGGTATTCCTAAGAATGTGATAAATCCACTAGTTTCAACATACTAGCACTCATTTCATCAACTTGGTTCTTTAATTGGGTTAGCTTGTTTTCTAAGTCTTCACTTTCTTCAGATGCCATGATTGAGTTTTTATGAGGAGTAACAATATAATTTATTGTATAACCCTTTTCCATGTGAGAAAAAAATAATTCTCCTCTTTTTTCTCTTTATGACAAATTTTGAATCACCAAAAATATATCTTCCAATCAAAAGCTATGCCAATTGTAAGTTACATACCTTTCAAACCATTAATTTGGAGTATGTATGGATGGTTGACCTTTGTCCTAATATATCTATGGACTTTGAACCCTTTTGAGTTTAAAATTTTGGCATGTAGTACTCTGATATGAATTTTTAAACTCCTGAAAATTTCATAGGCTGAACCTTCACTAATAAAAGGTCATAGTACAAATACCAAAATGACTTGTTTAAGAATAATTCYAGGATTAGTAAAATGACACAACTTCCACAAGATATATATAAAAAATTATAATGATTCAAATTCTAAATTTTTTTTCACATGTAATTTGTTATGTTTCCTTAGAATTATAAAAATTTTAGAGTCTGAAACTTCATCRAAATTGGTTTATAGAGAAAATAAAAAGATGACTCGTTTGAGACTAATTTCAGGACTAGTCACAAACCCCARCGTCCACATAAGATAAATCCAAAACTATAACTACCCAAAACCYGAAATTTGGACTAGATGTACTTAGCTATGTTGTCTCAATATTGTTGATGCTTATATTTGTTAAGGTCCAAACAACAACCTCACAAGGATATAAATACCTCTGYGTTTTTATAGAGGTGGTACTCCTTTGTAATATGTTCAAATATTTATCTTGAATATCATGGAACTGCAATATTAAAAATGAGAGAATGCTAAAAAGAAAACTCCAAATCTTTATCACTCAATAAAGTAAAAATATTGCTAATTGAAAATAATATACATACAACAAAGAATTCCTAAAAAAGGGACTAGGAATCTTCACTCATAAAAATAAAATATTTGCAGAAATATTATACATAAATAACAATTACAGAAAAGATAAAATAAATCTCACATCCATCACAACATTCAATATTTTTGATCACATTCAAGGAAATAAATATAAAAGGCCCACATATGAGAGAACTTTAAAATATTCTTTTCATTAAAAATGATAGAATATGATAGGAAAAATTTAAATATCCAATCCTCAAAACTCAGAGATCAAAAGATATTATTAAAGTTTATCCCTTGAGTAGTTCTCTGGGATTTAAAAAAAAAAATACAGTCTTTGACAGTCTAAGAAAATAAAATGCATTCGTCCAAAGTTTGACTAGGATTGGGCTCCTGTGGACCATAAAATGAAATATTGGAATAGGGTTGGACCTAAAAACAAGACAAAGAGAAAGGATCAGAAAACCAGTTATGTTTTTCTTGGGATAGATAAAACACAACTGGATGACTTATAAATGGGAAGAAAAAAGAATTGAGAATAATGTGATTGATATTACTCACTGTGATGATGTTCTCTCCTTCTATTTTCTCATCGATGTTCCTTTTGTATTGTATTAGATTTCAGTTTCATGACCGATACCAACCGCTTGCACTTGATCTTCTTTAGTTATTTTGATTAAATCTTTCTTTAACCAATTTTTGATATATTCTCTCATTGGTGCAATGGTTATTTATTGTCTGACTCTGATATCAAATAATGTTCCTTCTAATTCTCTGAAGTCAATTGAAAGTTGGTGAAGTGTATCCTCAATATCTTCGTTTTTATTAACATAACTTACAAGCCAACTTTCTACTTCATTTTCTTTGTACTTTGTCACACTATTGAATTTTTTCGCTGATACACCTTTCAATATTTATAGGTGTTATTCAAATTGCTCCCTTGTCATAAGAATTGAATTAAGAATTAGTTTTGGGTCGGGGACTTCTCCGGTAGTTCCTGATAAATCTATCTCAATCAATTTAAAATACAACTCACCTTTTTTGACGCTCAAAGTGTCAACATCAACCAATATTTCTTTTAAAACTTTAATTCTTTTAAGCCAAGAGGATTTTAATTGCTTGATACTTGTAGGGGATGTAAAATATTACTTTTCCTTTTCATTTCACTCATTCCAAAAACTTTTAACACAAATGTGATGACAACATCCTTGTAGAAACCCTCATAATTTTTGAGGTTGGCTTGGAGGTGTTATCTTAAATTAGTAATACTGGAGTCAAAAGAAACCAAACTATTTGCCAGATCCCATGCGTATAAGATAAGAATCATTCTCTTTTTTATATTTTCTCCTACATAATTTCTAACCGTAGCAAGTTGACTTGATGTTCCCTTTAGCTTCGAACTTGATTATGGTGTTTTGTCATAACTTTTCCCAGGTTGAATAGTGGCAATAGGACTTGCAAATATAGGGGGTGGAATTAGAGCATATTCGAACTCTTTAACCCATTATTTAAGATAACATTTTCTGCTTCCATTTCATCCACTAACATATTTAGAGCATCACCAGTAGCTCTATGAATCTTGGAAATTCTATTGAAGTATTATGTAGCTGCAAAATATATTCTTATTGTATTTGATCAAGTCAAAACCCTAAAAGAATAATGCAAAAGTATATTTGTAATGTCTCCTCAGGAAAAAAAAAATTATTATTATATTTTGTACTTGCAATATGAGAAGTTGGCCTGTCAGGAAAAGTTAAAGTAAATTATATTTTCTAGAAAAGACAGGTCGACCCCGTGGGAAAAGTTCACTGGAATAATACATATAAATAAGGTGACACCTTACTCATTTAGTGATCACAACTCACTCAACTATAGCACAAGTTTTGTGGAGAGCTGCAGTTGCAATTGCAACTACATGAGGAAGAATACGTCACATCTCTTAGTCTTGGTTGGTCTCTCTCTCATTTAGTACCTTACTAGGGTAATGCGCTAGGGTTTGGATTATGCCTTGTTGTATCACTTGGTGTATGTCTTGGTATAATAATTGGTGTATCTTCTGGTGACAAGGCGCAAGTCTAGTAGCAAGGCTTCCCTTTGAGTAGAAGTGTTATTTGGGATATTTCTCTCTTAGAGAGCATTATACTGAAACTGTACTTGGTTGATGAATTTGTACTGAAGAATTTCTATTAGGTTTTATTCCTCAAGAGGGTTTCCTAGGATAGATATTTGTGTGTTGTGATCGAGGGTGGCACATTTATATGGCTATGGTTGGGTGACGATGATGTAGCATCATCTATGGAAAAACAAGCACATAAAAGTAGTTAAATTGCTATGGTAAATCTAACCCTAAATAGTTTTAGGAAAAATTCAACATGGTATCAGATTTAGTTTCCTTCATATAGTCTAATTGTCAGAAGGAAGATCGTGAGATTTACCTCTCCACTGCATTTTGTCACAGTACCATGTCGTTGCACAATTTATTTTGTCAAGCTCATTGAGCACCTTTTTAAAGATGTTTTGCCTAATTCCTTCACAAATAGGTGCTCCTTACCCTAGCACATCTCCAACTACCTTCATATTACAAGTTGGATCAATTTGAAGTTTTAGGGTTCATCATTGCTTGTCATTGCTGCCGGATGGTGCCGCTACTTTCCGTTGTTTTCCGCTGCTGCCGAAGGTATGTACTTGTATATTCTTAAAATGTATCACTATATTGAGGGTGTTTGTAGGAGAATGGATCTTTTTTCCAAGAAATAATCATAGATCTAGAGGGATCTCAGATCCAACACATTCAGAGGAACAATGCACTCCATGGTTGATTGTTTTGATAAGCCTCTAGCTGTTATGGCATTATTGTGATCTTATGAACATATAGTTGTATTTTGATCTATTGAAATTATGATGATTATAATAACCTTTGATCAAAGTTAAATATATAAGTTGACTTTAGTCAAAGTATTATATTGATTAAGGTTGATATTTTAGAGTTTATTTGCATTATATTCTCTAACTCGTATTTCTGTCAAGAAAGCATATTGTCTTAGTACAAGGGACACGTTGGAGAGAATACTTGTCATATTGAATGAAGGAGACTCAAAAGAAAAGCAACAACACTCATTCTTGGAGATAAGACTCCAGGTTCTAGGTTTGATTAATTAAATTAATAAGTTTCCAACTTGCACATATCAAGTTTGATAATTTCTACATTACAAGTAAACACTATAGCTGTGTCAATAGTATTTGAAAGATTCTATTACTACTAGGTACAATAAATACTTGGTAGCATGTGAGTACTATTGATATAAATTCTTATTGTACTTGTTTTCAAGATGAACTAACATTGCCTCCAGGAGATAATTCTTGTTTTGCTTCTAGGAAGGTCACCTTGGTAAAGATATGATGATTACCATGAAATTGTCCTTCATTATTGTTACCATAGATATGTTTTTATGAAAATGCTATTATATTGGAAATACTTTTTCTCTTGTTTTTCTTGTCTCGGGCATGTTATCTTACAAATTCCATGGAAGTTACCATGGATATGTACATGTTCCAGGAAGGTTACCACGGAAGCAGATCACCAGTGATAAATATGAGAGGGAGTTACCATGATAGTTGTAGAAGGAAACATATTAGATAGCCTCCAGTTTGAGAGATGGAGCATATTGAAAATCAAGAAGAGTCTGTTTCCAAGCAGTGACAACAAATCCAAAGGAGTTTTGGACATCATGCACTTAGACATGTGTGGAATAATGAAAACCACTTCACTTAGAAGGTATGTACATTATGCTTCATTTATTGATGTTTTCTCACATAAAAATTGGATCTATTTATTGAAAAAAAAGAGAAGTATTCAACAAGTTTAAGGAATTCAAATCCCTTGTAGAAAATATTTTTGAAAAGAAGAGAAAGACTTCAAGGTTAGATAATGGAGGATATTTCACATCTAATGACTTCAAAGAATTATGCGGAGAATTTGGGATTAAGAGGGAGCTCACTACTCCCTATAGTCCTCAGAAAAATGGTGTAGTAGAAAGAAAGAACCGAACAATAACAGTTGCAGGTAATGGAATTGTACTAGAAGAGCATGTTCCAAAGAATCATGACATGACAAAACTACAAAGACCTGTAGAAATGATTACAAAGAAAATGAGACCATCTTGGGATCGTGAGATTACTTAAGATGCCAAGAATTATGGTGCTCCAGATAGATCTTTTAGAGAAAGAAAGAAACCTCGACCATATTCTAGTTACGTAGAATTGCTATGTGATATCATTAATGCTGAGCCTACCTGTTATGAAGAGGATGAATAGAATAAAGTATGAAAGGATTCCATGATTGAAGAATACCATTCCATCATTAAGAATGATGTTTGGGATGTGGTTACAAGACTGAAAGAGAAATCAATTGCGAGTTCCAAATGGATCTACAAGACGAAAAAATTCAGCAGATGGGAGTATTGAGAAGTACAAGGAAAGATTCGTGGCTCGTGGGTTCTCCAAGAAAGAAGGAATAGATTATGAGGAGAAATTTTATCCTATGGAGAGATACACTTCGATTATAGATATACTTGCGATATATGTAGTAATGAAATGGAAGGTACACTGGATGGACATGAAGAAAACTTTACTGAATGGTGTAGTAGAAGAGGAAGTGTACGTGGAGTAGCCACAAGGATTCGAGACACATGACAAGAAGACACATGTGTGCAGATTGAAGAAATCCTTGTATGGATTGAAACAAGTTCCTAGGGCATGGTACAGTAGAATTACCAACTTTATGATGAGATTGGGTTTTACCAAGAGTAAAGTAGATCCAAACCTTTACTATAAGTTTGAGGATAGAGGACCAATGATATTTCTATTATATGTGGATGACCTATTTCTAATAGGGGATGAGAAGCTCATCATTGAGTGCAAGAGAAATATTTCATCAGAGTTTGAGATGAAAGACCTGGGTATGATGCATTTTCTAGAGGCATGGCAGAAACCGGACAAGATTTTCCTTATCCAAGGAAAATACATGGTAGATATCCTAGAGAGATTCGAAATATTGGATTGTAAATCCATGTACACATCGATGGTGACGAACCTGAATTTATTGAGTGATACTTCTTCAGAGAAAGTGTATGTCACCATGTACAAGAAAATGATTGGTTTGTTGATGTATTTGATGAACACAAGGCCAGATATATGCTTTTTTATATATGGTTGAACACTTTGAGTTAGTATATGGTTGAACCAAGACATGTTCACTTGATTGTGACAAAGCATGTGTTAAGGTACCTGAAGGGTACGATAGAATTTGGACTATGATATGTTTCAGATCGTAAGATAAGACTACAAGGCTATGATGATTCAGAATGGGCCTATAGTGTCACAGATCAGAAGAGTACATTGATATGTTGCTTCATTTTGGGTTCAACTATGATTTCTTGGCTTAGTAGGAAGAAAACTAGTGTGGCACTCAGTATGGTCAAGGTAGAATACATAGCAACATGTTCAGATAGTTGCAAGGTTGTGTGGCTTCAGAAGTTACTTGCAGGGATATTTGATCTCGATTTGGAGATGACTTGTATCTATTGTGACAACCAAAGTTGTATAAAGTTGTTAGAGAACCCATTATTTCATGAAAATTCAAAGCATATCGATATCAAGTACCATTATATTTGAGACATGGTACAAAAGGGAGCAGTGAAGCTCCAATATGTTGCTGTTGATGAGAAAATAGCCGATGTGTTGAACAAGTCTTTATTGAAGGTAAAGTTTGAGTACTTTAGGGACAATATTGGCATGGTCCAAAAGGATTTCCCTCGTAAGAAGGAGTGATGAGTCGCATATGCGATTCTTGGGGTAGTAGCTTATAGACAACAAAAACAATGGGTAGTCATTCACATGCACGTTATTGACTGTGGCACCAATAAACATGACCTCGCACAAGGTCAGTAGAGAGCCAACCTATGTGGTTGGAGGTGTTTTCCTAGCCTTGAGCTAGATGGGTAGTGTGTGCACACTACATCACTTAACCCTTGTGGTTAGATGTCTAGATTTTGTGTGAGTTGGATGCATGGTGTGCCAACCATAAGGACTAGCCTTAGGGATAGATTTCAGATTCAGTGTGAGCTAGAGAGTTTCCTATTTCTATATGAAATAGATGCCATATTCTATGTGAGATGGAAAGTTTCCTAGTTTTGTATGAACTAGATGCCAAATTCTGTGTGAGTGAGTGAGTTTCCTAGTTCTGTATGAACTAGATGTTAGATTCTGTGTGAGCTAGCAAGTTTTCTATTTCTGTATGAGCTAGATGAAGTCCTGTGATGACATAAATATTGTAAGAATGATGAGGCCCCAGATGCATGACTATGACATGACCATATGATAGTCTATGTGTGACTATGACAGAGCTAGCGTATGGCTATGATGGTGAATATGATGTATCGATTCATCAATTAGTCTGTGTGTGACTATGACAAATTCTGTTTCAATATGATGGTGATACTTGTGACATGATCTATTTGATCATGAGATAACCTATGTGGATGTGGTGATGCTACCTGCAGTCTGGTCTGCAAGACCATGTGATTGGTGGTAGTCTTGTACATGCCATGTGTAATGGATGTATGTAATTGAGACTACTAGATGAATAACATCATGGATAATACCTCCCTAGATAAGAGGGAGTAGTGATGTTACAAAACTTCTAGTGATGTATAGATTCATGGAAATCCAACAAGTAAATGGTGAAGAGTATAGATGCATACATAAACATTATTGAAGATCGTTCCAGAAGAATACCTTCCTTGATAAGAGGGAGTGTTGAAGTATTATGCAGTTGTGGAAGATATTCTTATTGTATTTGATCAAGTCAAAACCCTAAAAGAATAATGCTAAATTATATTTTTAATTTCGGCTTAGGAAAAAAATTATTATTATATTTTGTACTTGCAATATGAGAAGTCGACCTTGCCAAGAGAAGTCAAAGTAAATTATATTTTCCAGAAAAGACAGGTTGGCCTTGTGGGAAATGTTCATTGGAAGAATAGGTGTAAATAAGGTGATACCTTACTCATTTGGTGATCACAACTCACTCAGCTATAATACAACTTTGGTGGAGAGATGCAGTTGCAGTTGCATATATAAGAGGAAGAATAAGGCACATCTCTTGGTCTTGGTTGGTCTCTCTCTCATGTGCTACCTTTCTAAGGTAATGCGCTAGGGTTTGGATTTTTCCTTGGTGTATCTATTGGTGTATGTCTTGGTGTATATTTTGGTGACAAGGTGAAAGTCTAGTAGTAGGGTTTCCTTTTGAGTAGAAGGGTTATCTAGGATATTTCTCTGTGAGAGAGCATTGTACTAACACTACACTTGGTTGATGAATCTATACTGAAGAATTTCTGCTGGGTTTTCTTCCCCAAGAGGGTTTCCCAGGATATATCTTTGTGTGGTGTTCTTGGGGGTGGAACATGTAGGTTCCTATGGTTGGGTGACGATGATGTAGCATCGTCTATGGAAAAATGAGCATGTAAAAGTAGTTAAATTTCTATGGTAAATCTAACCCTAACTAGTTTTAGGAAAACTTCAACAAATTCTTGATGGTAAAACTCCGCTCAAATCAAATTATGAATGTTTCTTTCCCTGAACCATTTTTCCTTTTGAATTAAATCTTTCCAAAACTAAATTCTTGGATTCTCTATCAAATAAAACATTGTGAAGAGTTAAGGATTATTCTTCATATATTACTGGTTCTTGTGTTTCCATCTCCGTTGCAATTTCTTTACTTTCCTGAATACTTTGATCTTCATTTGGGAATTTTGTGTCTTAGATATTCACATCCAGTTCCATGTCCTCAAGGGTATCATCATCATTAGTATGAGCTCACCCACTTTTGGTTGATTTTCCTGTATTTTTCTTTTACTGTTAATTGTAAGTTTGTGAGGTATTTCCAGATTCTTTTTAGAAGGATCATGCTCATCTCCATCACCAAAATTTTCAATTAAATATTTCTTTTGTTCTTGAGTTACAACTTGTGGGTTTTTCTTGGGTGTTCCTCTTCCTTGAGAAGTATTTTGAGACCTTGTTCTTTTTTCATTAAAAACTCTTCCATGCTATCTATATTCTTCATTTGTGCTAACAACACTTTCAAGGTCTCCCAATATAACTGCTTCAGGGTTGTTATCATCACCTTCTTCTTCTTTGAATAAATATGCATTTGCATATGATACACTAAAACCAACATAAGTCACATGATTCATAAAACATTGATTGGGGTCAAACCCTTTTATTTGATTTTCCATATTCAAATTATACTTGTCAAACTAAATTGCATATTCATCAACTTTTGAAGAATTGTTTAGTGTAATTTCTCTAATTTTCCATGGTAGGTGATGGGTGTTCTATATGCACTAAAAACCATCAATTAAATTGTCAACCCGGGGTAAGTAAACTTAGATTTGTAGAAAGATATGTGCCAAGGTAGAAAGGTTAGAGGTAGTATAGTCTAACTAAGGAAATGGGCTATCTAAGGGTTAATCTACTTAAGAAAATACTATCAATGATCAAACCCTATCAAGGAACTTAAATTATTTACCCTAAGTAACTTTTGAACAATGGATTGATGGATTATCCTAAGAAAGCAAATGAAAACCCTACTTTGAGCAAGTTAATTTAATCAAACTAATGAGCAAAAACAAACCATCTATTTCACTTAATCAATAACAACAACAAAATAATCTAATTAATCTATTCAAATTCAATGAGAGGCAACAAGTAAGCACATAAACAAGCAAGAAACTACCTTATTAAAAATTATGCAGCAAGTAAACTAATCAAAACTACTCAACAGGTAACTAATTAAACTATTAAGCAAGTGAACTCTATTCTTAAGTTAAAACTCATAATTACCACTAATCTACAAAAGGAAATATTAACCTATTGAATTGAAATCATCATGACAATATTCAAAGATTAATCAACAACTAACCCTAATCTATGATAACAAGAAAACTATGATTAGGGTTAGTTGTTGATAACAAGAAAACCTCAAATATAATGTTGATGATTATGTCTTCGGTGTCTTATGACATCACAATGACATTTAACAATTAATGATAACTCAAGAGGGATGAATTCAATATTGAATTCTATAACGAAATGAAAAGTATGAATCAAGCAATCTAATGAGAATTTATCCATTATAGAACAAATATCAACTACCCTGAAAATCCACGTGATTCTTCAATTTATGCATTAATCATCAACAATATGAAAACACTATTCTATTTAATTCAATTGCATTCTTATGCTAATGTAAGCAAATTCACACTATTAGAGCTTTACAACTAAGAACTAAACTCAAAATCAAACTTCAAATTAAAATTACAATCTAGATCTAGAATGGAAATTGCATGAAGTAAACTAAACTAATCCTATTCTTAATAATTTAAATTGCAAATGAAAATACTCATAAAACATAACTCAAATCCTATTTCTATTTCAACATATGACAAGGGAATTAATAAGAAAACTAGATAAACAAACTGAGAATTAAAATCAAAGCTAACAACTAATCATCCATCGAAACTTTGCCAAAGAAACCATTAACTCAATACTCTGTTTTAACTCTGTTTTAGCTTCTAACTACTCTATTTCAGCATTCAAAAATTCTAACTATCATTTAATCATACACCGGGGTTAGTGGCTTAAGCTTAAGCTATTTCCTATTTAATTAAAAAGACATGGCATATTAATACTATCCTTGATAAGAAACTTGCAAAAAATAAATTGAACAATTAAGCTATGAACAATAAACACAACAAGTAAAAATGATAAAAGCACATGTATAGGAACATCAAAGAAATAACAATTACACTACTCGAAATTACAAGATAACTAACTAAATATTCACCCAGACCACTAGTGGGCCCCCAACAGGTCGTGGATACTCCTCAACAATGAATCACGAGCTCACACAACATGAATTTGGCATTTAAATTAAAAAACATGGTTTTACACAAGTTTATGAAAAATGTCTTGAAACATCAAAAACAATACTAGCTTCACAATTCTGAACTTAACTATCCTTCACTATTTGTCTGACCATTGCTGTGGTATTTATAGAGGTTACAATTCAAGAGGTGGAAGGGTCGGCCTCCTCTAAAAATAGTAAATTACACTAAATGCGTTCTAACCATTGGTGGCTTCTAGAAACTAAGTGAGCCAATTAACGCTCATCATAACAACCCAATCCAAGTTGTCAGAAGCTTAGTAGATGGAGGCCACAAGTACGAGAAAAACCCATGTCGCTAATTTTCTCATCACAGGCTGCCGATATAACAACCTCCAACTCACCCACGGTTTTAGTGCAGGATGGAGTGCCAAACACAGTGTCAGATGAAGTACCAGATGAGCTGTTGGATGGAAAAATGCCATGCGATTTTTTCCTGTGACATACAGATCACACATTAGCTTCTTGGAATAATTAAATCATGCTAAATTAAACTTGAAACCATCATAAAACATCTATAATACGTACCTGGTATAAGTTATGGTGATTTGATATAATAATCCTTCAAAACTCTTCAAAATAGTAAAATACACACATAATACCGAACAAAAAGGATCTAATCATCATCATTAATTTAACTAAATCACGAGCCCAACATTACCCCCACACCTAAGATTTTGCAGGTCCCACTGCAAACAAAAATGAATTGCTCCATGTGACTAGACTTGCTGAGAAGGATTAGCTTTAGAAGCTTCTCCTTCTTGCCCTGAATATTTTGTCTTGTGCCTCGTATGTTGCTTCAATTGTTCCCTGAGGTTGTGGTTGGTTTTGGTCATTTCATCAACCAATCATTGAAGGGAATTCACCTTCGCTTGAAGTACTGCATTTTCATGGTGAAGATGCTTGTCCAAAGTTTTCCTCTTTCCAATTGTTGCAACAGCTGATCATTTTCCTGTTGTAGCTTTTCCATGGTTGGAGAAAGATCATATATCTCGGAACATGGCTTGGATCCCTTGAAATATGTAGAAAGTCTATTAGTTTTAGGATTTGGGATAGGCATCTATGAAGTAGGAGTAATAGGGGGTTTATAAGGAGAAGTAGGTTCAACTTTTGTCTTTCTATGAGGATCCAATTCTTCTGAAGACACTTCTCTAAGTCTTTTGTGAAGGATTTCAAGATCAGAGGACACTTGGATAGGGTCCGAAGTGGTCAAGGGTTTTTCATAAGGTTTTCCTCTTGTGTTTCAGGTACTCTTTCGAAAGGATCCTCTATTAAATCTATTAGCTCCTCTCCTATTTGTGGGGACCAAAAGGAAGTCTTGTTGAATTGCCTCTTGTATCTTTTTAGGGGTAGGATCATTAGATGTGGAAGGCATTGGGGGGTTAGAAATAGGCTTCTTGGTCTTCTTTCTCGATGAGGCTGCAGGGGTATCAACAAATTTCTTGGACTTTTGGTTCGATAAAGGAATATATTGAGAAGGAGGGTTTGGAGTTTTCAGAGAATCAGGTTTGGGTGGAGTAACAATCCCTAGATCAAGTGTCTTCTTGCTAGTCTTGATTGTAAGATGAGGGTTTGCAAATTGGTAAATGAACTCATCCCATGTTTTCCCTTGTTTTTCCAACTCGGCTAAGACAAGTAGTTTAATAAGGCCATGGTGAAATAGGTTTTTATGGGGATTGGTTACATTATTCCTCACTTGGGAAGACATATTCTCAAGACTCTTTAAGAAGTAAAAGGGAAAATTCAGTGGCTTATGGAACTGAAAGTGAGCTAATAATCGAAAGTGACAGGCTATAAAGACGGAATATATACCTTCAAAAGTGATCAATCTGGTGATGAATATGAGAGGGTTGATCAACTCTTCCTTAATCCACTCCTTGGAGTATCCCTTAGCTCCAGAGATATTTTGAAATTCAGGTTTGAAAACCCTGTTATAGCTCGATTGTGGCAACTAGTGGTGTTTAAACCATCTATCCCCAACTCTTGGGAGCTTTGTGGCTGCGGCTATGGATTCCTCAGAGACCACAAAGGTGAGAGACCCCACACGCGCCATATTTCCATCAAATCCAAGGGAGAATTGCATCGAAATGCCATCGTTGTGGCCCTGCAAATGAGCCAAAAATGACCCCCAGCCTGCGCGAAGGAACACTTCTCTGCATTGTGCGAACTAAGGGATGGCGAAGAGGTCAGCATATGAGGACAAATCATACTGCTTGGGCATGACAATAATGTGGAGAAATGGACAGAGGGAGAAATTTGATAGAGGATGGGTGCGATCGGGCCAAGGATGAGCATGATTAAGCAGAGGCTGAGCGCGTTTAAGCAGGGGCTGAGCGCAATGTGGAAAGAGGTGAATGAAATGAGACAGAGGCTGAGAATGTTTAGAAAGAGGTGAATGTAATGAGAAGAGGGTGAGCACGAGGAATAAATAGTATAACCAATTGAGTGATTCCTCCATTTTTTAATGTGTCCAGGATGGAACGGTTGCATTCATCAATGAATTCGCACGCATGGATTGCCATGTGTGAACATGAATGCGATGATTTCAAATTTGAAGGCATGTTTTGGGAGGCAATCTTAATGATGAAGAGGTTAGATCAATGTCCAAGTCTTTGACTTGGAAATTTGATCATAAAAATGTCTAAGGATTGCATCATTTAATCATAATTTCCATGAACTAATTCAAATAAATGCAATTGATTCCTAGTTACCTGAAACCATGGACAGTTATTGGTGTATTCTTTCATATGGAACGTCGTCCGAAACCTCATATGGTCTTTGAAATGGAACCTCATATGAAACTCCATATGGCAGTCCATATGGTACTCCATATGGTACCTCTGTGTGAAATGCAATTTTATTCCTCCTATAATGGATAGCCTGCAGTCTTAGAATGATTTTGATAGTCACACTGAATAGGAGCAGAGGAAAAGTGTTCCATTATTATTTATTTTTCCACCATGCTTACTCGATCCATTCCTTTATCTTGCATAAGACATGTAATCTCAACTCTGTAATGAACAGTCTGTAATGAAAATAAACCAGTTAAGTGGTCTGTTAAGGAAATGTACAACAGTTTATAACACACAAGAAATTAGCATTTCAAAAATAAAATAAATGTTGATGTCATAACCCGTGTCATGAAAACAATACATAGAAGTTTTTACGAATATTCTAAGATTCTACTTCCTCTAGGCAATGTTATCATTTGTCAACTCATGAAACCCCTCCCCCACACCTAAGTATTGTGACACCTCACAATAAAAAATATAGGAAACCAATCAATTCTCCCAATAGCCGAAGATTTACAACTTGTTAAATGTAGAGATAAATTTCACAGATTGGTATGATGAGATGATTAGAAGATGGCCCCACCTATAGGATAAGAGATCCTATATATAGATAAGAAGAGGTAGGCGAGAGAGTTTCAAGATAGTCTCAAAGTTAGTTCCCAATGGAAATTTATGGAGTTCATTAACCTTAGCTTAACCATACATACTTTGTGTCAGCTTTGTCTATAATTAATGTTGTACATCAAGACAAATTTAAATTTCTTATTTATTTTTATCAGATTATCATCCTCTCTAGGTAGAATGCCCCGCTGCCAGCAAGCCTGTTCAGTACTCCGGTGGGTTTACCTAGTCATACCACATGTCAGTACCCACTGCCAATAGACCTATTCAGTATCTCGACAGGTTATCCTCTTACACCCCTAGAGACTGTCCCTCCATCTTTTAATATTTTAGTATATAGGATTGCTTTGTGCAAGAAGATGGGGGACAACTCTGAAAACAATTTTTTCTTTCTTTTTTTCAATTGGGATTGTATTTATGTTAGAGTATGAATTTATGTTATATATTCCTTAGTGATTGTCCTGATGTAAGGGGTACTTAAGAGGATGTATCCTATCTAAAGATATTATATAATCAATCATTTTTAGTGTGTAGTGGATGGTACCATTGGGAAATAACAGAAAGGTGTATTTAGGCTCAACTCACTTTCTTCTTTTTTAAGTTATTGTGATGTTTCCATGGCTAACCACTAATCAGACCTCCTTGTTACTCTTTAATAAAGATACTTTACTCACTTACTTAGGGTTCTTGGGGAAACTATACAAGTGACCTATAAGCTTGATGGTTATGATATCACTTACTTATATAGTGGTGAAGGTTTTCAAGAGCAACTACTAAAATATAAGATGGAAATATTTTGCAAAAATATGGCTAATTAAAACAAGTCATTATTCAATTGATGCTTGATAGATAACAAGGTTCAAGTATAGTAGTATTTTGAATAAAAATCCTTCTTTTAAATCTCCTTGAAACTGTCTATTCTTGGTGAAATAAATAGCTACAGAAATATCTAGAATTGTCTATCAACAAAATTCAAAATTATTTACATATGTATAGTCGAAAATTTAGAAAATCATTCAAGAACAAGGGGGAATTTCCCCATCTACTAAGGCCAATGCCTTTTTAGTTGACATGACCTATAGAAAATCTTCTTTGGAAATGGGCATGTGATAAAGTTTGAGTCGATGTCCATTTACTACAAAGGATACTTGTCCATCATCAATTGTTTTAATTTTTACAACTCCATTGTCATATACGGTGACTACCTCATAAGGACCCAACCACTGAGTGGTGAGTTTGCCTTTGAAGGTTTTAAATCGAGAGTCAAACAACAAAGCCCAATCACCAGGTTGGAAGTGTTTCTTCTTAATAAACTTGTCATGCCACTTGCTTCTCTAGTTTTGGACTAACATTGTTCATTGGATAACATCTTGCCTGATCTCATCCAACTCATTTAATTGTATGGATCATTGTTTCTGAGCCTCAACTAATTTTAATCCCAATTCTGCAACAATGCAAAAGGTCCTCACTTGGAATTATATTGGTAGAAGTACTTGTTTCCCATAAACTAGCTCATAAGGGGTATTCCCAGTGGTGTTTCTCCAGGTGGTACGATATGGCCACAAGGCCTATGGAGGCCTATTAGCCCAATATTGATGACATAATTGAACAATCCTGGTTAAGATAGATTCCAGAACCTTGTTTGTAGACTCTACCTGACCATTAGCTTGTGGGTGGTATGGAGAAGATTTGCAGTGTTTAATCCCATATTTCTCCATTAGCTCTCTCATCATCTTGGAAGTGAATTGAGTGCCTTGGTCTGTAACAATTTCACGAGGAACACGGAAACGGGTAAATATGTATTCATAAATAAGTTCGACAACAGATTTTTCTGTAGCCCTAAATAGGGATTTTTCCTCTACCCACTTGGTGACATAATCTGTACAAACCAAAATATAATTCTTCTTATGAGACATGGGTGAAATTGGTCCTACAAAGTCAAGGGCACATTTCTCGAAAGGTTCTATCATAACTTGGGCATGCAAGGGCATTTTGTCAGCTGACGTGGGTCTTCCTATTCTTTGAAAACTATCACAACTCCTCACCTACTTGGAAACATCCTTGAAAATGTGTAATATACCAGATATAAAAAGTATACAGAACAAAAATAAAATGCTAGAAGTGGCAGAATAACAATAATATAACCAAAACAATCACCACAATAACACTGAAATGATATAAGAATAACAACAGAAATAACACTTTGATTATGAGAGCAATGTTCACGGGCCTCTTCGAGGGGTAAACCTCCAGTCGAGCAAAGCTCTATTACAATAATATCCAAGCTAGGGTTCTCATAGCCTCGAATCCTATTTATACTAAATATGTCTATCAAAAGAAGCATCTAGAGGAAGATCCTTCTAGAAGCGAAAGCTTCTATTAGGTCTTCTTACATTCAAATTATTCTATTTTATTGCAAGGCCTTATTAATATCGACCTTTATTAAATCTGAATATATTGTTCCACCTGTGTGTGGGTTAGGACCTTAACATGTCACCCCCCTTAAAAACATCCTTGTACTCAAGGCTTGAGATGTGGAAATTGCTGCAGAATGGTAGCTGGTTCCCAACTGACATCTACTGGAGTTGTATCTTTCCACTGGACTAACACTTCCTTGATGGTTCTCTGACGTAGGTGACACTCACGCTAGTCCAAAAATGCTTGTGGCTATATCCAAATGCATCCTTCTTCGGCTAACTCGGGAAGGTTGGTTTGAATTTGGTACTTAGTTCCAATCACCTTCTTTAAGCATGAAACATGAAAAACAAGATGTATCTTTGAACGACTGGGCAAAGCTAACTGATAGGCTACTTGTCCCACACGCTTGAGAATGGTATAAGGACCATAAAATTTGGGCGCTAGCTTCTGACAATGCTTGGCCTTGAGGGAAGTTTGCTTGTAAGGTTACAGTCGAAGAAACACCTGATCTCCTTCTGCAAATTGACGTTCAGAGCGACCTTGATCTACTTGTTGCTTCATGCAATTCTGTGCCATGACCAAATTCTCTTTGAGGGTACGGAGAATAGCCTCTCAAACTATAAGTGTTTGGTCAACCTACTGGACCTTCAAGACACCAGGTAGGTATGAGAAAACTGAAGGTGGCTTTTGTCGATATACCGCTTCAAAAGGAGTCATGCGTGTAGTTGTATGGTATGAAGTGTTGTACCACCATTCAGCTAGGGGTAACCATTGAGCCCACTGATTTTTCTTTTCCATGGAAAAACACCTCAAATATGTTTCCAAACACTTGTTGACAACTTCCATTTGATCATCAGTCTGGGGATGATAAGCTGTACTGAGATGCAATTGGGTGCCTTGTAGCTTGAACAGTTCTTTCCAAAATTTGCTTGTGAAAGTTGGGTCGCGATCAGAAACAATAGAGTGTGGCATGCCATGAAGCTTGAAGACCTGATCCATGGAAATTTAAGCCACCGTGGATGCTGTAAACGGGTGTTGAAGAACATAGAAATGAACATACTTGGAAAGGCGACTAACAACCACCATGATGACTGATTTATTTCCTGATTTGGGTAAGCCTGTAATAAAATCCATAGATATATCCTTCCAAATAGCAGGTGGAATCAGAAGCAGTTGTAGTGTGCCCATAGATTTGACTGTTTCTCCCTTGTTGCATTGACACACATCACATTTAGTGACAAAAGTATGAATGTCCTGTTTCATACCCTCCTAGAAAAAAGAACGTTTGACCCTGTCATAGGTTTTGGTGAACCCAGAGTGCCTCGCTGTGGGTGTAGCATGAAGCTCATAAAGTACCATGGATTTAAGATTTGATTGTTTACTTAAATACAAACAACCTTTGTATCGAATCTCATCATGGAGCCAAGAGTACCTTGGGGAAGCTGGAGCATTGGACTGCAATTATTGGATTAGATGCAAACTTTTGGGATCTTGTAGCCATTCCTGGCGAACAACTTGGAGACAATCTGGTACAATGAAGGAAAGAGAAAACAGGGATCCTTCATCTTCATATTTTTGGGAGAGTGCATCCGCCACCACATTGTCTTTTCCTTTCTTGTAAATGATCTCATAATCATATCCAAAGAGCTTAGTCACCCATTTTTGTTGCTTCGGGGAGGAAATGCGTTATTCCAGAAAATACTTAAGGATTTGATGGTCTGTCTTAATTTGGAAACATTGCCCCAATAGATAAGGGCGCCACAGATCAATGACATGCATAATAGCCAACATTTCATTTTCATAGATTGATTTTCTTAGATTTCTTTCAGATAGTTGCTTGCTGGTAAAGGCCAAAGGCCGACCCTCTTGCATAAGGACAACATCAATTCCTTTCCTTGAGGCATCACATTCCAAGACAAAGGTCTTTGTGAAATCAGGAAGGGCCAGGAGTGGAGTGGTGAAAATGGCCATATTCAAGGTTTGAAAAGCTTGAGCAATGACTGGAGTCCAAGTGAAAGAGTTCTTTTTTAGGAGAGCAGTGAGAGGTGCAACAATATTTCCATAATTCTTAACAAACTTGCGATAATAACCTGTTAAGCCCAGAAATCCACATAAGATTTTGAGAGTCTTTGGGTGAGGCCAGTCTTGCATAGCTTCAATATTTTTTGGATCCACCCTGACACCATCCTTTCCAACCATATGACCCAAGTATTCTACTTCTGAGGCGCCAAAAGAACATTTAGACAGTTTCAGGAAACGTTGGTGCTGAGAGAGTAGATGAAGAACTCGATCCACATGAACAAGATGGTCTGTTCAGGTTTTGATATAGATGAGGATATCATCAAATAAAACTAAGATAAAATGACAGAGAAAAGGATGGAAGACATGATTCATGAGGCTTTGGAAGGTGGAGGGGGCATTACATAAGCCAAAGGGCATGACCAAAAACTCATAGTGGCCCTCATGAGTTCTAAAAGCAGTATTGGGAATGTCTTCCTCTTTCATACGTATCTGGTGGTAGCCCAAACGAATATCAAGTTTAGTAAAGAATTGGGCGCCACTCAATTCATCCAGGAGTTCATCAATGACAGGAATGGGAAATTTGTCTTTAATTGTAAGTTTATTAAGGGCACGAAAGTCAGGACACATTCACCAAGAACCTTCTTTCTTCAGGACCATGAACACAGGAGAAGAGTAGGGGATCGTACTACGATGGATAAAGATTGCATTAAGGAGTTCCTGGACCATTTTCTCAATTTCATTTTTTTGGGAAAAGGGGTGACGATACAGACGGATATTGGGAGGAAGGCTTCCGGGTACAAGGGGAATGGAATTATCATGAACACCATAGGAAGGAGGGAGTCCCCGGGGAGTGGAAAAGATCACTTGATGTTTAGAAAGGATGGCTTGGAGGTCTTGTGGCACTAAGGGTGTCTCTGTTGCTTGTATGGCATGGAGTTGTTAAATAACACCAAAATGACCTTTTTTGAGCAGCTTTTCCATGCGATGGGAAATAATGATCTCAGGTGAACTGACAATGATGCCTTGGAACTTATATTGGTGGCCCTCCTGGTCGAATTTCATGGTTAATTCATTAAAATCCATGAGAATGGGACCCAAAGTCCTTAGCCAGTTTGCACCCGACACAATGTCACAACCACTCATGTCCATAGAAAACATATGAGATTTCAGGTGGTAGTCACCAATTTGGAGACGCACATTTTCACAACACCTTCCACATTTCATTGAGCCACCATTGGCAATCATGATTTGGAAATTATTGATGGCATTGATGTAGCAATGAGTTTCTTGGGAAATGCAGCGATGAATAAAGTTATGGGTGCTTCCACTATCAACTAGAATGATGACCTTCCGATGCTTAATGTAACCGATTAGCTTGAGGGTTTGGGGAGCGGAGAAGCTAGTGAGAGCATTGAGGGAAATGATCCGTTCTACTTCAGAAGGGTATGAGGTAGGGGTTATGTCAGTGGTTTCAGGTGACTCAGACACAAGGGGAGTTTCAACATCCTCTTCCGAAATGTCCTCAGAGATGGCCATAAAAATATTTTGTTCCTTACACTTGTGGCCCGGGAAATATTTGTCATCACAATTATAACAAATGCCTTTGAGTTGGCATTTATCCATTTCATCCTTGGTCAATTTTTGGATCTTTAGTGGAGCGGAGGGAGTAGTGGGATTTACTGGTTTAGGGCGAGGGATAAAGGAGGGTTTTTGGTTTTGAGAAGATACAACCTGTTGTGATTCTTTATCTCTTTTAGTATCCTCCACCCAACTCTGAGGCCGAGCCATGAGGACATGGGCCCGAATTTCATCCTTGAGGCCACTGATAAAACACTCTCGGAAAAAGGCATCAGACATGCCCTCTGCCCGAAAAGCCAGGGGCTCAAAGGCAACTATAAAGTCTTCCACTGTTCATGATTCTTTCAACTTTGTCAAATGACCCAAATGGTTGGTGTCAGTGTCAAAGCATTCATAAAGCTCTACCAAAAAGTGTGTCCAAGCAATATACCCTTGACAGGAAGTTTTTATCCATTGCCACCATTGCCAATGTTCTTGATCTAGATGAAGAACACCATACTAGAGTTTGGCCAAGTAATCTGTAATGTCGTATAAAGAGAAATAATGTTCCATTTGGGTTACCCAACCAGTGGGGTTCGAGCCATCAAATTTGGTCACATCCACCCGTGGAAGGCGTAGGTCACGTTGAAAGTGATGGTGCTGAAAGTTATGGGAATGAGAGGAATGTTCACCTTCAGTATGTGGGGGCGAGTTAGAGGAAGGGTTATCTGTAGGGATATGAAGCTTGGTGTAGAGTGATGAAAAGACAGATTCAAGCTGAGAGGTTAGGTCTTGTTTTATTTCCTCCATTGAGGACTGCATGGTTATATTGATGGCGCCAACATTGACACTGAGTTGTTTCACTTCTTGTTGGGTCTCGGTGAGACTAGATTGCAAAGTATTGAAGCTAGCTTCAAAGTCTTGGCTACGGGTATGGGCCATGATGATGAGGGAACCTAAAAGGGGTGGGTGGGGTCAAATTTTTTTCCGAAAAATGATATGTATGAATGTGATAAGGGAAAAGAGATGAATCCAATGGAATAGGTCTCAAATACTAGTGAACAATTTTCCAGACTTTTTTTTTTTTTACACTTGCAGAGTTATACTCCAGTCTGAAGAATACTGCAGTGATGAAATGCCCAAATTATTAACCAGGAAGAAATGTGTAGTTACTTGGAAACACGAATACAATTGTGCGACAATAGATCTTGTCTATTTTGATTTTTTTATGTTGTTGTCCCCAAGGGTTAGGTATTCAAGGGTTCTACAGACAAGGGTTTGCCCTGTGCTATAGCTCTCTGATATACGTGCGAGGTCCAACAATAGTACTCGGTCCAATATCTCAGGGCACTAACTAAGAAGGATAGACCGTACCCTTAGCCGTACTACCCGACTACCTAGGTACTAGAGAGTATCTTCTCGAGTGCTATTCTCGGTGGCACTATAGTAGTCAGGAAATCGATCGGTTTATCTAAAGAGGGCTTAAAAATATAGGCCGATCCGTACACAAGTGTTTTCTGATGCTCTACCACTCGAAGGGTTACCAATAGGGGTTACAAGGGTGGCCAACAAATGTGCGCTTAATAACCACTTGTATTTCCTGTGTGTATGAATCCCTCAACCGTGAGTTTATGCGCATAACAACAGATCTCTGTGGCTTAAAGACACCGGAATACGTCTCTACCCTGAAAAAAAATTTACCCACAATTTCTGCCAAGGAAAGTGCTCTGATACCACTTGTAATATACCAGATATAAAAAGTATGTAGAACATAAATAAAATGCTAGAAATGGCAGAATAACAGTAATATAACCAAAACAATCACCACAATAACACTGAAATGATATAAGAATAACAAAAAAAATAGCACTTTGATTCTGAGAGCAATGGTCACGGGCCTCTTCGAGGGGGAAACCTCCAGTCGAGAAGAGATCTATTACAATAATCTCCAAGCTAGTGTTATCATACCCTTAAATCCTATTTATACCAAATATGTCTATCAAAAAAAGCATCTAGAGGAAGATCCTTCTAGAAGTGAAAGATTTTATTAGGTCTTCTTACATTTGACTTATTCTATTTTATTACAAGGCCTTATTAATATTGACCTTTATTACATCTAAATATATTGTTCTTCCTATGTGCGGGTTAGGACCCTAACAAAATGCTAGGCCAATAGTAACCTGAGTGTAACACCTTATATGATGTACATTTGTCAGAAAAATGGCCACCACATGGTCCATCATGACAACTTTGTAGTATTTCTAGTATCTCCTCTTCTCGGACACACATACGAATAATCAAATCAACACTTGTGTGAAAAAGGTCATGGACAACCCAAGAGTAATTGGCACTTTGCGTGATAATTCTACATTTTTCATGAGGTGACAGATGAGATGGTAACTTCCTAGTAGCCAAATAGTTTTCCATATCTGAAAACCATGGGGTATTCACAGAAAGGGAAAAAAGGTGCTCATCTAGGAAACTATCATCTATAGGAATATCATCTTCCTCATTTTTTATTTGTGAAATAAAATCAGCTACCAAATTCTCCTTTCCAGGTCGGTCACACACGATGATATTAAACTCTTTCAATAGAAGGAGCCACCTAGTCACTCGACCATTAGTTATGGGTTTACTAATGATAAATCTAATGGCAAAATGATCTGTATGTAAAAATACTTCGTAACCTGTGATGTAGTGGAGAAACTTATTGATAGCATGAAATACTTCCAAGAATTCCTTCTCAGTAATTGTGTAGTTTAACTCGCCAGGGGACAAGTTCTTGCTCACAAAATAAATGGCATAGGACTGCTAGTCTTCTTCTTCCCTAATACCCCTCCTATTGTGGTGTCAAAGGCATCAATGGATATGTGAAATGGGAGAGCCCAATTGGCCCCCCTAAGAACTGGCGCCACAAACAACTTAGATTTCAGGGTTTTAAAGGCAGTTTGACACTGCTCAATCCAAAGAAAATAAACATTTTTTATTAACAATCCAAACATGGGTGCAACAATCTTTTTGAAATTTTCAATAAACCGCCGGAAGTATCTGACATGTCCAAGAAATATTCTCACCTCTTTCTGAGTCTTTGGGGGTGGAAGTCTGACGATGACCTCAGTCTTTGTAGGATCGACTTTAATCCCTTGAGATGAAATGTGATGTCCTAGAACCACTCCTTCAGTCAACAACATTTTACATTTTTCATGACTTAAAGACAGGTTCATTTCTTGGCATCTGATAAGGACTTTTTCTAAGTTATCTAAGGCTTCTTGGTAAGTGTTTCTGTAAACTATGAATTCATCCAAGTATACCTCCACACAATCATGAATAAGATCAACAAATATCCCTAGTACTGCTCATTGAAATGTGGCAGGAGCATTACACAATCCAAATGGAAAGACCCTATAGGCATAGATTCCCTAAGGACAAGTAAAGGTAGTCTTGTCATGATCCTCTAGTGCTATGAGAATTTGATTGTACCCACTATATCTGTCTAAAAAGGAGAAATATTTCTTTCCATTCAAGGTATACAAAAATTGGTCAATGAAAGGAAGAGGAAAGTAATTCTTCAGAGTGGCTTTGTTGAGCTCCCAGAAATCAACAAAAATTCTCCATTTTTTGGTCACTTTCTTTGGAACCACTACAAGAGGGGATACCCACTTACTGTCGGAGATAGGATACATAAATATGACATTTAATAACTTTTGGATCTCCTCCTTTACTATATCATTGAGTGTCAGGTTCATCCTTCTCTGGGGTTGCCTAACATGTGTTACTTCCCCCTGGGTATATATGTGATGGATACATGTATCAGGGTGTATACCCTTAATGTCCGTGTATTCCCAGGTGAATGCCCCTGATTTCTCTTTAAGGATACTTACTAACTGTTTTTGTTGGTTTGCATCTAGCCCATAGTTTATATGTAGAAATTTCCTTGGACCAATCTTGTAGGGCATGGTATAAGATGTGGAAGACTCATCTATCTCGAAGATAAAATATGTCGGAGAAGAAACTGATGGGTCCAATTGTTCCTGAAATTCTCCCCCAAACATGTACTCAAATTGGGGAAAATATTGTGGAAAATCAACACATGTAATAGCATAAATAAACTGGTTTAGCACATTTTCCATTGTGTGCTCCTAAAGTGCCCAAGCATGGTCACTTGGAAACACAGGTTCTTCCTAGTCCTCATTCTCGTATGGAAATTCAAGCCACCATAGATTCTCCATAATAGGTTGAGCTGGTGGATATATGGTGAGCTTCTGGATAGAGAGTCCATTTGAGATGGTCATCTCCCCCTCCCTACAACTAATAAATGCATTGGCTGTGGCTAACCAAGGTATTCCCAAAATAACGGGATGGCCTTTGGTAGGATCCTTTGAGTGGATGACCATAAAGTCTACTGGGTACTCCCATGAGGCTAAAGTAACTATGATGTCATCCAGAATTCCTTGAGGTATAACCCTAGTCTTATTTTCTAATTCCAAAATGGCCGGGGTAGGTCTAAGAAGAGGTTTTAACTATAATTCCTCCAAGGTAGTAACGGTCATAACATTGATGGCTTCCCCTAGTTCTATGAGAGTGTTCCCAATGGAAACCTCATTAATGGTTATGGTCACTACCGGGTTTCTTGGGTTCCCATATTTTTCTACCTTAGGCTACTCTGATATGTACTCAAAAAGTTCTCCTATCAAATGTACTGTTGGAGGATCCTTTTGCTTCCTACCTGGCTTCTTAATACACATTTTTTTGACTACCTTACTATAGATTGGAATATTCTTAATGGCTTGTAGCAAGGGAATCTTGACACAAATATTCTTCAATTCATTCAAGATGTCAAATTCCAGTCGGGTGGTTAGTTTCTTGATTACCAATATTTCTGGATAAGGAGGGGCCTTCATAATTTGTGAAGGTTCATTTTAGGGAAGCTTGGGTTCTTGGTCCTTAGGAATAATAAAATCTTCCCACCTAGTGTCATCCGTGGGTTGTTTGGGGGTTTCCTCTTCTTATTCTTCCTGGATGACTAATGAAGGTCTCTGTCTGTCCAAAACTTTTCCTGACCTTAGTTGAATCTCTTGCAATGGAACATGAGAAATAACATATGTCAGAAAAGCCTGCATCTCTACATTGTGAAGAGGTTTAGTGGGATTATTATTGGGATTGGGCACTGGTTGTGCCGGTAATAATTTTGGTCTTGGGGAGCTTGCATTCTGATATTGTTGCGGTTGTTGTTGTGTAATAGGAGGTAAAGGTGGTGGAACAAAACTTGGAAGAAGCTGTAGAATGTTCGGTGGAAACTGAGGATAAGGATGGTTGGTCATAGGGATAGGTGGAGCTTGAGGGTTCCATTGGTTATGTCCTCCTCTCCATCCTTGAAGCCAATGATGTTGGTACTGTGTAGACCATTTTTTCCACTTTGGTGAGTTCCACTATTGTGGTTTTTGATAATAGGGTGGAACTTGAGGTTGTGGATCCAAGTATGTAGGTTGGTTCCTAGGCTGCCATGGCCTCCTAGGTGCATAAGAGGATTCCCCAGGATCCCTACTTCTATAGATGGCTAACAGATCGAGCAATGATGGAAATTTCTCAGTTGAGTGGTCTTTTGTGCAGAATCCACAAACTGAAATGTTATCTAATGGGCAATCCCAGGAGGAATTATTCCTCCTGCATCTTAGGAAAAATATGCTCATTGTTGCATTTTCCTCCTCCTGTTTATTTTTAATCTTTAGGGTGTCCAAATGGGAACCTATTGTGCTTAAGATATCTGTTTTGAAATTCTCTAAAAGGTTCCCTATCTATGCTCTCATGATACCACCCTAACTAACTAGTTTTAAGTTTCTACTGCAAGGATCTCGAACATTCTTTCCTGTTTTACCTTTGCTCCTCGAGTAATTTTTACACATTTCATAGATTTCGGAAAATGGTTTATGGGAGATGTCACTTGATTCCATCAGGTTAAGTATATCCAGGTATTCTTATGAAATTCCCTTAAGGAAAATATCCCTAACTGCATCATCTGGAAGGTCATGATATTTTTATTTCTAGGAGATATAAGTAAACTATTCCATATAATCCTCGAGATTCTCGTCTTCTAACTATTGGATTTTGAAAATGTCATTACAAGACTCCTTAGTATTGCAGTAGTCTTGGTACTTTTTAAGAAAGATATCTTTCATGGATTCCCAAGACCTAATACTGGATTCTCCCAACCCCATGAACCATCTTAGTGCAGAGTCCTTGAGGGTGGCAGGAAAGAGTTTTAGTTTCTGGGCATATTGTAAGTAGTTGTAGCTTCTACACAATATGTCGAACTAAAACAAGAAGGTATCTAGATCTTCACTTCTTTTACCGTAAAAGGTGGGAAGTGATGAAAGGGGAATATTTTTCATATTAACATTTGGCGTGGTGTCCAAAATTGGAAACCCGAAGGTAGTTTTAGTTTGGTTTCCAACTTCTTCTTCCTCCCCATGTCTTACATTGTTATGATCCTCTTGATCATCCATACTGGTTTAGTTTCCAAAAAGAGAGTACCTAGGTGGTTTTATATTTGAAGAGAACAAGGTATCCCTTTGATGGAAAGGTATTCCTACTTTTTGGGTGTCTGGGACTCTACTCGAGCCAGTTGAGATTATTGGTGCCAAAGTTTCTGTGTCAATTTGAGAGACAATTATATTGGATGAACTACCAAACAAAGTATTTACCTGTTCAGGGTCTATGATGTCTTCAAAATTAGGATCTCCTGATGGTTGTAAGAAAACAAAGGTTGTATTGTTTGGTTCTATGGAAGGCTCGAGTGGTCTTGCCTCCTGTCCCACTATTAATGATGCTTCAATTTTCTGTTCTATAATGCTCCATGTCTTAGTCTCTTCATAGACTTCTTTAGCTCTTTGGGTTGAGCTAGTTCCTATTTTTTGGTATCGATCTACAGAGTTTATGAGTGGAATGTTCCTTCCCCCAAAAAGGTCGGAAGGAACCTTGGTTGAAAGGTCCGATTTAAATTTAATGTATCTACCTTTTGGGTCCTTAGGCCTGTTCATGAAAGCAAACAACAAAAAGAAAAACTACCATTGGGTTTGGGAGAACCTGCTATAACAGATGCGTAGGTTCTTACCTCTCATCTTAAAGTTCCCCCACAACCAATCTAATGCTAAGGTTCATAAATTATCTATCTCCTAACTATTTTCCTACCTTAAGACAACTCCTCGACAATGACGCCAAAAATGATGGGTGTTCTATATGCACTAAAAACCCTCAATTAAATTGTCAACCCGAGGTAAGTAAACTTAGAGTTGTAGCACTATATGTGCCAAGGCAGAAAGGCTAGAGGTAGTATAGTCTAACTAAGGAAATGGGCTATCTAATGGATAATCTACTTAAGCAAAGACTATCAATGATCAAACCCTATCAAGGAACTTAAACTATTTACCCTAAGTAACTTTTGAACAATGGATCGATGGATTGTCTTAAGAAAGCAAATGAAAACCCTACTTTGAGAAAGTTAATTTAGTCAAACTAATGAGCAAAAGAAAACCATATATTTAACTTAATCAATAACAAAAACAAACTAATCTAATTAATCTATTCAAATTCAATGAGTGGCAACAAGTAAGCAAATAAACAAGCAAGCAACTACCTTATTAAAGCTTATGCAACAAGTAAACTAATCAAAACTACTCAACAGGTGACTAATTAAACTATTAAGCAAGTGAACTCTATTCTTAAGTTAAAACTCATAATTACCTCTAATCTACAAAAGGAAATCTTAACCTATTGAATTGAAATAATCACGACAATATTCAAATATTAATCAACAACTAACCCTAATCTACAATAACAAGAAAACTATGCTTTAATCTACAATAACAAGAAAACCTCAAATATAATGTTGATGATTATGTCTTCGATGTCTTATGACATCACTATGTCATTTAACAATTAATTATAACTCAAGAGGGATGAATTCAATATTGACTTCTATAACGAAATCAAAAGTATGAATCATGCAATCTAATGAGAATTTAGCCATTATATAAGAAATATCAACTACCCTGAAAATCCATGTGATTCTTCAATATATGCATTAATCATCAACAATATGAAAACACTATTCTATTTAATTCAATTGCATTCGTATGCTAATGTAAGAAAATTCACACTAATAGAGATTTACAACTAAGAACTAAACTCAAAATCAAACTTCGAATTAAAATTACAATCTAGATCTAGAATGGAAATTGCATGAAGTAAATTAAACTAATCCTATTCTTAACAATTTAAATGAAAATGGAAATACTCATAAAACATAACTCAAATCCTATTTCTATTTCATCACATGACAAGGGAATTAATAAGCAAACTAATTGAGCAAACTAGATAAGCAAACTGAGAATTAAAATCAAAGATAACAACTAATCATCCATCGAAAATTTTCCAAATAAACCATTAACTCAATACTCTGTTTTAACTTCTAACTACTCTATTTTAGAATACAAAAATTCTAACTATCATTTAATAATACACCGAGGTTAGTGGCTTAAGCTTAAGCTATTTCCTATTTAATTAAAAATACATGTCATATTAATACTATCCTTCATAAGCAACCTGCAAAAAGGAAATTGAACAATTAAGCTATGAACAGTAAACACAAAAAGTAAAAATGATAAAAGAACATGTGCAGGAAAATCAAAGAAATAACAATTACACTACTCGAATTTACAAGCTAACTAACTAAATATTCACCCAAACCACTGGTGGGCCCCCCAGTAGGTCGTGGCTACTCCTCAATAGTGAATCACGATCTCAAGCAACACAAATTTGACATTTAGATTCAAAAACACAGTTTTACACAAGTTTATGAAAAATGTCTTGAAACAACAAAAACAATGCTAGCTTCACAATTCTAAACTTAACTATCCTTCACTATTTGTCTGATCACTGCTATGGTATTTATAGAGGTTACAAGACGAGAGGTCGACCACTGGGAGGGCCGACCTCCTCTACAAATAGTAAATTACACTAAATGCGTTCTAATCGTCGGTGGCTTCTAGAAACTAAGCGAGCCAATTTATGCTCAGCATAACAATCCAATCCAAGTTGTCAGAATCTCAGTAGCTTGAGGCCACGAGCACGAGAAAAACCCATGTCGCTGATTTTCCCATCACAGGCCGTTGATATAACAACTGCCAACTCGCCCACGGTTTTAGTGCAGGATAGAGTGTCGGACGCAGTGCCAGATGGAGTACCAGATGAGCTACTGGATGGAAAAACGCCATGCGATTTTTCCCTTTGACACATAGATCGTGCGTTAGCTTCTTGGAATCATTAAATCATGCTAAATTAAACTTGAAACCAGCATAAAACCTCAATCGTATGTACCTGGTATAAGTTATGGAGATTTGATATAATAATCCTTCAAAACTCTTCAAAATAGTAAAATACACACATAATACTGAACAAAAAGGATCTAATCATCATCATTAATTTAACCAAATCGCGAGCCCAACAGTAGGGAAATGAATTGATTTTTCTTTCTCTCATAAAAGAAACATTCCCAAAATATGTATTGTCTGCAAACCTCTATTAACAACATTTTATCTGGAACATAAACTGGCATATAAATTGGGGATTCTCTAGAGCAGTAAACTCTATTGATGTTGTAATTTTCATTTGACTCAAAACTTCCCCTTTTGTCTAAAAAGGTTGCTGCATCCAATTATAGTATCGAAGTACCATTTCCAAATATGAGTTTTTTGAAAGAAGAAACAAACACATCATAGACTTCATAAAAGTGGTACATTGCCTTCTGCTTCCACAGAGCAGGGTACCATGTGTGAACATGGTCTAACTTGCAATTAACTTGTTTTATTAAATTCAAACCTTCAAATACATGACAACATGCGATGGAAAATATTAAGTATGCATAAATAAATAACTTCTTTCTCTTCCTAAAATTTGATAACTAGAAGGATATTCCAGAAGAGATAATTTTTTACCAATCGAAAATCACTTTTTATTGGATAGAAATATATAAAATATAAAGATCCAGACGAAGAACTGTAGCAATTGACTCTTTCCCAATAACTCTAGCTAGAATCCACACCATTTATTGATATGGTTTTCTTAATTGAATGACCTGTATAATTGATAAATCCACTGGCATTGTCATCAGGTCTTCCAGATATTGCGGCAACAAGTCCCTACCACCATTTTTATTCTTCAGAAATTATTTAGTTTCATAAAATTTGAACGTCATTGTTGTCTCAGGTAGCTTCAATATATTTTTTAAATTAGATGGCGCAAGGGAAATCAAGGAATGTCCCTTCTATTGAATGATTCTTTAATTCTTTTCATACTTGTCTATGCACCATGAAATGAGCTCTGTAGCATCGAAAACTTCTAGGACACACCCTGCCTTAGAAATTCATGACATCCAAATATAATTAGTGTTTCTTTATCGAGGAGACAATGTTGAATAGTAATTATAAGCTCTTGACCAATGATATTTTGGATCTTCTTGTACGAATGTATTCAAAGTATCTCCAAAAAATATTTCTTTCCTTCTGGCCATCGTGCGTAGAGAGTTGGCGAGTTATGTACAATATTTATGAACGTTAATATAAAATAAATTATTTTTACATAACAAAACTTAAATCTCTTCGTTCGGAAGAATGATTAAGGAGAAATAAATTTGAATTTATTGAGGATGGTCTTGAGAAAATCACCATTAAATGCAGTCTTTGATACTTAACCACTTGTTACTTTCCGTAATATTTAACATTTAATGTTAGTTGGGGAATGTGAAAAGAATGAGTATTTACCAAAGAGTGATGGAGAAATATATATCGATTATCAAATAATACCAAACCCCGTAGACCCACGATAGAAATTCTTAAAAATTACTAAGTACCCAAAAGTAGACGGACGAAAAGAAAAAAGGTTTCAAAAGACTTATGGCAAAATCTCTGCTTCCGTGGTGGAAAGTTAAAATGGGTAAGTGTTAGAGTATTGCGAGTGAAGTGAATTCTCAAAAACAACTATGTATCATGAAGTGTACAGATGAAGCTTTAGATATGATATGAAAAGTAATCAACCCATAGTGAGTGAAGAAAAGGATTCTAAGTATAGTGTAAAATGAGGGTGGCGGAAGATAGATGTGCGTTTTGGTGATGACAAAAAGTTAAAATTACAAGACAATATGCGCAATCCCATGAAATATTTCAAGAAAAATATAAGTATTGGTGCACTTTGATTGTGGCAGAATGAAATGGTGCACTTTAGGGATGGCTAAAGTTATGACAAGACTCATGAAACCACCATAAATTGAAAATGTTTCTACGTGTAGGAAAGAATATACAAGAGAGATAGACTTTAAAACTTAACATTTTTTAGGATCAACAACTGGCTCCAACTGTGGGATAGCAACCCCTGTGGGATACTAAGAATCTAGAATCTCAACCATTGGGCATGGATTCATTATGAGGAAAAATATTGAAGAATAAAGTATGTTCATGAAAAATAAAACTTTGTATAGATGATAGCAAGATTGATCAAGAGAAAACACTTTCAAGATGTTGTCCATTGATTGGTAACATATGAAATGTTCCCTTCATGTCTCTGAGAAAATAAGATTTGTATCCCAAGACTTTTTCAATCACATAGGGGCCGATCCACAATGCTTGAAATTTCATATGAAAATAAGATCTCTCTTTGGCTTTGTTCCACAACAATACTACTTGTCATTTTTGAAAATATTTGGCTAAAGTACTTTGATCAAAATATCTTTTTATAGATTGTTGTATTTGATTTATTTTTCTCAATGCCTCACTCATTTGTTCCTCCATATGCTTCAACTGATTATACCTTCTTTGTAAGGGAGAAATTTCTTCTATGTCTCCGAAATTTACAACATATGACAAGGAATTTAGTTCTAGGTGAATTGACATTTTTGCTTCTTTCTCATATACTAGTGTGTATGGCGATAACCTAGTGTTTTCTTTTGGTGTAAGTCTACTAGCCCTTAATGCATATATTAATTTTGTATGCCAATTTCTTTGATTCACATCATTTTTTTTCTTAAGCATTTGGATCAATGTTTTCTTTGTAGATTCAACTAAACCATTTCCCTGGGGATAAAAGTTTGAATATTGGCCCATTATAATACCAAATTCCCCAGAAAATTTGGTATACTTTGACCCGATAAATATTGATCCATTGTCTGTAATAAACTTCTTTGGAAATCAAAATCTTGATAAAATATTCTCTTTGAGGAAATTTATGAGTTCTTCGGAATCAACCTTCTTGAGGGATACAACTTCTTGTCACTTTGTAAAATAGTCAGTTGTAGTAAGAATGTAATAATTGCCTTTGTTGAACTTAGAATTAATTGGGCCAATGACATCAAGTCCCCACTGTACAAAAGGTTCTTCGACTATCACAGACTACAATGAATTTGTTTCCCTTTTAATTTTTCTAGAAAATCTTTGGCAAGAAATACACTTTCTAATCATTGCATATGAATCTTTAAAAATGGTTGGCCAATAATAGCCATCTCTCATAATTCTATGTGTTGTAGCTATAGGTGCAAAATTTCCTCCACAAACGCCTTCATGAAATTCAACAAGAACCTTTTGGGATTTCATTGAATCAATACATCTTATCAACATTCCATCAAAATTTCTTCGAAAAAGTATTTCAACAGCTAGTACACACTGGTTTTCCTTCATCTTTAATTCCCTTCTTTATTTTGAAGACATATCATTTGGGAATTGGCCAAATTTTAGATAGAAGATGATATATTTATACCATTATGATGTGGATGATAAATTTCCTGTTGAGATATATATAACCCCATTTAGTGAATCAATGCTTTCCATAAGTTTACACAACCCTTGTCCTTTGACTGCTTTCAATGGCTTGATATCAATGTCATATTCTTGAATTTTTGCAAGCCAACTTTCCCATTTCCTTTCTCTCAATTGTTGATTAAGGAGCATTTTCACCGAATATGTTGGAACATGTGCTATAACATGAGATGGAACAATATAAGTTCTGAAGCGTGGCACTGCTTTAACCAAAGAAAGAGTCTGCTTCTCTATTTATGATATCTCAACTCATAGTCATGCAAAGTTTTACTCATAAAACTTGTTGGGAATTCTTCTCCTTTGAGATTTCTTTGTGTCAAGATAAAAGCAATTGTCTCTTTTGAATAAAAAGAATATATGATAAAATTTTGATCAAAGTTTGGACTAACAAGAACTTGATATGAAGTAATTTCATGCTTGATTTTAGTGAATGCTATTTGAATTTCTTCTGTCCATTCAAATTTAAGATCCTTTTTTGACAAGAAATTTATTGGTTTCACAATTGTGGCATAATATGGGGAAAACCTACTTACAAATTTTATCTTGCCAAAAAATGACTGTACTCCTTTACTCGAAGTTGGAGGGCTCAATTCATTAATAATTTTAACTCTCCTTGGATTTATGTAAATTCCTTCTTTACTGACTATATGTCCCAAGAGTTTTCCCTATGAAACTACAAATAAATATTTCTTGAGATTCATGGATATTCCATATAATTTAGATTTCTCAAATAGTTGGATTAAATGGTCAATGTGATTTTCTCTTACTCTTAAATGAATAGTAAGATCATCTTGGTAGTCAGCCATAAATTTTCCAATTAAATATTTGAAGGCATGATCCATTTGCCTTTAAAAAGTGGCTCCAACATTTTTCATGCCAAAAGGAATGCATACATATGCATATGTCTCCTAGGGTGTGATGACATTTTTTTAAAGCCTATCTTCTTCTATAACCAGTACTTGATTATATCTAGAGAAACCTTCTAACATAGACATCAGAGTTGAACTAGTCACTTTTTGCAGGAGCATCTCCATGTTAGGGAGGGGATAATTATCTTTGATACTTTCCTTATTCAAATCTCTAAAATCAACACAAAGACAAATCTCCCCACTTTTTTTCCTTACTATAATAGGGTTCAAAAGCCATTATGAATGTCTAATTGGAAAGATTATCCCGACCTTATTCAACTTTTCCAACTCAAATTTTATGAGGGGTTTTAATTTAGGATTCACAAGAATATTATTTTCTTCCAAACAAGAAAATAATTCTGTCCAAAAATGTGTAAACCACTTTATTCGAAGAATATTATGATGCCATTCAAACAAGAAAATAATTCTGTCCAAAAATGTCCAGTGAAGATGGGATCTCTGTCACTTACAATAATCTTTCGGCT